>CM052701.1:112061785-112180180 GCA_028551405.1 Uromys caudimaculatus
AGTATAGAAAATATAAAATAATTACTTTGATCATATTTACCCTTAAGTTGTTCTGCAGTTTCTTTCCTGTTTGCTGGTGAATATATTTTAAAAGTTTTTCTTCCCCTACATATCTTCAAAATCCAATTACCTTATCTTATTTTCCAGAATCCTGAATCCATCATCCAGAAGTGCTCATGAAGCCTTTTATGAGCTTTCATTATTCTTACTTTTCTTTCCTCTCTGCAGCAGTTGACACTGTTGACAATCGCCATAACTTTCTAAGTTTTTGTGACATTATATTAGTTCTTCTGTGACAGGTTTGCCTTTGCCTTCACTTTCCCTTGCTTCCCTGTGGAAGTAGGTGCGACTTAAGAACATGTCCTGCTCTGTTTCTTTTCGTATTTTCTCTCTTAGCAAACCTATCCATGCTCATATACTTATTTAATTATAGATTTGTAAAGCTAGCTTTCAAATATGTCATCTTGCCTATACTTTGCCTAAATGCTGCAACACAATTTCTAACTTCAGTGAGTACATCTTTAACTTTACATGACCTTAAGGAGTCTAGAGTTTCCATTTTCATCACCAAATGTGATGATGTTTTGAGTTCCTGGGGTCTTTCTGCAAAGTTACAGAGATGACCAACGGATAGTCACTAATTACTAAACTGAAACATGTCATCAAAGGATTTGAGAGGTGCACTTTCTAAATAGAATCTTAATGACAGTTTCTCATTTAAATACTTTCATACATTTGGAAGATTTCTTGAATTTTAGATGGCCGTTTAAGAAATAGACCACACAGTGATTTGATCTGTTAAAATATAGAACCCAAAAACATACAGGATTTAATACTTTGATTAAAATAAAGAAAAGTTATATAGCAAGGATTGAATGTTGTTTGGATATAAAATGGTAATATAAGTGAAAACGTAGAAAAAAAAACTTTTATAATGGAGTAAGACAGCACAGAAAAAGATTTAATACTAAGGATCACTTTGATGACACTAAAAGTGGTTTAGTAATTTCACAATAAAATTTCCTTTCCATTTTAGCATATTTGTAGTGCAAATTAGTGGTTGATTTGAAAATTAATGAAAACATTCTTAGTACCTTTCATCCATCTAGTCAGATTTTCATATGTGGTAAATAGTGTGAAGTTGATAATTTTCAAAGATAATTAAAAATCTGCTAAAATCTACAAACAGTTTTTCAGTGATCCTTAATTACTGTTTCATTAGTACTTAAAACTAAATTTTGAAGTTAGATCAATGCTTCCTCTTAGTATTATCTTTCACTTCAGAGTCATTTATAATATCTGGGATCTGTTATTGCAGAAACTGCTGAGGCTTATTTAAACGAATTTCATAATTAGTTTCTTTTTTAACTACATTTCTGGTTGACTAGAACAACAGTGAAATGATTGGTAGTCAAGTACTTAAGATAGACATCATTAAGGGTGACAGTATAATCATAGCTTAAGACGTTGAACATTTATTGCCGTAGTTACCATAGAGATTTAAATTTGGCTCTTTAATAACAAGTACATGGCATTGACTTTGAATGCATTAATTCTGGCTAGCAATAGGTTTTGTAGTCAATTGTTTAGAAAAGCAGTAGAGTTGGAACTTGGTCCTAGAAGTCATTGTAGGACCACATGCTTAAAATTATTATGATCAATTTCTTGAGATTTTAATGGATACTTTACTTACTATGTTTGTCAATGAAATGCCAGCTCCAAGAACCACATATGCTATTATTTTGTGATATCTCATTCATTTAATTTCTCAGAGGGGAAACAATAGGTCAGACATGTCTGTCTCTGTGCCTACCTTTGTGTCTATCTGTCTCTCTGTGTCTGTCTGTCTGTCTGTCTGTCTCCGTCTCTCTGTATGTGTGTGTAGGTGTGTATGTGTGCATGTGTGTGTTCATGCATGTGTGCATACGTGCAAGTGTGTTCAAGGGAGGCCAACAAAAGATATCTGGCACCATCCTCTATTGATTTCCAACTGACTTCCTGAAACAAGGTTTTTCACTGAACCTCAGACATCACTTTTTGACTAAATATATTCCAAGTGAACTTCCTGGCTTTGAGCCCCAGTGCAGATGCTACAGGCCATAAGATCACATAAGGCTTTTTATGTGGGGATCCAAACTCAGATTGTTATGCAGTGTGTTTAGTCCTTCTTCATATCCACAAACCTGGATTCAAATATTCTAGAATTCAGTTAGAAAGAAGATCAAAATCGAATAATAAACAACAAGAAGGAACCCACACATAAAGATTATATTAAACAAAGACTGTTGATTCCTGTGTTCTGCATTTCTTGTGTTACGTACAATCCTATTGAACTATTGAGCCTAAACCAACATTGAGGAGTCATTGTTTTCTTTCTAACAGAATGTTGTGTAAATTAAACTCAGGTCATCAGAATTGCATGACAAGCACATTTACCCACTGAGAGTTCTCTGTAAGACCTATATTTTATAATTTCTAAATTCATCCCCAGCTTTATGAAACCACAGCAATCTCCCTTTGTGTAAGCATGCTATATGATGTAAAGGGACCTAGAGTTGTACCATTTTATGATATATTCCCTAAAAATCCCACACCAACTGAAATTAAGAAGCCATACGTTGTAGAAACGTTCATGCAACCTAGTGAGGGTTTAGGTACTATGCTAACTTTATATAAAGCATGGAGAGTTGGACACATGTCTGCTATGTTAGAAGTGACAAAACAGAAACAGAGCATCTTGAAGATTCAAGATAAGAAACAAGTTAGTGAGAGAAACACTAACACATATGCCCAATAGTTGCTGAAACATATTATGACAATTTGTACAAGAATATGTTATAATTTACTGTGCAAAATAAGGTCTTTGAAACAATATAACCTTGTAGAACATGACCTGGACTATTTGGCTGTTATTTACTTATTTTTATGTGTGATACCTAGAACAATGCTACATAAATAGCAAATAAGCAAGTCAACTAACATATTTTTTTAATTTTAACATGAAAGTTAAAGGATCATACCTGAATTTAATAAAAATTATATATGACATACCCACAGCCAATATCGTTCTAGGCAGAAAAACCTGGAACATCCCCATTAAACTCAGTAATAAGGCTGGGCTAGCCACTTCCCAACTCCTTTCAACATTGTAGTGAGAATTCTGGAATTTTGACTTCTTATGCTCTTGTTTGAATCCCATTTGTTGGGATGTGGGGCGGGTTCAGACTGACTGTATACCTATGATTTGTCTTCTGCTCTATCAGAAGGGTGGTTTTGCCAGCTGCAGATGATTTCTGTGACTGTGTGACATTTGGAATGCTGGGAACTTTTCAGAGGATATAAATGCTAGAGTCCAGTTGCGGGGTGGTTGCTGGTCATTGCTAATTATGGGAGGTTGGGTGTGGTTTAAATTTCTGATGAAACAGATTAAAGAAGACGTTACAAAATGGAAGGACCTCCTATGTAAAGGATTGGTAGAGCTGTGGTTGAGAAAATGACCAGGATAGCAAAAGCAATTGACAGGTTCAATGGAACCTCAGACATACCCTCGTATCAGTCTCCATTAAAGGGAAAAGCACATTCTCAAATAAAAGTGAATCACAAAAGACTATAGATAGCCAAAAGTGATAATAAGCAAAAAGGAGAGTCATGGAAGGTTTACCATAGCTGATTTCAAGCTCTTACATGGAGCTATACTAATAGAAATAAAGATGGTGTGGAGCAGAAACAGACACAGCTATCAGTAGAATGGGATCGAAGACCCAAACACAAATGTACGCTGTTATGAACACCTTAGTTTTGACAGCCATACTTTTGATAGAGGGTTGCTGTCAAGGATATAAAAAGACCTCAAAAAACAGAATAAGGAAAAAAATTCAGTTAATAGATGGGCTTTGCAACAATACAGAGAATACTCAAAATAAGAAACACAAATGAATAAGAAATATCTTAGTCTTCAAACTCTTCAGCAAAGAAAATGCAAATTAAACTTTTTTGAGATTTTTTTGTAACTCTAGTCAAAATATTTTAGGTTATAGAAGCAAGTAACAAATGCTGACACATATGGAAGGAACTATTGGTCAGATTGGAATCAGGCTATAGCCACTCTTGAATCCACTGTGGACAAATCTCAAAAAGAGAGAGAGAAAGAAAAAAACAGACCAAAACCAAACATCATCATCATCATCATCATCATCATCATCATGAAAAACAACAACAAAAACATCAAACTAAAATAGATCAACCATATGATTCTTATACCCTTTCTTAACATAGGCCCAGTGGACTCAATATCCTACTCTTCAGATTCTTGCTCTATTATGCTTGTTGATAGTCTATTCATAAGACCTAGGGAATAAAGACAAATAAAACGTCCTTCAACTGATGAAAGAATGATGAAAATGTGATCCATATCCACAATGGATTATTACTAAGCTATAAAAAAGGGGGGCGTTATGACAAAACCAGAAAATACGTGATTCCCTAAGTGAGCAACTCTATACTCGAAAGAAAAATGCTGCATGTTCTTTCCTTATAAAATATTTATGAAAGTTACAGAATGGGTTCAAGAATATATAAATGAATTCTTTTACATTTTCTGGTTTCATTTAACACTTGTAGTCCTCCAAGTTCTGAAATTTTAACCTATTACGAATTAAGAAGCAATGTAAGCAAAGAAGGCTTGTCAATAACATTCTAAAGTTTTATTAGAGTCTAATCTACTTGGCCATTGCCTTTGTTTTATCCATGGCTATATAAAGAATCATAATGATAACATTATAACTCAAAATAAAATATTTTTTTTTCAAACAAAATATTAAGATCATGCTCTTCCTCTAATTCCTTCCAGGTTCACTCACTCACCAAATCTAATACCATTTCACTTTCTCTCTAAAAACCAACCAACTAACCAAACAATCTGAACAAAAATAGATACACACACACACACACACACACACACACACACACACACACACACACACAATAAAATACAAAATCATCAGAGTACTATTAAAACAACTAAATTTCTTATATGATATTTATTCAATGTCACTAAAAATTATTGAAGTTAAAGTCTCTGGGGTTTGACTCTGTGATTTAAATTTAACTTCTCTCCCTTTGAATATAGAGAAATGTTTAAATAATGAGTCAACCTAAAGGGATTAATAGACATCAGAAGCCCTAGACACATGGCCAGACTTGGTAGTTTTAATACCAGGAGTCAGAATATGGCTGTTGTAAGTTCTTGACTAGATCGGGCTTTCCAGTAAGATTCTGTCTAAAACAAACAACACAAGAGCAACAAAAAGAAGAAAAGCTATGAAGTATGAAAAAGCATTTCAGATTTAGTACCCAATACTAATAACTAATTATAATAACTATTATAATAACTAAGGTAATCAGGGAGATGTTTGCTGAATCAGTTCATTAACATTGGTTTACAAGGTTTTAAAAATATGCTTTACTTATTATTTGTGAATTTCATACAATGGGGTCATATACACATTCGACCTCAATTTATCATCCCATAATTATTAAAAGATGGCAAAATTAATCACTATAAACCACACATTACAGTTTCATTTAACATATTTAAGGAAAAGTATTCCATAAAGCCATATAAATAAAAATTATGAACAAAATATGAGCATACTAAGATTAATTTCAGCTGAGTAAAAGACTTCATTTTCTAGGACCTATAATTTTTCAAATAAAAAGAAATTGGACTCAAGTGTTCTACATTGCCAGATATATACTTTCCTTTTGCAAGATAATGAAGTTCATAAAAAGGCAGAGAGTTCTATAGAAGTATATCAGGAAGACGTTTGTTGCAAGGGACTTCCAACCAGCACATCATTCAGACTGACTTTCATTTGTTAAAATTAAAATCAGATGGGAATGGTTTTGGTTTCTTGTAATATTACAAAACCATTTCTTCAGTGTTTTTCACTATTTGTTGGAGACTCTGCTTTTTGCTTTTCTGCTGTTTATTGTGTTTACTAAATTCTTTCCACACCATTGCTTGTGCAATTTGAAAAGAATTCAATTTCATACACCAAGATGACGTTTTCCTTGATTGTATAAACTAAATGAATAAATATTGCAATTTAGAATGGAATTTCTATGACAAGAAAATTGGTACACAGAAAGTAAATTCCTCTCTCTAAAGCAAATGTTTAGTTATTGATACAATCATTGTATTATTGATGCTAATAACAATAATAAATAAACAATCCCATAAGTATAATAAAACTATATTTTCTCAAATGCAGTTTTTGTTTTATTTTAACTATACACTTACACTTGAGTTAATTAATCAATCAGATTATGTTAGAGATATGGACGGACATTGTTTTGAATTCTGCCAGTGCTTTCAGTGTTCCAAACCCATTTATTGAAAAATCCTGTTATTTTTCCTAATCAACCTTTGTATACTTGCTGTCAATATTATGCTGATACAGTGTGGGTTTATTTCCAGGCTTCCAGTTTTGTTTCATTGTCCTGCTTCTATGCCTATTCCACAGTCTTAATTGCTATAATTTGCAAGGCATTTTGAAATCATACGGTTGTTCAACTTTTTGGTTGAACAGAGTGACTTTCAGCATTCTGTAACACATATGTTCTTATATGGGTTTTAGAATGAGCTAGTCAAATTCTAAGAATAGTCTCCTGGAGCTTACTTAGTCTTAATGAATGACATGGGGAACCTGTCTTTATGATATGGAAGCTATCAACCAATAGAGGTGGTACATTTATTGGTTTACTTAAATCTTTTGTTGCACATGGTAAAAAATTGCAATCTCATTACTGTCACTGGATCATACTTTTCATGCAGTCATATTGGTTTCAATCTGATAGAATTGGCCCTACACGGAATTACAAACTACTACTGCATATTTTAAGAATATTTTATAACTTCTATGGAATTTGTTTTAGTGAATTTATAATGACAGTCCTAAGATTCTCCTGTTCCAATGTGTTTTGCTTTGATTTTTATAACAGTATTACACTGCAAAAGCGCCACTATAAATTTAAGTAGAACTGATAAGAATGTCAACTTTGTCTTTTCCTCATTCCCCTGTGGGAGACAATATTCCATCTCATTTTTCTTCTCTTTTTATGTTTCTATGAAGTATGCATGTGTGCATGTATGTGACAACACATGCACAGCTGAGTGTGTGGATCTCTCTCTCTCTCTCTCTCTCTGTGTGTGTGTGTGTGTGTGTGTGTGTGTGTGTGTAAATGTGTGTCTAGACTCAAGGTCGCTGTTAATCATCATCCTCTTTTCCTGTTCCACTTTATTTATTGAAGTTAGTAAGGCTTCCTGGCTAAACCTAGAGTTTAAAGACTTGAATAGTAGTTGGCTTGTTTTGTTGCTCATTTATCGCTGCTTGCCAGGGTTCCAGTGGGTAGGCTGCCATGCCCAAATGGCATTTATGTGAGTTTATCGGGATCTTGACCCCTGATTGTTCAAATAAAGATTTAAACACCAAGAAATTCCCCAGCTCCTGCATTACATTTTTTTTATTGCTAGAAGTGTGTAGATGTTATATTCAATCTCCATCAACATTTTCCCCCACCCTGACCCCTCTATCAACTTTTTACTAGCTCAATTATTCCAAGAATTTCTTCCTTTGTCTTACCGAAAAATAGAACTATCTGCTTTTTCTTAAAACTTTTCCCAAATCCATTTACTTGATCAATTCATTTTTCCTTTTTTCATTTGTTAACATGGAGATTTATATTGATTTTTAAACATTAAACCAGTATTGCATCTCTGTGATTAATTCTACTTAGATATAATATTTATCATATTAGAGATTAACTTAAAACCTTGTAAGATTATTTTTAAATCTATATTCACAAGGGACACTGGTTTATAGTGAAATATTGAAGTGGCTTACTTTATCAGAGAAATACTGGTTTTATAAAGTCAATAGGCAGATATTATCCCCTTTTTAATTTTCTGGAAATATATGTGCTTAAATTTATATATTCCTATAGAATCTTTTGATAGAATTCAGCAGTAGTTTTATCTGACTAAAGATTTCCTGCCTGGAAAAATTACCCGAGGTTCATATATTTCTTTACCAGATCAAGGCTAATACGTTGATTTCCTTTGTTCTCTGACACTTTCTTTAAAGGAAACTGTTTAAATCATTTAATCAGATTTCCAAGGGCATTATATAATGCTGTACTGTCCATACTAATCCTACACATCTTTAATATTATTCAAAAATCCATCACCATTTCTCCTTTCCCTTTCTCAGCATTGATAATGTTTGTCATCTCTGTTTTTCACAAGTTCAGAAAAAAATTTAAATATTTTAAAGATTTTCTTTTTTTTTTGTTTTTTGTTTTTTGTTTTTTGTTTTTTTCTTAAGGAAACAGAGTTTTGTGTTCAGCATGCTTCTTTAAAATTTTTCTTCTTTTATAATTAATTCATCTTTGCTTTCATCTTCATTATTTCTTCTCATGTGGGAAATTTGAGAGACACTTTATATATGTGTTGGATATACAGGTATTGAAAGGCTTTTTATGGCATTCGCTCATGGTCATATTATAAGGATGAGGCTATTATAAAATAATACTCAAGAATGATGTGGTTTGCTTAAATCTGCAAAGTTTGTTACTGTATTCCAAGAGATCACTTCTTTGATTCAATTCATATGGGAAAGAGTGTACTAAAAAAACAAACAAGCTGTATCTATAATTCATTTTATCCTTCTTTCCAATGTAAAAATTATTGCTCTGTTTTTTTCTATTCTAGAAATTGATAAACTAACACTTTGTAGATTTGCTAACTTATTCCAACTTACTCCCGTATAGAGTAAAATAGATGAGGTTTGGACACAGGCTGATTAACTTCTAATACAAACTTCTAAGAATTATTCTATTGTGGCTTGGAGGAAGGTTTTTGCTTTTTTAACAAAATCAAGTTAACTGATTCTGATTCAGTTGATGGCAACCTATGTTCTTAATCACATGTACAAAATCATATAGAATTTTAGAACTATTGTTCTTTGTGTCATGACTACTGCTCCATGTATTGTTGTTCACGAAATGTAAGGAATTTTAGTAGCAATGTATGTTGGGTGACATGCTTATAAGATTACCATTTAAAAACGGATGATACTATTAGAGTAATTCAGAATTAATTTTGATTTTATCACTTTTCTTCTCTCAATCTTCCTTCCATAAAATCTACAAACTCTAAACTCTGTAAATCCCAACCCCTTAACACCTCCTAAGGACCAACAAATAGCTCATTGTCCTCATCCCTTCTATAATTATTTCCATAAAAACTAATGACTAATGTATTAATACAATTTCTTGATCTTGGGTATCATCAACCACCTTTATTAAAATGTAAGTACAACAAGCCCATCAAGTTTGTCTACCAGTATTATATATTCACAATTTATTGAACTCAATAAATGCCGATTACATTAATTCATTTATGTTTAAAATATTATTCTTAGGATTTTTGTTATATCAGTGACATGCACAATTTAATGAGGAGAAAGTTTTGAAATTATTTTTTTGCAGAGGCATTCGGATCTCTCTGTAGCTATTCTTGCTGCTGCTGGATACATATTTTCTACCACAGAAGGGAACAATCAAAGAAAAGTAATATCACAGATGAAACAACCATGTCAGAAATCTGGAAGGAGAATGTATGTGTGTGGTAGTTTCATCTCTTTTCAAAACTAACAACTACAGTACACAAGAATGGCTGAGAATGTAACAGCAGGGCACATAACAGTGAAAAAGGTGACTGGCAGCTCTGAGAATAATCACAACTTTGGAGAATGATAGCTTGTAGTTGCCAGTCACCCTCATTTAGCCTTCCTGACATCTGTACAGCCGTCTCATACATGTGTAACTTTGCCATACTTCCTCAGATTCCTCATCGAGCCTTTGTTAATGGTCTTATTAGTTATGTAGTTATCAGCAACGAAATCATGAAGTCTCCCTCTAATGTAAGTGATGTGATCAAGAGAAGGGAGGGTATTGCCAGATAATCTAGTTTAATATATAAAAAAAGGTGTAAGAGAATACTTGAAAAGCATAAATATACATATAGATATACATATACACATACACAAACACATACATATATATACAACATACATATGGTAAGCACTTATTGATTGTTCTCTTCCCAGAAGCATAGCACATGCTCAGGGAGTAAAGCCTTACAGACCTTTATTAGTTCCTCTAAGAATAAAAGCAAATTGCTTTTATGTTTATCAATATTTTTCTGTCTTGTTTTCTTTCTTTACTTGTTTTGATTTAAGAGGGTAAATTTATTATTTCTGTCATTTGTTTTGGTCTATGTTAACAGGATTAGATCTCTAAATGGCTCCAAAGTTTCTGCAAAACATATTGCACAGACTTGATTGCTGGAAGACAGTTCTAATCTTTTATTGACAGGTTATACACAGTATACATATATACAGAAATAATGAAAAACCTATTTGTGGTCATGACATTCATTTCAATTAGAGAAAATTTAATACAAAAAGGTTGTTGTATTGCTTTAGAAAAGCCCCATACCCCCTTAGACAAACTAAATGCTACATTAGAAAAAATAATCTAATTATTAATAAACATCTTTTAAAATTTTGGAGGGAAATTATTTTTAAATTTTTATTTTATTTCATCTTCCTGAATATGTGTGCATCCCATGTGCCTGGTGCCTGAACAGGTCACAAGAGGGTGACAGATCCCTAAAACTAATATTGTAGAAGATTGTGAAGCATCATATAGGTGCTGGGAATTAAATCAGGATTCTCCTGTAGAGTCTACAAGAACAGCAATTGCTTTTAACCATTGAGTCATCTTTCTATTCCCTCAAATTTTAATAATTTCATACACAGCATTACACATATTTGCTGTTACTGGAAAACAAACTTTCAGTTTGATGTTCAAAACCAGTTTTCTAATGCTTATATAAATGTATTCAGACTCATTAGTCTTAGTTTAAATGTTACTGTTTTAAGTGCTTTGCATTGCATTTTATTAAAGTACAAGTAGTTATTAAACTAATTCATGTTAAAATAATATGCATAGTTGAATGTAAAATACTTGAAACCTCTTTTCTAGTACTAAAATAAAGATACTTTGGGGGCCTGTATTTCCAATTTTGCTTATAAAACATTCACTAAGCTTAGTTCTCAATTCTCATTAATTTGGAAGTTCTTTTATTAAGAAAATTTATATATTTCAAAACAACAAAATAAAGCAAAACTTACAATCATGTCTATGTTTGCAAAAACAGTCATGCCTCTAGCTGGATTATCAGAATTCTTTGACTACAGTCAAACTTAAAGTTCATTAAGAACAAACTCATGCAGCACTTGCAATTCAGGTCACACAAACACTTCCAAGTATCAAATAAAAAACACAAGATTGATTTATGGGGACAGTTTCAATCAGAAAATGAGGCTACTCTAATTCAACAAGTGCATACCTTAATATATTTTGACTAAAAATAAAAATAATTTGGGAAGTGTACAATTCCAAATTTAACAGTAAAATTTGCATGCAATAGTACTCAAATAAAGGTTTTAAAGAAACATATATTGACCAAATAAACACTGATGGATCACTTAGAAAACTGACAGTAAATTATTGGCTGTAATAGATGCATGTTACCATATACTATGTTCAGAGTTTAAAAATAAAGAAAAATGCAATTACCCTAAAAGACATTTCAAGATTCTCTCCACCCCAGATATCCATTCCTGCATCGTAAGTTCCTATCTCTTCAAAGTAGTTTCTGTCAATAGAAAATAGGCCACCAGCCATAGTAGGGGTCCTAGTTGAAAACAAAACAAAAAGAAAAGAATATGTTTTGAAAACAATGTGTGGAGTTTAGTGATACTATAGCAAATACTTTTGACATCTTAAATATTAGACTATTCCTCAAAAATTCAAGCTGGAAACACAATATCAAGGTGTGAAAGCATTTAAATGATTTAAATTGCATTTATATTTCACACATTTTGCAAAATTAGATTAAATTACATTGTTTTATTATATGTGATAAAATAGAAGCATAAAAGAAACACTTCCCAGTTAAAGCTGTGGCTTCTACTTTTCCCAAGGCAAAGCAAAGAGAGGGCTCTGCCTTCTACATGATCCTTAAAGAGATTACCTAGTCTTGAAAATACAAGTTGTGATCTTGGCCACAGAATTACAAATCACCTTAATGTGAACTCCAGGAAAATGAGAATATGCTTTCTCTATAAAATGATCTATTTTAATACAGAAGTATAAACTGCGATGACAATGTTTGCAGAAAATATCTAATGTTAATTACAAGTGTTTTAAACAAAGGCAGTGAAGGAGCTTTACATCCGATTGTTTATTATTCATTAATATTTTTAATGATAATCATTTGTTTAAATCTACATATATACATGTATCTTACATACTATTCAGGAATTTAGAGGATTTTCACATAGAATCTACAATTTTCCACCAACAAATAAATTTCTTATTGGCTTTCATTCTTGAAATTTCTCTAGAAAGACAAAACATCAGATATGGTCATGGAAACAGGTAGGTTATCTTCACCTCTTCCTATAAATCCAGTCTCCCAGTCTCATCCCTAGCTCTGCAGCAGAGCACCTGCCAAAATAGTACCTCATGATCTGCACCTATCTGCAGTGGATCATACAGCTAGATCTTCCCTTGGTAGCTACCATTTCCCCACCCATAAAGTTATTTAAGCCCCAAATCCTGCAAGTCCACCCTGGGAACCAAAGGCCTCTGAAACCATGGAGCCAGGCAGCCTAACTGCAGATCTTCACCTCTCCCTCAAATCCTCCAAGTTTAGTCCCTGAGCCTAATTTCAAGACCTTTGGGGCAGACCACCTGCTTTAGTTTCTCTTCACACTTTCTGTTCATTTGAATACTAACAAGATTCTGGTGAAACACCCTGCTGTGAATGCCACCCAGCTCATCTACATTTCTCATAGGCTGCCAATACCTAGATAGATATTTTAGAAGGAATAACCAATGGTCACATTACACAGGATCCCAGAAGAGTTTTCTACCATATAATACATCATATTCTCCTAAGGACCAGAGAGATAAAAACAAAACAAAACAAAACAGACAAAAACCAAAACTGAGAAACAAAATATTCACATAGAAAGGCAGGACCAGATATCAACACATAGAATAATAGCTTTCACAAACCCAGATAGCTAGACTGCAGATTAAAAATACATCCATAAGAACATGACTCCAGTAGAATCCAGCAATGCTATCACAGTAGGCCCAGGAAATTGCATCATAATTAAAGCACAAAGCAAAGTCCTTATAATAGCCATTATGGATACAATAGAGAACCTTAAAGAGAAAAACATACCATAATTGAAGGACAAAGCAAAGTCCTTATAATAGCCTTTATGGATATGACAGACAACCTTAAAAAGAAAAAAAATAAATCCCTTAAATAGACCTATGAAATACCAAGGATAGAGTAGGAAGAAATGAATAAAATAGTTCAAGAGTTGAAAGTGCAAACAGGATCAATAAATAACACACAAGCTGAGGGAAATCGGAAAATGAAAAGTTTAAGAAATTAAAGAAGAATCTCAGAGGCAAGCCTCATTAGCAAAACACAAGAGATGAAAGAGAAAAATCTCAGTCTAGACACATTAGAAGATATGGATACCGAAGTCAAAGAAAGTGTTAAATCTAAAAGACCACTACAAAAAATATTAGGAAATTTGAGAGAATATGAGAAGACCAAACCTCAGAATAGAATAAAAGAAGGAAGATAAACCCAAATCGAAGGCACGGAAATATTTTCAACACTTCATAATAAACAAACAAGCAAATAAACAAAACAACAACAAGAAACATTTCCCTATCTTAAAGATGGAGAGGCCTATCAAGATACAAGAAGCAAGCAGATCACCAAATAGATGAGATAACAACAAAAAATCTCATCTTCATAAAATAATAAAAACCATAAGCATACCAACATTCCTCAAACTATTCCATGAAATCAGAACAGAAGGAATATTGCGCAATTTGTTTTGGGAGACCACAGTTACCCTGACACCCAAGCGCCAAATCACGTGAAAAATGAACAGAGATATAATTGTATACCAAGGTTTCTTATGATCATGGATGTAAACATTCAGAACAAAACACTAGCAAATAGAATCTAAAACACGTCAAGAAGGTCATACCACATGATCAAGAAACCTTAAACCCAGAGATTGAGGGATGATTCAACATATACGAATCAAAAATGCAAGCCATGATATAAACAAACTGAAAGATAAAAACCACATAATCATCTCAGATGCAGAAAAAGCTTTTGACCAAATTTAACACCTCTTCATGATACAGGTGCTAGAATGATAAGAGATGCAATGAACATACCTCAACATACTAAAGATACTTTACAGCAAGCCCAAAACCATCTTCCACTTAAATGGAGAGAAACTTAATGCAATCTATCAAAATCAGGAAAAAGACAACATTGCCCTTTCTCTTCGTACCTATTTAAATAGCACTTGAGTTTGTAGCTACAGCGATAGAGCAACTGAAGGAGATCAAGAGGATACAAATTGCAAATGAAAAAATCAAAGTATCTTCATTTGCAGATGATATAATAGTCTACATAACTGCAGTAGTTTGAATATTCTTGGCCTGGTGAGTGAAATATTAGGAGGTGTGGTCTTGATGGAATAGGAGAGATCTTGTTGGAGGAAGTGTGTTACTGGGGGGGGGGGGTGCTTTGAGGCCCTCCTAGCTGCAGGGAACTCAGTATTCCCCTGTCTGCCCTCAGATGTAGAACTCTCCGCTTCCAGAGCCAAGCCTGCCTAGATGCTGCCCACCTCTTGCCTTGATGATAATTGATTGAACGTCCTTGAACCTGTATATGAGCCTCAATTAAATGTTGCTCTTTGTAAGAGTTGTCTTGGCCATGGTGTGTCTTTGTAGCAATGAAACCCTAAGACAAAAACAAACCTTAAAATTCAATAAGAAACTTCTACCATTCATGAACACTTTCAGCAAAGTAGCTGAGTATGAAATTAATTCACAAAACTCATGAGTCTTCCCATACACAATTAATAAATGAGCTGAGAAAGAAATTGAAAAAAACACCTTTCACAATTGCCAAAATAATACTTGCAGGAATAACTTCAATCAAGCAAGAGGAAGACTAGTATAATATAAATTTAAAACACTGAAGAAAGAAATTGAAGAAGATATCAGAAGACAAAAAGATCTGTCATAGTCATTGATCAGTATTATTAATATAATAAAATATTGCCATCCTACCAAAAAAAAAATTTGGCCATCCTACCAAAAGTAATCTATAAATTGAATGAAACCACCATCAAAATTACAACACAACTTACTACACAGATCTTGAAAGGTCAATATTCATCTTAATAAAATGGAAGCACATACCCAAAAAAAGCAATCCTGAATAATAAAAGAACTGTTTGAATTATCATCATCCCCAAATTTTAAGTAGTAAGGCAGATCTATAGTTATAAAGCAGCATGGTATTTGGCCCCCAAACTGACAATTTAATCAACTGAATCAAATAAAGTCCCAGAGATAAATTCAAACACCTTATGGACATGAGATTTTTGGTACAGATGCTAGAAATACACACTACAAAAGACAGCATCTTCAAACAATGGTGCTCATCAAACTGGATGTCTGCATGTAGAAGTATCCAAATACATCCATCCTTTCACAGTGAACTAATCTCCACTCCAAATGGATCAAATACCTCAACATTAAACCAGTTACACCTAAGCTGTTAGAATAGAAAGTGGGGAACAGCCTTGAACTTATTGCCACAGAAAAAGACTCAGAACAGAGCACCCTTATCAAAGGCACTATGATCAACACGGACAAATGTGACCTCATGAAACTAAAAAGCTTTTGTGCAGCAAAGCACACCATTATTCAGACACAGTTGCAGGGTACATGATAAGAAAAGATTTTTGTCAACTACATATCTGAAAGTGAGATAATATTCAAAATATATAAAGAACTGCAGCAACTATATATCTAGAAAATAGATAACCGAACTGAAAAATAGGGTATAGAGCTAAACAGAATTCTCAAAAGAAGAAACAAATAGTGAGAAACACTTAAAGAAATATTCCACATCGTTAGTCATTAGGGAAATGCAAATCAAAACTATTTCAGAATTTTATCTTGTACCTTCAGAATGGCTTAGATATATAAACTAAGCAATAGCTCATCGTGGTGAGCATATGGAGTAAATGGAATCCCCATCCATTGCTGATGGGAGTGCACATGAGCATAGCACTATGGAAATCAGTGTGGCAGTGCCTCAGGAGGATGGGAATGGATCTACCCTAAGAAGCCAGTATCCAACTCTCCACCAGGTACCTAAAGGAAGCTTAATTACACAATATAAATATATGCTCAGCCATGCTTATTGCTGCTCTAAGCATAATAGACAAAAATTGGAAACTAACTAGAAATCTCTCAACAGAAATATGGATAAATAAATTGTGGCACAGTTATACTATGAGGTATCTTTCAGAAGTGAAAAAATAAAATAATGAAATTGCCCTGGATTGGATGGAACTAGAAAAAAAATCATTCTGAGAAAAGTAGCCCAGACTCAGAGACAATGTGTTGTGTATGCATTTTATGTGGATATTAGCCATTATGTCAGTGAAGAGAAAGTTACAATTGGTAGAAACACAGAGGTTAGAAATAGAGGAAGGGACTTAGGGGGAAAGATGTACTTAGAAAAAGGAAATAGAATAGTTATGGAGGATAAAGTGGGGGGATAAGGAATGTTCAGGGGCATGAGGGGGACATGTGAGGAAGGAGAGGGCCATTTGAGGAGTAGCCGGGAAACTAGCACAGTAATAGCTTGTGTGTTTGTATGGGTGTGTGCATGAGATCCAAATTAAATCAGCAAATACTGAGGAATAAAGATACACAACTAGCCATCTCATGTCACCAAGTGAAGCTTCCAATACCAGGATTGAGTGACAATTAATTGAGTTACAAAGGTATCACATGAGAGCAACAAACAACTCATGCAGTTTCCAAGACTAAAGATTGCTCTCTACCAACAGACAACAAGACCTCATTGCTGAAGACACTAACAAAATTCATTGAACATGGAGAAACTGAGTTAGTGCTCACAATGGTCCTTCACACCTATATTCTAGCATTTTAGTTCAGGAAGATACTCTGCAAGCTGTCAAAGAAGAAATGTAAACACCAATCCAGCTGCAAACTATTGGATCAAAAACAGTGTCCTGCCTACAAGTTATGCCAGGGCAATGGTGGCACAAAATTTGTGAGAGTAATCAGGGAATATCTGATTTGAGTTAAAGCCCACTCCAGGAGAAAGAAGTCATATCTTACACTGTTTGGGTGATCAAGTCCTGAGACTAGGTAGCCCAGGGACCTAAGGCAAAACCAAATATGACTGTTCTTAAAAACAAAAAACAAAACAAAGCAAATAAAACTGCTACAATAAAGTAATGTAATTCTAATGACAATCTGCTGTCCTCAGTGACTTGCTCAGCTCTTATAAGAGAAGCTTCCTCCTGCAGCAAATGGGAAAACATACAGAGACCCACAGTCAGATATGATAAAGACGATTAAGGATTTTGGAACTCTCAGCCCTAAATGGGAAGTCTCCTTCAAATCCCTCCTCTCAAGGATCAGAGAACTCTGGGGAAGAAGTTTAAAGAGCCAGAGGAGGTGGGAGACAAAAGAATGCAAAGTCATCTAAATCAACAAGATCGAAGCACATATGAACTTAGACTAAGGCAGCAGTCTAGGGTCCAAGAGTTGAAAGAAGAAATGGACCTGTGCCTCCATCCATAATCCCAAAGAAGTTTCCAGTTTATAACCAGATACAGGCGAAAATTTAATTTTCTCCACTGAAGTCCCCCAAGGTGGGTCATGGCCACCAGTAAAATAGACAAACACAAAATGAAATCCATTGCATTGTCTTCTCTAACAATGCCTTGTGAGGGCATTGACTTTTTAAAAATGTTATTACTTCAATATTGATTTCATTTTAATTATGTATTTTTCTTCTTTGTTTTTACACTACAAGTCTTTTGTGGATATATTATGATTTCAAGTTAAGGTTTTTTTATGGGATTACTGAGTATGTAAGCAAATGGGTTTCTGTTTCTTTTGCCTTCTCTTGGGCACTTTTTCCTTCTATTGCTTGCTTTGTCTAATTCTGATGTATTGCTTTTTGTTTCATCTTAATACATTTTACTTTATTGTATTATAAAACGAACCAACAGATTCTAAAAGTTTAACTTTGATTTGCTAATTAAGACAGCAGTTCATATATAATCTCTTATCTTTCTATTAGGGAATGGAAAATGTAAATGCTAAGGTATGTCTTGCCTACTCCCAGGAAGAATTATCGTGGCAATGAAGTTTGAATCTTAGAAGAGCATAGTGGCTCCTACCTCCACTGTATACTACTAGGGTCAGTTCTTTCTTTTAATACTTAGTTAATTTGAGGAGAGGTCTCAGTCTGTCACTCAGGCAGGTCTGAAAATCACAATCCTGTGTTCTAGTATTGGGAGTGCAGACATAGGCCATTACACCTAGCTATATGGTTCCTTTCAAAAGCAATTCTCATGCTTTGTTACTATTCACCATAGACTGAGGTCACATTTATATGGGCTGGGTCCCAAGTGGTAATGAGGAGAGTTTCCTGCTCGTTTTGATGCTCTACTAAGGAAGAGAAGTAGTGCAAAAATAATGTACATGCTTATTTTCTGAAATTTTAAGAATAAATCAACAAAACTCATTGCATCATAGAAATTATATACCACTCTACTAGAAAATACACTGTTTTCTGATTAAATAATACAGTTTATTATAAAATTGCCTAATAATATTGAAGGTGTGCAGCAACCATCTGCAAAACTGTTTCTCCAGTGTTCTCACAGTTTTATGCTCAGGTAATGAGCTGTCAATCAGCTGAAGTGGTTTCACCTTGGTGGTCTCAGAGCTGTTCTATTACATCTACTCTCGCTGAGTTCCTATCATATACAGCATCACTGACCTTCTGAGTGCAATGTGGAACTGCAACAAAGTTAAACAGATGGTAATTATAAAGTGGACATAACTTCACCTGACTGGGCCTTGGGAACTCTATAATAATATCTACACAGATATTATAGTGCTATAGAGTATATTTCATACAATTAGTGACAAAATTGCTGCAATTGCCCTATCATAATGCAACCAAATGCTTGAGAATGTTAAGTGATGCACTGTTCAGTTTTGATGTCATCTACTTAGCTTCTTTTTGAGAAAGCATTTTAAGAATGTGCACTAAATTTTATCTTAGAGCTGGCTATCATCACTATGAGTGTGTAAGAAATACAGAATAGATAAAAATAAACTATATGAAATTATAAGGACAAATCAAGTCATTCTCACTTACATTTGAATAGTAGAAAACAAAAACAGAATAACAATTACTAAAAATATTATATTTTTTGAAGACAGAAGCTTAGAGATGTATTTAATTTTTATTTGGATTACATATTAGTTTGTTTAATGGAACACTGTATAATACTTTTAAATAATTATAAACTTTGCCCATGAGATCAGTATGCTCATTCTGTTAGCTGTTTTATCATATCACAAATGAGCTATGTGTTCAAGTATGTGCTCTTTTAATGTTCAGTGCCTAGAAAAAGAAAAGGCTGGATTATTATTGAATTAGCTGAAATTATTATTTTGCAAGGTGTTTATGAAACCACCAACCAAACCCACCAACATTGACTGGAAAATAATGATCTCAGTGACTGTAAGCACTCCAACTTTTATGGATAGGTGAAGATGAATTAAGATCTCAGAGGCAAAATACTCAGTACAGTGCCCATCACTCAATAAACCATTAATAAGGTTAATATATTAGCCAATATATCCCTGATACACGGTTATTTGATAACTGTCATCCTCTGTTGGTAGATAAGTTTCCTGATTTAATCCATAATCTCACATTAATAACATCTGGGGGAATGTTTTCCTTCATCCTCCTATGCCTTCTCTAATGTTCTGCCACAGGTGAGAAGTACTGGTTTGTGCACTTGTTTTGAAGAAGATAGTTCTTTCTTTAATGCAATATGCCTGAGTAAATTTGTAATTTATTTCCTAAAATTTTGATACAGAACCCCAGAGAAGTCCTGTAAGAATAGTGAGATGAGCTAACTGGTTATAAGTCCAAACTATAGATTTTGGACTTCATACACAAGCCATTGTTTTGTGTGTTCTTACCCATCCATATGTCTTATTTACAAATATTTTTTTAAATTTGGATTCTTCTTAATTATCTAGAAATTAATGCAATGCACACCATCCAGAGTCCTGAATCATTAAATGCATGCTCTTTCTGAGCATTTTTAGTGGATCATTCCATACTCCTCTATTCTTTCTTATTTCACAAGAAAATCTTACTTTCTTTTATATTAAAATTCATTCCATGATCCCAGGTGTTCTGACGACAGCTAGACCCTTGTTCATTTCTTGTTGCATTTATATTTCATGCCTTGGATTTCTAGATTGTCCCCTTGAGCTTGCATGCCTGCTCAGTTAAAGTCTATACTGAACCAAAATAATCTTCACTCCATCTCAGGACTCTTTCATAGGAGAGACTGACATTTTCTATGGCCTCACTGGAGATGATATGGAAAGGATGCTTTCTGCATCCTCCCTGGATTCCCTTCACCTCCTAAGTGAAGCTGAATCTGTCTGCACCTCCGTAGTGAGTTAGTTCTCATGGTTCCCCGTTGACTCTGAACTCAGGCAGCCTTTCTTTAACTGCTTCCACTGGAAGCATTTAGCACAATTCATCAGCCTATCTCCTTGAAATTCTTTCCTTTGGTGGCTCTCTTGGATTTTCTACTATTTTGAGGATTCTTACTGAAAGATCTTCCACTTCCTTATCTTGCTGCTGTTTGAACTGTGGACATGTGCTTAAATTAGTAAATGTCACTTAAAGTAAAATACAGCATTACAAGGTCTGTCTGTGTATTCACTTAATAACTATCAAGTCTTGTGTGATCTGTGGACTTCCTAGGGTCTCCCTAGGTGCCATTCTCATTCCGTGTTCTTTAGTTCTATAAGGTCATTCTTTCACCTTATGCTTTCAGTTGGGAGGCTGACTGCTAGTCTGTGTTTTCTCACTTCTTGCCTTGCACTAACTGCATCATTCTAATTACTCACTACCTGTTTCCTTCAATGAACAGATCTAAATTAACACAATGTTTAAAAAAATAGATTTTTAAGTCTAAATCTGTTCTAATAATGTATTTCAGTGCCTCATCCAGCCTTGCTAGGAAGGGAGGTACCTAGCCTTACTGCAACTTCATTTGCCATGTTTGGTTGATATCCATGGGGGTACCCAAGACAAACAGATGAGGACTGGATGGGGAATGGGGTGGGCATAGGGGAAGGTTCTGGGAGGAGAAGAGAGAGGGGCGACTATGGTTGTAGTATATGAGAGAAGAAAAAACAAATTAAAAATAATGTCTCAGTTATTATAAATTAATATAACGGTAAATATTAACATGGAGTACTTCAGCATATTTTTGGTATATATTTAATTTTATGTGATGGCTTCATTTGATTTAGTACTTTACACAATCAGAACTTAGATGAAAATTAAATGCCTTTCTCCTTCTTTGTTCTCATTGCATGATGCATCCAGAATTAGGAAGCGAGCAAAGACAGAGCTTTTCTCTTGAGATGACTTCTGTTAAATGTTGAATGTAACTTAAAATTTTCCATGAAAAATAAGCTCTGTGGGACATTGCCCAGCATAGTGATCATTGGGCATGTGCCTGGGTAAAGCGCATTTGGCTCAGGAGAAGGTATTGCTTATTTTTGGTTTTTTTTTGTGTGTGCGTGTTTTATTAATTATTCTATTTATTTATATCCCAAATGTTGTCACCCTTGAAGTCCCTCCTCGAAGACTTCTTTCCCCACCTCCCCCCATATCTTCCCAGCTTTAGAAGAATTTACACTGACTTACACACTCAGCAAGGAGACTTATTCAATTCTTCAAGGGCAGAAAACACAATTCCAGTGCTGTTTTAGAAGCTAAAAACTCAGTTTTAGTTATTGAGAGCAAACCATTTCCTAACAAGTCTGGAACTCAAGTATTTTGTGTTGTGCTTAAAGACCTCACTTCCAACACAGAAAATCCTATCTCTCCTCTCTCTCTCTCTCTCTCTCTCTCTCTCTCTCTCTCTCTCTCTCTCTCTCGTAATATTCACACCTGATATCCTAATCTCCAAAATGATGCTCAATATTTTTGCTTAATATTTGGTGCAATAGAGTTTTTATTATTGCTGCTATACTTACTTTAATTTTGTACTAAAGACTAGTTGAATAAACAAAAGGACTAAGTGAAACCAGAGGCATTGAAATGCTTTGACTAATGTGGGAAAATTATTCAGTGAATAGTTTAATGAATCTCACTAAAAAATTTGTATTCTGCCCTGTTTCTTTTCATATCAACAGATTTTAATAAAAATCTTACAAATGTCCTGCAACAAGAGGGAGGTAAGAAAATGTAAATATACTTTCCATAAAGAATATGGCTTCAAAGGTTCTATTTAAGATGGAATGCTTACACTCTTTCGAAACTGCATATATTAGACTTGAAGCTAAGGATACAAGAACAGGAGCAGCATAGCAGTCACTGTTCAACTGTTTCTTTCCAAAACATTTATTCTGCTTAATTTCGATAACATTCTCTGTGCTTTTGTTTTGATGCTTTCTTCAGAATTAAATATAAGAATCTTTTCTCTGTAGATGAGTTTACAGAATAAAATACATGTTCTTTGAATTTTTTACACTTCAGAAACTAAGAACTGAGATCAGCAATGACTTGAGGGGCCAGAATCTCAAAACTTGTAAGAGATAACAAGGAAAGAAGAGTTTTGAACAAATCGTGGTAAAAGCAAAGTGTAAGAGAAAGACAGAAGGTGAAATTCAGGAGCAGGGCACTTGCCTACAAAGTGTAAGACTTGTGTTCTATTCCCAGTATTGGAGGAAAAGAATAAAATTCAGATAAGAATTTTCATTTGAAAGCTTGGTTGGAGAGCTTCATTTGGTTTAGTCCTTGCTTAGTATGCACAGAGCCCTGGGTTCCAACTCTGCATAAAAATCAGATGCAATAGCATATGCCATGTATAACCCTAGCATTGTGTAGGTGGAGGCAGAATGCTCATAAAAAATTAAAAACTATATTCACATTCAGTTATATACAAATTAGTAGTCATCTTAAGATAAAAGAGACCCAATTTCAAAACCAAAATGAAACAGAAAACAAACAACAGTGACAAAATGAATCTTCAATCAGTTTTTGCTGTATAACGTTGGGTATGAGCTGGTAAGTTAGCAGCATCTAATCAAAGTTTTTATACCAAAACAAAAGATAAAACAATACCAACTTTAATATCATAAAATACTAATGAATAACATGATGAAATTTAGATTATGATTAAATATAGTTGAAGAGAAGCTTTAGAAGGAAATACGACACATACTGAGTTGGGGCCCCTTAGCCTTATGCTTTCTTATATATTTATACATTTGTCACATTGACTATATAATGCATGCATGCTCCATTATCAAAATTAAATTAAAACTGAACTTCTGACTCCTGTTAAGGATATTTCTCATTTAATACTTAGTGTCACTTTTAAATCCTTACATAATTTAAGCAAGGCAGAAAGAATAATTTTCAGTTTTATAGTTAAGAAAAGAACCATATTTCTCCCCGATACTAGCTTCTACATTGCTTCTCTGATAGCACACTAGAGCACTAGAGAAAGTATGCCCTGAATAAAAGCCAATAATGAAACCTAGGTTTATTAATTATCATAGCAAGAGTTAAATAAATGCCTAAAGCTCTTCAGTTACTATCAGAATGCACTTAATAGTATACTGGGTGGAAGAATGAAAGAAATTATATTAAGAATACTAATAGCAACTAAATGAGACACAAGACGTGAAGAGTAAAATGTTAGATGGATGAGAAATAACACATATGTCTCTTATAAAGAAATATATTTTAATCACTGAGAAATTAAAGTGGAAACAAGTATCTTTATAACTATTTATTGAGGGTTACATTCAGAGCATAATTAAAACAACAATGTAATCTGTAAGACTTAATCCAGGCTTTTTTTTTTCAGAAATATACACTGCTGTAGTATTAATATAGTTATATCCTGTATACCCACAATCAATCTGCATATTCTGACCCTTGTTTCATTGAGAATTTGTAAGGCCAATATTAAACAATAAATAACACTACAGAACAGGTTGCTCTGAGAGTTTTATATGTGCAGGATCCAACATACAACCAGAAAGGTACATACATATGCATTTCCATGCAGAATCATATTCATCTCAGCATCTAAAGCACATCAACTCAAAAATTATGTGCTAGAAAGAAAGTGCATATTTTATTCCAGTGATTCTTAGTTTTAATTGTCAACTTGACACAGTCTAAAATCACTGGGAAGAGAGACTAAATGCTATTTTGTGAAGATCAGGTTGTCCTGTGAGCATGTCTAGGTCAAATTGTCTTAACTGGCTTTATTGATGTTGGAAGAGTCAGCCTCAAAATGTACAGCGCCATTCCTAAGTTCAGGACTCTGGACTTTATAGGAGAAGATAAACCTATCAGAGAACATGCCTGCATTCCCTTCTCTCTTCCCTTGATTGTAAATATGATGTGAATAATTGCTTCATTTTCTCATCCCTTACACATGTGCTATGATGTACTGTAACCTGGAATTGTGAGCCAGTATAAACCTTTTCTATTCTAAGTTGTCTTTTGTTACGATATTTTATCAGAAAAAAAAAAGCAAAAATTGAAGTAAGCTAGCCCCCAATTTGACAGGTACACCTTTAACAAGAAACCCTGCTTGTGGTATATATCTTGTGGGTAATATATATTTATATTCATATAAGCCAATATGTTCATTGTCTTTCAAACTTAAATCATTTCCCAAGAGGTAGACTCAAAACAATTAAATAACCATAACCATAGTTAATTATGGTTTGAAGCAGAGGTGATAAAATAAATTTTAATTTTTTAAGCACAATAAAGAAGGTAAATGGCAAGTGACCCTTAAGCTTAGAGTCATAGAGACAATCATAGAAGTTATGAGGATAGCACTAGGCTCTCATGCCTCTGGTGTATAGGTGGCGCAGACAAGAAGAAAGGCTGTGTCCTTTTAACAAGAGTTTACAACAGCCCCATGAGCCAAATTTTATTTCAAATATCTCATTTCAATGTTGGTGGTTTTCTACAAATGTGAAATACTAATACTAAACATGTATAAAACAAGTTTGCCACCTAGAGTGCTAGATCTCCTCTCAAGCTTAAAATGCTGGTTACTGTCTGGTGCAGTTGAGATGCTAAATGCTGTCAAGAACCTTTACTGATTAAAGAAAATTAAATAGGCTCAAAACTCCTTTTCGTATACCCTTTTCCGTTCACAACTGAAAGTACTAGAGCCAAGAGACATATATTATGCTGTAGTATATAGTCATAAGTATACTATGGCATGGTATAGTATCACCACTATACCTTTTACCTTTAACTTGGCTGAGTTTAGGTGACTAGTGAAAGTTGGTGAACTATGATCGCAGTTGCATGCTTGTATATCTAGGTGATGACTAGCCAATTACAGTGACTACAGAGTTCTGTCATAAGGGACAATTTAAATTAAGCATTCTCCTTAACACAACTAAAACCTCAGCTTCATTTTCACCCTTTAGCTATTCAGCATTCTGTTAATCAAGTGGGAAAAAAATCTATCTTCAATATATATAATGATTTATCTGTTTACATGAAGGTAAGAGAAATGATCGCATCTCTGAGTAATGAATTAGAAATACAAAGTTCACACTGAAACACTGCTGATGAAAATTACCTGCCTGCTGTTACAGCAGTGCCCATGAATTAATTAACCTTTTGCCATAGGAATCTTCAAACTTCAGCAGACACTGAGGTTTCTCCATCCATCTTTCATTATTTTAGAAAACAAAATAATGTTCAGTCCATAAGGAAAACAAAATAAATATATTTGATTGGTTGTCATACTTTTCCTCAAAACCACACAACACGTGTTAATATACAGCATGCTTGATGACTCGCATTGTATTTTTCGGAGCAAAAGATGTTCATAATTACTGCTTCCTATGTCACTTATTTTCCTTTATGAATGAGATCAGGTAAGTCTTACTAGAGTGCGGTCTACTTTAATTTTACCTTCCAACTTGAGATAGCAAACTTAAGTACAGTGTACATTTACTACTGTATTTCAGTAAGTTTTCTTAAACATATTTATACATACCTCCTCACTTCCTATTGTATATGTATTTATTCAATTTATTGCATGATATCAGTAGTGTGTGTGTGTGTGTGTGTGTGTGTGTCTTAATAGTTTTCGATTGGGATTGGGATAAAACTTTAAAAAGTTAAATAAAACTGGAACTTATAAGAATATTGTTAATATAATATTGTTAATGTAAGAATATTGTTAATGTAAGGGAAAACCAGGATGGGTAGATGTAAAACATTTAGAAATTGTTAGATTATATACTCTCAACACTGACGGGTCTTATGCAGTTATTAGGGCCACTCTCAATTTTTCTTGCTAGGGTAATATATCTCCTAAAAATGTTAACAATTTGTACTACTAAATTATTCAGTAACATATAATTAAACTGGTCTTTTCTACTACCCAGAGTTTTTATCTTAATTTAATGCATTATATTATTAGGAAGTTAACTCATCCCACCCGATAGTAGACTACTAAAGCATTCTACAGATCAGAATGTATATATGGTTTTTGAAGATTATATTTTCACAATTTTTTAGGAGAACAGTGATTTGATTATCTTTAAAAAGATAATTTAATAAAATAATTCTCTAAATATTTTTAGGCAATTGATTCTTTTATGCAGGCAAGAGACTTAGAGTAAGACAGATATATTTTAGTGTTATTTAAGTGAGCAGTCTTCTAGACAATAATGATGAATATGTTTCAAAAGTAAGAGTAAGATGTATTTCACTGGTAAATGCTTCAGATTAAGGAATTTTTTTTTAAAATTTAGAGCAACAAAGCACTCATATATATTCAATATATTAAAAATTTCCAAAGAATTATTTCTGTTATTGTGAAAGGAATACAAATTTCTTAAGAGTGATAAGTTTAGAATATTTATCAAAACATTTTAGTCACTTCATTTTTAAGAACACCTTTATTATAATAAATACATTTCATATTACACACATTTATTTGAAGTTTCAAAATATTTAGAAATCATATATATATACATATATATGTATATATATATACAAAATAACACACACACATACACATATATGAAGTATCCAAAATTCCTAGCGTTCATTTCAACACACAAGTTTGCCCATGATAACCTTATTCAATATTGTTATTGATTCTTATATGATTGTGCAAAGGGTAAAAATATATAAAGAGTAGTAAACACTTCTAAGCATTTTTGAAAATTGAGACCAGACTTACATAAGAATAAAAATATGGCTAGCTTGAAAATAATGATCTGCATACCTGACAGGTAATGTCCTGTCTCCTTTTCTCCTATCCATTTCTCTTTGAGGGACTGGATACCATCGAAAATTTAACTTCCAGTTAAAACCACCATAAGTCATGTCTGACCCAGCCATATACTCAAAGGTATCATCGCTAATAACATCAATGATCGGGCACACAACTGTTTTCCTGTAGAAAAACAAAAGTCAATTCATATACAAATGATAATTTTCATTAGCTCTTCAAGTTGATTATGGATAATGTAATAACATTCAATTATTTTTATGACTCCTCTATGCCTTTAATTTTATGTTATCTTTATTCTCTGATGAACCATTTCCTCTGAGATTGCTTTTCTTCCTCACCTTTACCTTAATGTTATGATGTGAAATCTGATCAAATATTCTAATTGACCTTCAAGCTGATTTTAGAATGCATTCTAAGTACTAATTCATCAGGATGAACATTGTCTATTTTTCATAAACTACCACCCACAGCATGATTAGTCAAGTTGCTTTGATATTATGCATCATTTTTTGCTATAACCTACTGAAAAGAAATAGCATACAGGGAAGGAATGTGGATGAGAGAAAATTAGACCTGGAGCTTTGCATTTCAAATAGATCAAGTTAGCTTTTAAGGTTATAGGAAAACTTGTCACAGACAAAATTCCCTTTAGGAAAAATTAAGCAAAAATTAAAATCTCAATCTATTGGTACCAATAAATAGTATCTATGAAGGACACCAGGGCCATGATGACATATCAGTAAGCTGTCGGGGAACTCAGTCCATTGCTGTCTCAATCCAGGTAGTGTGTTAAAACAAGACAGTAACTTTTGTGTTTGTGTTCTACCCTAGTTTCCTGTAATAAAGCATATTCAAGATGTTTTCAGTTTTTATGAATCTATGGCACAAATGTTTCACTTAGGTATTTCTTTGGGCACTTTGTTTTCCATCCATGTCATAGATTCGCTCATTTTTGCCTTTTTGTAGTTTTAGTGGTTTACTATAGGCCAACCATCAATCATCTCCTCAAGAAAATGTTCAAGTTCACTCAAGATGACATTGATTGTAGCTCATTCTGAAGAACAGAGTATCATGCTCATGCTAAGTCACCCAAAGGTGTGGAAAGTAAAACAGAACTACAATGGTATCTGTAATATAGCTGTCATCCTTATCATGTAGTCTTATATATGTCACACAATTGGCCATTGTCTAAAGTTCTTTGAAATCACTAAGCTTCATCCTACCCTTGGAAAAGCTTCTTGATGAATCTGGCCACAAGCAAATTACAACATTTATTAATTGATTTATTTATTTTTTACTGTATTTAATTAGTTCACTTTTAGTGGGGGGAGAAATCAGATCTAATTCTCATGAGCACATTTGCTGTCTAGTTATGGCAATGCAAAAATATGCAATCAGAAACAAAAAGACTCATTATATATAAATACAGTGCAAATGAAGAGTTAGATTAAAAGCAAATGCTTTATACATGGAAATATGAAACATTACATTTAAAACATATTAAGTTGAATATGAAACATATGTTTAAAGAAGAGCATAATGTACAAATGTTACCAGAAAATATATTGAAGATATTCTAAGCTCATTTTACTTTGTCAGCCTCATTCTCCTGTGGGCACTGTACAACACAGAAACTGTTATTAGCTATATATTGTACTGAGTTGACTAAGAGGGTCCCACTGGCTTCTTGAACTGTTGTGGTTCATTTTATTGATAGCCTCCATCTATCTTATGGCAAGTAGCAGCTCCTGCCATTTATGTGATGTGGCTGAACTAGTTTACACTAGAAGCTATTGTTTGAGCATTTAATTAAAAATTTCAATCCTTGGTTCTTCTACTGTGCATGAAATGGCAATGCAAACGAGGTATTCTACAATGATTTATCACATAAGATAGCATTCAATGTTTGTTATCTTCATTAGGCACTAAGAATTACACTAATTTAGCAGCCACAGTTATGAATAGCTACAAAATGTCATAATCATTAAGAAGAATTGCAGAGTCTTAATTCTACAAAGTTCAATTTCTCAAACTTTGAAATTGATAGCTAGAAATAATACTGTTTCAACAATTATACTGTGCTTTACTTATGGTTTTAAACAAATAATATTATTTCAGGAAGGGGTGTGTGTGTGTGTGTGTGTGTGTGTGCGTGCGTGTGTGTGTGTGCGTGTGTGTGTGCGTGCGTGTGTGTGTATGTGTGTGTATGTGTATGGGTTTTCAACCTCTTTGAGATGAAGTTGAACTGGACTGACTGAAGGCACAGAAGCAATGCTGAGAGAATGGGAAGATCTAAATTATTCTCTGCACTTCCAGTAACATTAGCAAGTTTGTTAGAATATCTGCAATCCCTGCACAGGGGAGTTGGGAGGACCAAAGGTGCTTTGAAAATTTCCTACAACTTATTATGCTAACAAACTAGAATGATTAACTTCACCTTTAAATGTTCAAATCAGTTTTCATTGTATCATTTGATTATTCTTAATCACTTACCTATGCTTAACACGAATCAATATGGTTTTCATCTTAAAAATGAGAAAACTGCCTTTTTCGAAGCATATGAAATAAACCTTCTGAAAATAGCATTTTGGACCAGGCATTGAGATAGACAGCTGGAGCTGCCCTCAAAGGTCCAGGTGTAAGCCTTGCAGACTGAACACAGGGCTCCCTACCTGTCCTCTTTTATTCTCGCCAGCAAGGGCTCCAGCCATCCTAAGGTGCACTCGCAGTGTGCATCCAGAAAAGTTATGACCTGTCCTTTTGAAGCAGCCGCTCCTCGGAGACGGGCGCGTATTAACCCAGAGCGCTCTTCCATCCTGATAATTTTCACTGGCACTTCTAAAGTTTTCACGTAGTTCTCTAATGTCAACTTGAGAAAATCTGTAGCACAGAACAAGAATGTTTGAAGAATGTTTGGAGACATTTTAAAACAAAACGAAGAGGGGCAGTCGCAAGCTTTTACATGCAGATATCAAATGTGTATGCAATTACAATCCCATAAACATATTTTAAAGAGAAGTGCAAAAATAAAAATCATATCAGTTAAATAATGCTACACATCAAGATATATATTAGCCAAGCTATTTTCTAACTAGAAAAATGATTTCTATTTACAGAGGTGCAAAGCCTACCTCTTTCACTGGCATCATCGACCAAGATGACCTCAGAGAGCAAGTAGTGCGGGGAGCGATTTATGACACTGTAGACAGTTCTAAGAAGAGTGCTCCAAGCTTCATTATGGAACACAATGACTACACTTGTGTTTGGAAGTTCATCAGGGTAGACTTTAGTCTTGCATCTGGGGGAAAAAAGCAAAGAATAGTGATCATAATAAATTCATGTTTCATCTTGATCTTTCTCAGTAAGAATATTCATAACAATAAAACTTCAGACTTCAAAGTCCTTTACCAAGGAGCTGAATTATGAATATCTGGAATAATTTTCCTTTTTCTAAGCACTGTGAGTAATCATTTGGACTTTTGAAAGTTAAATATGCATAATTACCAATATTTTATTTTAACTCCTGCAGGGGAAAAAGCAGCATGATTTCCATAATTCTAAGAAAAATCTGAGAAAACCGAAATAATATTCTCAAACTGTCAAATAATTAAGAACACTAGATACAATAGAGCCAGACAAATTCAATTATTAGAAACACTTTTTATTCTTTGGTTTATAAAAAAAAAATCATAGCCCAAAAAGCTCTATGGGTATAAATAGACATGAATCTGTGCAGTTTTAAAGCATGTAAGACTGAGATTATTTATTTCTCATAAGATTTAAGAAAATAAGCTTTTCACTATATTTGAGAAAACAGTAACATACTTCCACTTTCAAAGGAAGGTTAGGACTGTGGCTCCGACAATGCCTTGATATTCTAGACATATGGGAAAGAATTTTGTTACCAGTACTTTCCAAACTCTACTGTGTACAAATAGCCCCCAGAGAGTTTGTTAAAACACAGATGTAATTTGCTAAGTCCAAGATGGAGCCTTAAGTCCTGCTTTGCTGCTGGCCTCAGAAACAGATGGATCAATAAGCCACTGAATGAAAATTATCACTAATTTTACAATTTACTATTTTTGAAAAACCAATTTTAAATGTGTTTTCAAATTCAGGTGGGACAAGATCTTATGCCACAGGCCATCAATTCAAAAATTCAAAACAGTTTGATTTTTGTAATTTTGTAAGGAGGCACTCTGAAATGGAATATGCAAATGGTCATTTCCTCTGTCAACTTTTCAACCATTAGATATGCCTGTCATGTTATTTTAAATCCTCTTCACTATGGCCTAGGAAATGTGTCAGTGGACTTCTGAAATAAGAGTAGAAGCTTATTCACACTAGGACATGTTTAATGTAAAATACTCTAAGAAGTAATAAAATAAAATAAAATAAAATAATTCCATGAAGTAAAACAAGTCAGAAACCTCTTGTCATTTATGATAATATATTACACAATGAAGTATTATTAGAATTAATTTTTTTCACAGGGAAGGAAAAACATTCAATGAAATATAGGATGTGAAGACAAACAATTAAGTAATGTTGAGCATGACCATTAAGATCTTCCTCTTTTAAAACAATCTAAAATGTCATCCAGTCGATGAAATCTTCTAAATACAGGCAGGTACAAATATCTGTATAGAACATATATATCATTTCTCACATTTTTGCATGAACTTATTTGCAAATAAACATGCAATAAGCTCTACAATACAATAGATAGTGTGCATGTAAGAAAAGAAAATGTGATGGGTTCCCAGCTCTCTCTGCTCTGTGGAAATGTTCAGACAACATCCTTGTGTTTCATCATCTTCTCACTTGTACTCCAGGCAGTTCAGCACTAGATGGACTGAGAAAGCCATCTCAGTTAGAGAAGTGTTTTCCCACCATTTTCTTCAATCCTGTACACTTTGCCTCATCAAAAACTCCCATCACCTTCAGCATGCCAAGTGCAAAATGTGACACTACAATCATTATCATCACTGAAGTAAATTTATGCAAACAATATGAAGAGAGTCGAACATTCAACAACTATTGGCTTAAATGAGTAATAAAACAGTTAATTCTCAATGCCAGGTTTTTTAAAGTAATTCCTTTAAATCCGAATTTTTTGTTTGGAATACTAAATGGCAACTAAGAAAATAATGATTCATACACGATAATCTTAAGAAATAAAGTTATCTGAGTATGGTCGATCATGCCCATTATCCTACCACCTTTGAGTCAGAAGCAAGAGAATTGCCCCAGATTGGAGGCTATCCTGGACTAACTACACAGTAAGTTCCAGAACATCCTGGTCTGCACATTGAGAACCTATTTGAAACAACAATAATGAAAACAGTAAAATTTAATGGGGCATATAGCTCCAGTACTTTAAATGGTTTTCATTACGTTTATTTTGTGGTTGAAAAAAAAACTACTGATGTAAATTCTATATTCATTTCATCTATTTTTTAATATAATAAAGAAGTTAATTGTAATTCAGATACTATATTAACAGAGGCTCTCCAATGACTCATTTAAAATGTAGTGAATATGTTTGCCAATTCTTTCTCCTTACTATAGAGAAACAGTCATTAACCACAGGACACAAGTCTTTTAGTTATGGAGATGAATTTTGAAGTAGTCTGATAGAGGTATGGTGATCATCCATCACTGCATTTATTGAATGTTCGAAATTATCTAAGGAATTTGATCATAAGAAAAAAATGAAAGAAATGAATAAAAGTATTTAAGACCTGAAAATGGAAACAGAATCAACAAATAGCACAAAATGAGGGAATCTGGCAGATGAAAAATTTAGAATTGCAAACAGGAAATAAAGAGACAAGTTTTACCAATACAATATAAGAGATAAAAGAGAAGCTTAGGCACAGAATATACAATTCCAGGAATGCATACACCAGTCAAGGAGAATAGATTATATAAAAACAATCTACACAAAACATCCCGTAAATCTGGAACACTATGAAAAACCTAAACCTATAAATAATAGGAATAGACGATGGAGAAGAATCACAACCCAAAGGCCTAGAAAATATTTTCAACAAATCCATAGAAGAATATTCTTCTAACTTAAAGAAAGAGATGCCTGTAAAAGTACAAGAAGCACACAGAACACCAAATAGATTGGACCAGAAAATAAAATAACTAGAACACATAATAAAACACTAAATATGCCCAGCAGTGGTGGTGCACGCCTTTAATCCAGCACTTGGGAGGCAGAGGCAGGTGGATTTCTGAGTTCGAGGCCAGCCTGGTCAACAGAGCGAGTTCCAGGACAGCCAGGGCTACACAGAGAAACCCTGTCTCAAAAAAGAAAAAAAAGAAAAGAAAAAAGAAAAAGAAAAAGAAAAAAAACACTAAACATAAAGAATAAAGAAAGAATATTAACAGCTAAAAAGGAAAAAGACCAAGTAACACGCGAATGCAAACCTTGTAGAAGTACACTCGACTACTCATCAAGAAACTAAAAGACAGATGAGCTTGTATTAATAGGATCCAGACTCTACAGATTACTACACCCAGGAAAGTTTCAATAACTATATGTGGACAAAATAAAATATTCCATTAAAAAGTCAAATGTAAAGAACATCTAGCTATAAATAAAGTCCTACAAAAGGTGCTAAAAAGAAAAATCTAAATCAAGGAAGCTAACTACAGACATGGCAATATGGGAAATAATAATCTCCCACCAAAAAAATAACAAAAAAAAGGAAAACATATGCACACACATACCACTACCACCACCACCACCACTACCACCACCACCACCACCACCACCACCACCTACTACTACCACTACTACTACTACTACTACTACTACTACTACTACTACTACTACTACAAAATAACATGAATTAATAATCATTGTTAATTACTTTCTCTCAATTTCAATTGCCTCAATTACCGAATAAAAAGATTAACAGAATGGATACAAAATCAGAACCCATCATTTTGCTTCATACAAGAAACACTCCTCCACATCAAGGAGATATATTACCTCAGAGTAAAGTGTTAGAAAAAGATATTCCAAGTAAATGGACCTAAGAAGGAAGCTAGTATAGCCATTTTAATAACTAACAAAATGGACTTCAGACCAAAAATAATCAAAAGATAGAGAAGGACACTACATACTCATCAAGGGAAGAATCCACTAAGATGACATTTTAATTCTTAACATCTATACCTCAAACACAAAGGCATCCACCTTTGTAAAGGAAAAACTATTTCAGCTTAAGTCACATATTGACCTCATACACTGACAATGGAAGACATTATTACCCCACTCGCACCAATAGTCAGGTCATCCAGACAAAAACTAGAGGCATGCTGGAGCTAACTGAGGTTATAAATCAAAGATATTTGCAGAACATTCCAAAAAAACAGAATAGAATATATATTTCTCTCAGCACTTTATGGAACTTTCTGTACCACTGTGAAAAGATTTTTACCAACTCCACATCCCATGGAGGTCCCCTATAAAGAACTTGAAAACAACTTAGATATTAAAGACCAAAAAATTTCAATTGAATGGTATACATATCTAAACAAAGAATTTTCAATAATGGAATAACAATCTCCTTTGGAAGAAGAAATAGAATAGCTTCTACAGGTGGACTGGAGACAGGTAAGGACAGAAGGAGGAAGGATCAGGTGGGAGTGGAGGTAGAAAATTTGGGAAAGACAGCTGGAATTGGAGGCAGAGTCTAGGGACAATGTAGATACCTAATGCAGTGTAAACTTCCTAGAATCTATGAGGGTGATCTAGTGAGGACTTCTAGTAACAGAGGATACAGAGAAAGTCTCAACTAATCATCTTTTGTAGCCAGGTAAGATTTCTATTGGTGAAAGCAGGTTGCATTCAGTTGAATTACTGGCCAAGTTGTTCCCATGTTGGTCCCTCAATAAACCAGGCTCATGTCAGGAATGAAGGTTGGCCTCTGAAAATTGACAATGGCGCTCCACACAGTTCCCTCCCTCTCTCTGACCTCTTACTTATTTTCCTCTCTCTCTCAAGTGGTATTAAATCATCCTCACTTGGGCCCTTTGGCTTGATAATCTTCTTGAGTTCTGTGGATTGTATCCTGAGTATTCTGAACTTTTTTGGCTAATATCCACTTATTAGTAAGTACATACCATGCATGTCTTTTTGGGTCTGAGTTACCTCACTCAGGATGATATTTTCTAGTTCCATCCATTTGCCTACAAAACTCAGGATGTCCTTGTTCTTAATAGCTGAATAGTATTCCATTGTGTAAATGAACCACATTTTCTGTATCCATTCTTCTGTTGTGGGACATCTGGGTTGTTTCCAGCTTCTGGCTATGACAAATAAGTCCACTATATATAGTGGAACAAGCGCCCCTGTGGCAAGGTGAGGCTTCTTTTGGGTATATGCCCAAGAGTGGTATAGCTGGGTCTTCAGGTAGATCTATTTCCAATATTCTGAGGAAGCTCCAGATCGATTTTCAGAAGTGGTTGTGCCAGTTTGCAATCCCACCAGCAATGGAGGAGTGTTCCTCTTTCTCCACATCCTCTCCAGTCCCCAGTTGTGTTGTCACCTGAGTATTTGACCTTAGCCATTCTGATTGGTGTAAGGTGGAATCAATCTCAGGCTCAGTAATTGGAACTTAGAGCTAACAAGCCAGAGGAGCAGAGTCTGATTTCTGCATTCATTCTACCTGTTACCTTGCCAGTTCCCATGAATAAACAGTTAATGATGAAAACAATCTAATATCAGGAAGAAAATCCCACAACCTTATACTAATAAACAAACACAATTAAAAAATTGTATTGTGAATCCCTTGTTTTCTGATTAGATGATAACACACAGAATTTGCATAAGGAAGACCATTTTATACACATAATATTCAGCCATGGCAAAAATACACAGTGAATGTGTGTACTACATGGGAAGAAAGTAGCATTAGCAAATGAATAATAGCACAAATTTTTAATTATTACAGTCTACTTAATTGGTCAATAGACCTTAGAGGAAAAAACTTTTAAATTCACTTAGATGTCCCTTCCTAGAAAATCATTACATTTAATTTTTGAATCAGTAACATCAATTTTGTACTGTCTTAGATTTTCTTCACTTCTTTTAAGACTAATTTTCAATTTTCAAATTGTGACATTTAGCTTATTAGGGGCAAAAATTGAACTCATACCTCAGAAATCAAATATTCCCCCTGTAAGTAGCTTCACTGATACTTTTTCATAGGCTTCATATAAAGTGCCTTCTAAATATTAAGGTTCAAATGAATTATATAGGTATTTTGTTCTGCTTCAGTAGAACTTGGATGCACCCAATACTCTGTATTTCTAATGAGATCCTAGGGGAGGACAATACTGCTGGTCCATGACTGATACAAGAAGCAAGGTTATTCAAAATGCCCAATTGATGATTAGCAAAAAATAGAAATACAGTCACTTTTCCAAAAATATATTTTGCTTCATCAACTGAAATTTAATTTTTTCTGCTTCTTGCTGCCTTTTCTTTAGATGATGATTTTTGCAGTAATACTAAGTAATGTAATAGTCATAAAGAAAATGGCGAATTATATTACCATTTGCACTTGTAGTATACAGAGTGAGTGCATCACATGCAACTTACTTGAAGTTGTAGCTGAGCAGCTAGGATCATACTCACAATATTAATAAATTTCCTTGTCTGTCTATCCATTGCAAGCTAACACACCCTGACATTAAAAAAAAAAAAAAAGTAGGATCTATCACCCAATTTAATTTCTGATTTTTAATATTTTTAAAAATATTCATCTGGGAGGACATGAACACAGGAGAATTCATATTTAGTACAGAAGTGGCCTTAAAGCTGGCAGAATTTTAACTTGTTTTTTTTTTTTTTCATTAATAATACAAAACAAGGAACCAGTAGGAAGAAAGTTTAGTTTAAATAATAGAATCAATAGAATCCTGTCCCTAATACATGAAAAATAATTGGTGTGTGTGTGTGTGTGTGTGTGTGTGTGTGTGTGTGTGTGTGTGTGTGTTTGTAATAAAAGCTGAATAGTAATTTTACCATTTTTTAGCTCCATTTTTGTATCTTACAAAATGAATTTGAAATCACACAAAACCATAGATCCTACCAAAGACTGTGGAGACACTGTTTCATATACCCACAGAATGAAGCTTGGTGTACCCTAGTAAATGAATTGCAAAGAATGTTCACTGAGTTACATACTTACTTTCCAAAAATCATAAAAACATTTTTCAAATCATATATCCAAAATACTGTCCTGCCTGCAATATATATTAGGGCAATAACAGTACAATGCTTGTTGGAATAATCAATCATTATCATATTTGCATTAAGACCTACTCCAAGACACGGAACTCATACTCTGCATTGCTTGAGTGACCAAGAACTTCAGACTAAATACCCCAGGGACTTATAGTAAAACTAAATACTACTATCCTTTAACAAAATGTTGCAATGGAATGACTCTTAATGACATTTTGGTATACTCATAGATCAGTGTCTTCCTCAGCCATTTTCAGAGATGCTTTCTTCTGAAGCAGTGGAAGAAGTACAGAGACCCACTGCCAGATATTATACAGACATTGGGAGACCTTTTTCTCTATTAAATCCCTCCCCTTATGACTTAGGGAATTTGGGGGAAGAAGAGGCAAAAGAGTTTAAGAGCCAGAGAAGATGGAAGGTACCAAGAAAACAAGGCCCTTTAAATGAAGATGCTCAAAGCTCATATGAACTTGCAGAGACTGAGGCAGCATGCACCGGGTCTGCTTGGCTCTGCACTAGACCTTTGCATATATGTTATGGTTTCCAGTTCAGTGTTTTATGGAATTCCTTAGTGTGCAAAAGAGTGTTTCTCTGATGCTTCTGCCTACTTTTGGGCTATTTTACTGCTGTTCATTTGTTTTGTCTAACCTTAATGTGTTACATTTTGTCTCATCTTATTATATTTTAATATTATTTCGTAGAAATATATTTTTTTGTTTCCTGGGAGACAGAAAGGGAGTGGGTTGGATGGAAAGGGAGGTAGGAAAAAACTTGGAGGAGTACAGGGAGGGGAAATGTAATCAGGGCATATTTTTTGAAAGAATAAATACTATTTTCAATAAAAAAAAAACATTGTAAAATGAAAAGAAAACAGTTTATTGCATTCAAATTGTAAGAATGATATCTTCCTCATATTATTTTACACGTTTGATCAAGTTTTAAATGATATTAGTTGGAAAAATATTGCTAATTTCTAATTTTTATTGTTTTATTTTACATCCTGACTGCAGCTCCCTTCCCCCATCTCCTGCCAGTTCCTCACCTCCTCCTATTGTACACTCTGCCACTTCCATTCCACCCCTGTCATCCACTCCTCCTTTGTCTCTTGTCATAAAATGCAGGCCTCCCATGGATATCAAACAGGGCATATCGAGTTGCAGTAAAGTGGGCATATTCTCTCATATTAAGACTGGATGAGGCGACCAAGTAGGAGGAAAATGGCCCCACCAGCTGGCAAAAGAGTCAGAGACAGTCCCTAATCTCATGTTAGGCGTCTGACAAGAAGAATAAGCTACACAACTCTAACATACGCACAAAGGGCATAAGTCAGTCCCATACAGGCTCCTAGATTGTCCATTCAGTCTCTAGGAGGCCACACCAGCTCCGATTAGTTGATTCTGTGGATATTCTTATGGCGTCCTTGAACCCTCTGGCTCCTATAATCCTTCTTCCATAGCTCCTTCAGAATTCTCTGAACTTTGCCTAATGTTTGGCTGTGGGTCTCTACATTTGCTCCCATAAGTTGCTGGATGAAGTCACTCTGATGACAATTGAGCTAGGCACCAATCTGTGCATATAGCAGAGTATCATTAGGAATCATTTCATTGAATGTTTTGGAGTCCTGTTTGGTTTTATTTTAGGTCTCTGGACCATCCACCTTCTGGTGACTCTAGCATCTAAGACTCTGAGCAATGAGTGATACAGAGCCTGAAATGGCGATCTCCTGTAACCATGAAAGGTTTCTAGTGGAGGACTAGGGACAACAACCTGGCCACATAACCTTGGATGTACAATTTGTCTGTCTACTAGATGTACTGGGATAAAAGTGGTGTAATAATGTGGAAGTGGCCAATTAATGACAGCTTGAGACTAGTACCACGAGAGGAGTCTAACCCTGACACTATCTTGAGGGCTAATTTCTCCTTTAAATCAGAAACAAAAGAAAAAATAACTTACATAAAATAGACCTAGTATTAAACTGAATTATGAATGTTTGCATAAAATGAGAAATAGCCATTTACCTTGGGCTACTTCAGTAGACTTAAACATTTAAAATTGTTTTTTAGGAATTAGGGTGTCATTTTCATGCCCTTAATGCGGCTTTGAGTTCAATATTAGCATAGGGAAAATTAACTTTCATTGAGATTCTTATAAATGTTAATATATTTTAAGTAATATTTCACAAAACAATATTGTTTGTTTTTTAATTGTTTAAACATAATTATTAAATTTTTGCATTCTTTTATAACCACTGTTAATGTAGTTAACATTAATGATAAAATTCAAAGGCTGTACTAGAAATGTGTTAATGTCTATAGGCAGAGCATGTAATCTGGTACTCAAGTGAAATCATAATCTAGGTCATGTAAACATTTCATATAGATACAGAATTGTCAGATGATGAACTTATATAACGCCAGAAAGGAAGTTAAAACTCGCTTCTTTTGAAATTTTTTTGGATATTGTTTATTTTGTTTTTTATACAGGTTACTCCTTTGTGCCAGAATCGAACCAGCAACCTATCGATTCTTTTGAGTACTTTAAGGCAGTGTCTGTGACCCTTAATTATATTCAACCAATGTGGGAATTACCTTATTATGAGTTTGGAAAATATTGTTGTATCACTGTCAGTCACAGAGAAGCTGATTAAGATAGTTGTGATGTGATTGTGCATGGGTAATGAGATTTAAAAACCTTTATATTGGACATTAAAATATAGGCATTTGAGCACTAAAATAACTGAATGAGAAGATCCTATTCCTGGACACAAATACTCCGTGTTGCAATCACTGAGAAATCAATTAAAAGCTGACCAACAAACTCTCTCTGTGATGGTTAGTTTTCATAGAGCTAGAAGCTTCTATGCAAGCTACTGTGGGAATAAAATGCATCAATGGTCTTGCCCAAAACTAGATGCTATATATAGTATCATACTGACCTATCAGGTACGCTGTATTCACTGATTCAGTAATGGTATGACAATCATGGGGAAGACCAACTACCTTCTAATAAATAAGAGTAAGTTCCTGTCAGATAATTTAAACCTTATTAAAAGACCATGAATGAATAGACCATAGATCTTAGGGGTGAAACTAATTGTATTCTTTTGCTAGATGGTGATACAGTCAGCATAACTTCTTAGTATTTCTATTTATTGTCATGAATTTGTGTTGCTTTCAACTTTGCTCAAAGATACTCTTCTTACCATACATAGTATCTAATGCAGAGATTTAGAACTGGTCAAAGTGCTAACTGACTCTGAGTGCTCAGATATGAAGGGATCATCTATAACACCATTTGAAGGCTCAGGAAACATTGTGAATGAGGATCAAGGAAGAATATAAGAGCCGGTGGATGAGGAGGACAGTTATGAAATGTTGTTTGCTGGACATAATCTGGCTGATATGTCACTAACTCACAGCAGCTGTGGTTGTTGGCAGAAGAACTGTATAAGATAAAGCCAGTAAAAATTCCAGCAGAGATGAAGGGAATGCTTCCAGTATCTACCCTTGGCTAAAATGCTGTCAGCAGTTTATGATCCCTGAGAGAGGCAGAGTTGATTTGCTTCAGAGATCTAGCATCAGCAGTTTTCTCATTTCCCAGAGGGTGATGCAATACCAGCAACATATGGTCAGCACTAATTGGAGTCATAGGAATACTAATAATGATAACAATAAAATATAATAATAATAATAATAATAATAATAATAATAACAATGGGGAAATGAAGTTGGGGAAAGACATTCACAGGGGTAACTATGGAAGGGAATTTGGTAGACAAGATCAAAATAACTTGAATACATGTACAAAATTTTCAGAATTAAATCAAAATATTATATTTAGACATATATTTTATGAAATAGAAACTGAGAACAATAAACTTGAATTCTTTTATTCACAGGCATATTAAAATGGACATATTGAAACATCCTCTTTGCCTAAAAAAAAAGAAATGAAAATGAAATGTATGTAGTTAATGTTTTGAAACTATTTTGTACAGTTGTAGACCTGAGAAGTAAAAGAGTCTTAGCTCCTTCACCTGTAGCGTACCTGTCATTTAGATGTACAGTAATGATCAATCCCCTGCCTTTTGTTTGGAGATGGATAAATACAAAAGAAAATACAGTTGCCCTATTTTGGAGGGAATATGGGAGTACAGGGATGTTTCAAACAGCTGCAATCCGCAAATGCATGAAACAGTGTACCTATTTGCCATCTCTCCCCTTGGCTATGCACACATTAGGAGAACATAAACTGTTACAATTTGATTTTCTCCTTTTCAAAGGCATAATGATGTTTTCGGATAAGCTACTCAACACAACATGATACATCAAAGGAAGAAAAATCGACTGTAAGATGAGAATGTGAAATCACAAAGGAGCCGTAATTACACAGTGGTTTAGTTAGAAAAAATCCATCTAGGACTCCCAACAAAGGCTGTCAACACTACGGTGTGCTTGGCTTGCTGGCAGTCTGCTCACTGAGCCAGTGGTTACCTTTTACTGCCCCAAATAAAGAAGATTAATAATAGCAATTAAACTGAAGACCTATAACAAAAGCTCCCTATATATTTCTTATTTTTAAGATCTATGAGATTTTCAGAATTACATGTGGCTTCCATTCCCCAATAAGAATAACCACAGACAGAATTTATGTCTCATCCCAATGCATCCATGTAAATCAAATTCAGGCAATGAGAAAATAGTTCCTTCACAATCTTGAACAACTTGGAGTCCTAAGTGAAATAGAGTATTTAATTTTGCATATATTTCTACAGATTACGTTATATGTGTAATTTGTTAAAGTTATCAAAAATCAGCTGATTTTTTTCTCAAAACAGACTGAGTGCCTTAAATTTTATGTAAATCAAGTTTTATGTTTATTTCAAATACAGGTACATATTTTATTATCATTAGCCTGCCTGCTTTTGGATCACCCTTGCTTCCTTTGTTTTCTTATACATATTGGTGGTGATTGGAAAGAGTGTCTAGGGCCATGGTGTTACTCCACAGTTTCCTTACTTCCTGACTTCTCTTCTTGGATTGAGTTGTATATATTGCCCTTCTAACCTTATAATACTTTCTAGACACTGTGCTGTAAAGAACAGATCTAGAGTTTAGGGAATTTCTTTCTTTTCCCTTATCTAATCTCATGTAAAGTCATTTAACTCCTTCCTGTTCTACATCTCATATACCTCAACATTTTTATTTATTACTCTTTCATAATAAATCTAACATCCAATGACATAGGGGAGTCTTTAAAACAGATCAAAAGAGGAAATTTCACTTCATTTCCTCAGCCACTCTATAATCTGCCACTCTACATACCACAAAATATATCTGATAAAGAAACACATAAATTTAAACTTAATGATTAGGCAGGTTATTATAGAAGGCATGAGATCAACTCACCAGCCACACATATCCATTATTATAATCTGACTAGGGGTATACAAATACATTTTTCCTACAGTTTCGTGAATCTTTCATTGATTTTTTCCAAGCATCTAAAGCCAGAAAAATAATTGGATAAATTATACAGAAATGAGAAAGCTAAAGAAAAGTTCCGAAGTCATTCTGTTCTAATGCATCCCCTTTAAAGCCAAGTAACACAGTTCCTGTTCGGACATACTGAGAAAACTCTGTGCCTTGAAAGACTAAGGTCCTGTTTTAATTGGGTACCTATGTGTACACCCTCCAAATGCCAATGTTGTCATTACTTCTGTTCAGTAAAATTGTCGTAACACATATGCAAGACTTTTGAGGACATGCAATGCAATCATAAATGAATATTAAGAATGTACTGTATAGGATGTCTGAGGATGTCATACGAGTCTGAGTTTAGGAGTTACATGTCTGTAAGAATGTCATAGGAGTCTGAGATTATAAAGCTTAAGATAAATATTACAAAGTCTCTAAAATTGCTCAAATTGACCTTCTTTCTGGTAGGATTTTTGACCATTAAAAGGGTTTTACCCATCTGTAGTTTTCTTTTTGGTCCTGTGACTACATTTTTACATCGCCCTACCTCAAACACATCTCCATTCACAGACCACACAGGATTCAGTACTGTGCTGCTTGGCCAGTAGAAATCCAACAGGAGACAGTACAACGGGCATCATGTCTCTTTCTTTTCAAATCCTTCTATATCATATATTTCCCTTCATTCCAAATTTCTCTGACTTCCTCTGGTTTCCTACTCTTAGATTTTCCTGATCATTTCTTTAATTTCAGCTCAATATAGCCTGCTTAAAGAATCAAGGAGGTTATGTCTGCCTGCCTGCTGAACATTTTACTGCTTGTTTCCTTTTATACTCTACTATGTAATAACTCATACAACTTCTCTCTAAATAGACTCATGTTGTCTACTTGTTCTAAAGTGTCTGCCTGATTATCAAGTCTTGAAAGTTTTAGCTAGAGTAAGGCTGCACTATCTTTAACCACATCTGATTCAATACATAATGCAAGAGATGACAGTAATTCCCCTAATTATATAGCCACAACTGTATATGTGTTTTAAATGGATCATCTCATTTGATCCTGAGACTAGAGACTTCTATGACTTATGAGCTATCTGAAATACAATAAAAGTATAATATCATCAGTAGCATGTATAAATTATTTTAATGTTTCAATAACTTGAGGTAAATATTTATTTATGCTGCAAGCTCAAACTGCCTCCTTTACTCTAAGAAGGGATACTAAAATGAGCAAACACTTTTCTTCATAGGACAATATATACATTATATGAACAACATGGTTGATCATGAGTATGGTTTAAGACAGTCATACTGTCTAGAAATTCTGAAAAATAATATCACATATTTTTGTATCAATGATGCTATATCTGCATTGAAAGATCTGTGTCATATCATTTAAGCTTAGACATTCCAGCTCTATTAATCCTCATGATGGCCTGTCTTTGATAATACAAGGAGACTGTCTGTGACAGAGAAGTTCTCTAGTACATGGGAATGAACTCAGAGTTTCATTAACAGCCTATTCTAGTGGTTTGGGGGGAGCAGATCTGATAATCCTGATCCTATTATTGATCAAAAACTCACATTTAATAGGTAAATAACCTAATGTTAAAACTAGTAAGTAACTCGCTTCTCAGTGGTGAAGCTGGGCTTCAAAACAAGGACATTAGATTTCAAACATTTTTACTATTTCTCTCACCTGATGGGACTTTACTTAGTTATATCTTTTCCCTTAATCTGGGAATTATTTCTGATAACCATATTGTGCCATATGTTAATTAAACAGAACATGTAATAAAAGGGCAAATTATTTGTTTCTATTTTCTTACAGAAATATATAGGACTTGAATATATATTTATTTTCTTCAGTAATGATTAGGCCAACAATCAATTTGAAATCTAAAGCTGTTGAATACCTATCAAAGCTTGGTGCCTAGAAGCTCTCAAAGTCTGCAAAGACAAAGGAAACAAGTCTTTCATACCGAAATGCTATTATAATCCAATAGCTGCTCTGAGGCCATGGGGAAGTATAAACTCAGAGTCAGGATGTTAATATTTTTAATTTGCCATATCTTAGTATAAAAGAAGAAGAAGGAAAAAACAACCCAGCCTCTAACTTATAGAGCAGGGAGGGTAAAGAGTTAGTGTCTGCGAATCTTCTAGGCCAGTACTTCGAACACAATAGCCATTTAACATGTGTATATAGAGAGTTCATTATCTCTATGTTTTAATTGTTTATTGATATAGTTGTCTTACATTAATTTGAAAAATATAAAAAAGTCAATTGAAATAAAAGTGATCTAAAGAAAACATGATTTTTGGTTAATTCCCATTCCACTGGTAAAGAAAAAATTCTCTACGAGCGTTTACTAAAATCACAAGAAAGATTTCCTAATGAAATACTAACACATGAGAAGTTGCTTTATAAAGTATTTGGTGCTGATGAAGTATCTTTAATAGATGACCACTGTCTATCTTTAATTAATTTAGCACTTCATGAAAGAAATAGCACATCCAATGTAAACCAAAAGAAACAAACAAAGAAAAGTAATTCACCATTTAGACCAAGAGCATTGATGGAAAAGTGAGGACTTTGGGGTGATTATTTGAAGAAGACATGGAGTATTTGAACTATGAAGAGTAGACAGGATTCTCCTTTGAGGAAACAAGAGAATCATTACTGTGTCACTAAACACTGGGATCACCCTAGGGGTTAGGGGAGAGAAAGCATGCCTTTCGGGAAATACTTTCTTCATAAAACAGTGGTTGAAGCAGGCATCATCTTGTAGGTACTGATTGTCATAAAATAGGAAATCACTGAATGATCTGACTGAACAACAGAGCAGTGACTTCCCATCTACCACAGCTTAGATGTTAAGGGGAAAAATAAACTGGTAAGAATCCAGATGTCCTTCAGCAGAGGAATGGGTGCAGAAAATGTGGTACATTTACACAATGGAGTTCTACACAGCTATTAAAAACTATGGATTCATGAAATTCTTAAGCAAATGAATGGAACTAGAAAATAACATCCTGAGAGAGGTAACCCAATCACAAAAGAGCACACATAGTATGTACTCACTGATAAGTTGATACTAGCCCAAAAGCTCAGAATACCTAAGATAAAATTCACAGACCACATGAAGCTCAAGAAGAAGGAAGACCAAACTGTGGGTGCTTCTGTCCTTCTTAGAATGGGGAACAAAATACTCACAGGAGCAAATACGCAGACAAAGTGTAGAGCAGAGACTGAAGGAAAGGCCATCCAGAGACTGTCCCACCTGGGGATTTATCCCATATACAGTCATCAAACCCAGACACCACAGTGGCTGCCATGAAGTGCTGGCTGATAGGAAGTGGATACAACTGTTTCCTGAGAGGCCTTGCCATAGCCTAACAAATACAGAGGTGGAAGCTTGCAGCCAACCATTGGACTGAGCTCAGGGTCCCCAATAGAGGAGTTAGAGAAAGGAGCGAAGGATCTGAAGGGGTTTGCAACCCCATAGGAAGAACAACAATATCAACCAACCAGACCCCCCAGAGCTCTCAGGGACTAAACCACCAACTAAGGAGTATACATGGCCCCAGCTGCATATGTAGCAGAGGATGACCTTGTTAGTCATCAGTGGGAGGAGAGGTCCTTGGTCCTATGAAGGCTCAATAGATGTCCCAGTGTAGGGGAATCAAGAGTGGAAGGTGGGAGTGGGTGGGTGGGTGGGTGGGTGGAGGAATACCCTCATAGAAGCAAGGGAGAAGGGATGGGACGGGGGGTTACAGGAGGGGGGGGACTGGGAAAGAGGATAACATTTGAAATGTAAATAAAGAAAAAATCCAATAACAAAAAAAGGTAAGTAAATAAAACAGTGTACCATCATAGAGGAGGTGGAGAGAAAATACTTGAAATCTGATGGCCGGATGGAGAGCTGAGAGGGTAAAGAGATGAGAGGAAGAGTGGAGGAAAATTGCCAAAAAGGCAGATCAGGGTGTCTTAACACATGACAGCTGCAGGCCATTTATCCCTCCACTTGGAGTCCCTCCTGGTTAAAGAAAGAAGCTACTTCAGAATCTACATCTTCAACTGCTAGAAGTCTCAGCTAGAGTCACCGCATAGACCCTCAGTGGCCGACCTCCATCCCAGGTCTCTGGCACTTCCTAGCCATTGTTCCCCCTACACTGTGATTTCTATTCTGTCTCCCCTGTTCTCCCTATATCTGAACCCCACCTCTCCTTCCCATCCCCTCTCCCACCCATTTCCCTCCATTCATCCACCTCTGTCCCTAAATCTCTTGACCGCCTACAGGAGCCTAGCACAACTGTCCTCTGAGAGGCTCCACCAAGTAGCCAATGAAAAGAGATGCCAAGACCCAAAGCTAAACATTAGATGGAGCTCAGGGAGTCTTGTTGGAAAGTTTGAGGAAGGACTGAGGCACCTGAAGAAGACAAGGACTCCTCAGAAAGACAAACAGTATCAACTAACCTAGACTCTTGGGGGTTCCCAGAGATTGAACCACCAACCAAAGAGTGAGCATGGGCTGAACCTAGCTCCTTGCACATATGTAACAGATACACAGTTTGGTCTTTATGTGTATCCTCCAACAATTGGAGAAGGGGCTGTCCCTAGTCTGTTGCCTACCTGCCTGTGGAGTGATTTCTGTTCCCCTAACTGGGCTGCCTTGACTGGACTCAGTGGAAGAGGATGCATGTAGTTCTGCAGTGACTTAATCTGGATGTGCAAGAATTGGGGGGGGGGGGGAGGAGTAGTTGTGTGGAATGAGGAAGAAGGAATGGGGGGAGGAACTGTGTGAAGGGAAACTAGGATGAGAAGGGGCTGATATTTGGATGTAAAATGAATAAATAATTTAATTAAAAAAATAATGAGTGACATTTAAGTTTCCAGGCTAAATACACTCTTTTCATGTAACCTCAATCACTCTCCTATTGTGTCCTAAATTCAAGCCATTCTATGACATGTTACATTAGTGGTTTTATGACTATATCTCTAACTTGAGAGAGCATCCACAGTTCATCTCTCAGCAACTGTGAAAAGCACAGAAAGTAGTTTTTAAAAAGCAATCAGAGAACAGTCAGTGTATAAAGAAACTAAATAATCCTGGGAAGGGTTCCGGATTTCTACTGACAATTATGTTGTGATATATGTTGATCATATTTTGATTTAAACAGAAAACATTCAGATAACACTGTGCTACCATGATATCCTGTGACTGCCTGCTAGTGACAACCCTCCCCTATCTACTTATTTCCCTCCCTTTGGGATTGGCCTGTTTCCAGCAAAGCTTGCTACCAGAGACTCTGGAGCCATCACACTCTACACTAGTAATATTGGCCATCTCAAGGATCCTTCAAGAAAGATTTTCATGATGTCATCTCTTGTGATCTATAGAATTCTTTATAGTTTGTACAGTTTCTCAAGAAATTACCCATATGCTCCATGGTGGAGCTCAAGACACACTCTTCCTTTCAATTTATTTTCAAAGTATATCCTTCTTTGTGCTTTATTAATTACCCAGTAAATTTCAAGTGCTTATTCTTTCATATGAATAGCATGAATAGAATGAAAAGGTCCCTAAAGAGATTCATATTCTCTTGATAATCTTTTATTAAAGACATTTTTGTGTATGGGTGTTTTGTCTGCATGTCTGAATGTAAAGCATAAGGAAACAGTGGCTTCAGAGTACAGAATTAAATGCTCCTGAAAGGATTAACACTCAGTATCACCATGTGAATCCAGGGGACAAATGTGGATACTAGACAATAGCGGCGTGTTCCCTTAAGTGCTCAGCAATCACTCCAGCACCTCATTTTGAAGACTCTTAGATACATATATTTTTTTTTTAATTTTCTGGGCTGTGTAGATGTTTCACGTTTTCTGTATCCAAATATACCAATATTTTCTCTTAGTGTTTACATACTGTAACCAGAGAATGAGTATATCTATTGATCCCTGTTTCAGGGGAATTTAGTATTGTCAGTTTTAATTTTGTTGTTTTTTTGCTTGCTTGGTTTGTTTTGTTTCACTGATGATTGACATGGCATCTACAGTTCTGTAAGATGTAAGACATGGTTCTGAACATACTTATTAACTGGTTGCTACGGCAGTAGTCATTCTGTACAGCAACGTTCCAAGATGCCATTACACTCATTAAGCAAGCTTCATTTTTGTTCGTATTTTTCAAACCATAATTTCTACTTCATTTAAATTATCTACATCGTTTTCATGCTTCATTGCCACTGTGTTCCTTTATAAAAAATCATGCATTGTTTCCCTTTCAGGTAAGGCTAGTTCTTTACTTGAGCATTATTTTGCTTTTCTATGTTTTAACAATTTTGTAGCATATTTTAACCCCTGAAATCTTCAGTACACATTCTAATTTTTTTTCATTATTGTGGTCTTAACACATATCTCCCCTATTTTTCAACATACATATTAACTACAGATTGAATCTAGCTTCAATATTTTTACTTAATACAAAATGTATTACATATACAAAGAAAGATGCTTATTTTCACTTACTTCCACACTTTGATAAACATATGTGGTTATGAAATCTTACTTCGGACTGATATATGAAACACTAGGTCAACGATGGACAAATTTCATAAGATTTTCCTCTTGACTCAAATAATTAGCTGTTTCATCATGCAATTATTGTCCTATAATAGTGTATCTTTATTATATAATTTATTTTTGAGTTTAATTTATTTATTTAATATATATGAATACTCTGCACCACATGTACACCTGCATGCCCAAAGAGAGCATCAGATCCCACCATGTGTCTACTAGGAATAGAACTCAAGTCCTCTGGAAAAGCAGATAGTGCTCTCAACTACTGAGTCATCTCTCCATCCACTCTTCATTGATTTATGAGGTCTTTAATACTACTTTTCTCTGTCTTCAAGTTTAACACACACAAAATAAAAATATATGCCACTGTAACAATATACATCATATTATATATCCAATGTAAAAATGACATAAACATATTTTATATACAAGATTCTGAAAAATATCACGCTGCTGAACATTTTCTAAATTACATTGAATAACCTGTCAAAGCAATTTCCATGTGTCAGTCCCTCCCTTCCCATTATTAACAATTTATAAGTGAACTCGGGCTCAATTGTTATGCTAAACACAACATAAAATATCATGCCTCAGTGCCTGCATGCAATATCAAACTGTTAAGTATATCTATTTTTCATATCAGAATTAGACAACTTAAGGCCAGGCTTTATTACTGAAGACTGGGCATTGGTGGTGATAAACATCACAACTTGTAATGAGATCATTTTTCAAATGATTTATTAAAAATAAAATAATAAATTTCATCAAAGTAGATCTATTTTGGATACTCAATTACACAGTGAAAATAAAAAATGAGTTTAATCCTTCCCACACAGAGGCAGAGGAGATATCTGCTTATCAGCCTTTACATGTTACTAATAGCTACTATATGGAACTCTCTAAGACATGGTATATGTTTATTTATCTTCATTATTCATTTTCAGGTTTATATTTATGTAAAATAAATGAAAACAAAGCAATTATGTAAATAATGGTTTACTTCTTTAAAATACTGCTATTTGTGTATGTGTGCGTGTATGTGCGTGCATGTGTGTGTGTGTGTGTGTGTGTGTGTGTGTGTGTGTGTGTATGTATGTATGTATCTGTGTGTAGGTATGATCACATCATGGGGGAAAGCCAGTGGAAGCTAGAGTTGGAGTTATTGATGGTTGTGGGCCACCTGATTGGGTACTGAGAGATTTACTCAGGTCCTTTGGAAGAATATTAAGTGATATTAACCATTGAGCAATCTCTTTGGCTCCCTACAATAATTTTTCAAGATGTAAGACAATCTGATCATTTAGTTGTTGTTATGCATACTAAAGATATTCTAGACTCTACCTTAGAATATTGAAATAAGAACTATAATGCTTACCTAATGAATAGAAATAATATAGTTAATTGAAGTTATTTCTCTTTTTCTATAACATGAAAGTTCTCAACTAGACTTAGAAAAATATCTTAAGCCTTAAGTTTTTTTAAAGAGTCATAATTTCATTTTGTCCTTAAATCCATTTTGAATTTAAAAATGACTTAAAATGACTGTATATCTCTTTTCTACTGATATCCATAACACCTATTGCTCTGTAATATGTCCCTTGCTCAGCCAACCTAATTAATAACTGAGACAGCAGAACCAATTCTTGCTTGAAGAAAGAACATATGTTCACCCAGTGTCCTTTAATTTCTGTTTTCCCTGAGTAGGAGACACAATGGGGGATTAGTTCCTATTTCCCCATTCGAACGCCTTTCCACTACTTTCCAGATGGGTTAATCCCTTGATGCTAGAACTGAGATTTACTCACCTGAGAATTAACCCAGCTTCCTTTATCTGAAAATTACGTCTATAAAGACATCAAGCTACATGGTCTAGCAAGGAAAGTTTGAAGCTGGCAAAGAGGAAATAATAAACAGAGTCTATGAATAAATGCTTTTAAGTGTAGAACTCCTATAATACCATTCTGCACTGTAATTCTGATGTATTCATATAATCAGAAACCTGAATGTTTTTTGAAGATTTATTGTTTTTATGGGTGGGGAAAGTACACCTTATGCTGCCCAAAGGACCTGAGATGTGTTTTCTTACTATTATGAGATATGTAAAGAAAGGGGGCATATATACTTTTAGGGTATATACTGGCAATATGTCAAGCAAAAAATAAAATATTGAATGCTTCAGCTCTTATTTATACTGAAGAAATAGCTGTTAAATTTTCTCACAATACTTATCATTATGCTGTCAATAGTTTAAAAATAAGTTTTCTTTATAGGAGATAAAAAGTGGTAAGATGTCCTGGGGTATTGTGCAAGTAAGTTTTATACGCTTCCATTGTGACAAACTCTCGAATTTTGAAAAGAAACTATATTTCAACTCTGTTCCTGCTACAACCAAATGTATGTCTTTTATCTCCCTATAAATAGCCTCTCTTCTGAAGGAATAATCCAGGGCTTAATGGGTTAAAATTTACTAATAAACAAAGTTTATAAGTAGCTCATCTGTTATGAAGCACTAATAGTATAAAAACAAAATGATTATGTCAGTCCAACATAAATTACCAGGTAAAATAACAACTTACAGATTAAGCTAATACAGGATATTTTGTCTTTATAAAATCTTCCCTCATTTGAGTTTCTTATTATTAAATCATTGTTCCCTATCAAGGTGTTAGATGTTCAGAAAATATATTCAATGAAACAATTTAGTATGACTAATAAAATATATAAAATATTTAAAAGTCTTTTTCATTAACCAATAATTTTAAAAAATCATTACAGAGTTTATAACAAACATTCTTTTAAAAATGTAACTTTTGTCCAAATTAAATATTTGATTTTAGATACAATATTTGTAGACAAAATATGTATTGCTTTCTTTCCTAGGGACTGTGGGATCAACAAGAGCAGGTAAAAACAAAATACAGGATTTTAGAGAATGAATGAAAAAAAGATAAGATGGTGGATTTTCTAAAATAAAAGCAACTGTGCATAATGCTTTACAGTTTTCTTATTATAGCAAATAAAGGTTTAATTATAACTACTATGAAAGAAATTTAAACTCTTCTGGTAAAAGACTGGTTCATTTATCTCTGATATTAGGGCATTTTAGGATAGAAAAAAACCCAACTGTGTCCCCCATTTTAAACAAAGTAAAAGGCAAAACAGATGACATCCTGTCCTGAATGAAACAAAGGGCCTGTCACCTTTGAAAGGAGCAAGCAGTGCAGGGGTGAGGGCTTAGAAGAACAGTTGATGTGAGCGTTGAGAGTCCAAGTAGAAAGATTTAAGCAGGGGCAAGTTGAGGAGTAAGAGGTAGACATGGGGACACAGGGAAGGGAAAAGTTAATGATGAAACTAGAACCAAATATATCATCTTGTTTGCATCTGATCCGTGTATTTGATTAATGCAACAGAAATGAAACTGTAGCTAAATGTGAGAACAGAAACAGAGAAGAAAGTCTGTGACATGCTATATCCTGGGCATGATGCAGCCATTTCAATCCTAAACTCATAGCAGCTGACCTTGCCTATGCTGAACTCACTGGGTCCTAACCCTCTGTCCTAGGATTTCTGCTGGTGTAATAAAACATGACAAAAGCAACTTGAAGGTGGGTGTTATTTCAGCTTACACATTCCGGTGATAATCCATTACTGAAAGAAGTCAGAACAAGAATTCAAGGTAGGAACCTTATCAAGTCAGTAACTGAAGCCAACGTTATAGAGGTGTACTACTTGCTCAACCTGCTTTCAAATGCAACTCTGGATCACCTCCACAAAATAATCAACATCCACAGTTCACTGTGGGGCTTATGTGGACTCTCCCACATCAATCATTAATTAAGAAACTACTTGACAGACTTGCCTTTATGCTAATGTGATGGTATTATTTTTCAACTGAGCGTCCTTCTTCCCATCTTATGTGAAGATGGCAGACTAACCAACACATCTTTCCTGCTAAAGAGAGAGAGAGAGAGAGAGAGAGAGAGAGAGAGAGAGAGAGAGAGAGAGAGAGAGGAGATTGAGATTGTGTTTATCCCCTGGTGAACCTATCAAGTTCAACTGGAAAGTTCTATAGCCATGATCACATAAATGGCCAGTCAGTCATACAACAAAGGAAAGAGCTACGAATGTGGGTATGGGGCCTCTAAGGAGGACAAGATGAATGTAGGATGTGAGGGAGATATGAAAATATGTGAGTGAAAGTAATCATAACATGATTTGAACATTCATAAAACTATCAAAGAACAATTTTAACTAACACCTTTTAAAACGTAATGTTTCCATGTCTTAATGAAGATTCTGGAGCTATAAGTATAATCAGTCTCTGACATTTGATTCCACTTTCCACATGCTGCCAAAGAGAACAGTTGTCACTGGAACCTGCCACAAGAAACCACAAATAGATCGTCCTTTCCCTCTCTATGGAGAAACAACTACAGCTGTGACTGTGAAGTTATTAAATGTTCAAGGTCATTTTTCTCTCAGTTCTCAAATGGCACATTATCCTTTAAGCACAAATTCTCAGATTAAGGAACAAAGTCAAGTTCATGCAATCATCTAAATGAACATCTCCTAGAAAAAGACTAACTTCTGATCACATGCTCAGGATGATTATTATTTGACTTCTTGTATTTCAACTCACCCCATCGCTCTAGTTAACACCAAAAAAGTAGAATTCATAATGAGAAATTCGGGCTTATTGTTCAACAGTGTAGAAATTCTATCACAAGTTTTTTATACAAATTTACCTATCCATTAAACTAGACATGTTTATATAATATATATTTATGAAATGAAAGATTTTGATAAAGAAATTAAGTCATTAATAGCTAAGAGCTTAAGATCTAGACAGAAATAAACTTTAAAATTGCTGAGCGAATATATATACTAGAAGTCATGTGAGCCATCTCTGTTACGTTGATTTGTTTAACACGTAATAGACAGTTTCTGAGTGACAGCGATGCATCAATATCACTTTTAGGAAAGACATCACAGCAGTTCTTCTTTAAGTAGTTTGTCCATCAGGAAGGAGCGCAAGGTGGAATCCTTCAGCTCTCACTCCATGTCTTCCCTCCTTCTGTAAACATTGTTTCTGGTTTAGCTGTATGATGTGTGTTGCATGAGTCTGAATCTGCTCCTGCCTGTGCATTCAGGGATAGTTTACAAAAATCTTTCACAAAATTTTATACGGGATGAAACATTACTGACTCCAACTGTAACAAGCAGTACTGCAAACAAACTATATTCATGCAGCTTTCTAAATTTATGATGGATATTTGTTTTGTAAGATCACTTTTAAGCCATCTGATGTTTTCAGGAAATTACTATCTTAAAGCACATATAAATAAACATATATTGCTAAGTCAGAGGCATGGAAAAAAATAAGATTACAGCTATGCATTAGCTTAGGTTGTAAAAGCTGATTATGGGGGGGAATCCAAAGCAATCAAGGGATTGTTGTATTTCTCTCAACAGGCAGGTTAATCAACAAGTTAATACAGAGCAGGATGTCAGTTTTAAGCCTTAAATGACCTCAAAGTACATTATTAACTCAGTTGTGACAATCAGCAAAAGTCGTAGTCTCTTTGAATTATTTTTATAGTAACGCGTTGCCACACTATGTCATTAGTGTTTAGAACATATATGGGCATTCCTTCCTGGGAGAAGTGTTGCATAGATTTGACTCCATAGCTCAGGATAGAGGAAAGAAGCAGCTGCAGCAAAACACCAGAGATGCTTACACATTATCAGGCCTGAAATAAATGGAACTAAGAGCTAACTGGAGTGCATAACAGAACACCAAAACATATGCTAGCTTTCAGGCTCACTCAGTACCTCTCGCTACTCTGAGAACTTCTTACCCCTCCCTCTCCTTTCAGTCTCTCATTCCTGTACATCCTGCCATTTTGGATATACTCTATATCCCCTCTCTTAGCCTCTACTTTCTTGCCATTCTCTCTTAGTCCTCTTTTCCCTCCGCTCCTCCCCACTTCCATTCTGTAGCCATGTTTTAGCTACAACTTTCTCTCCCTGCCTTAGGCTCACCCAGATGTCCCTGGCTGAACGCTCCCTCATATCTACAATAAAATTTTTTCCCACTCAACCGTACTTTGGAGCAGTGATGTCCTGACTTTAGACAAATGGAGCTGAAACTCCTATATTATGCACATATCTTTGCTCACCTGATTCAGCACTATAGGTGTAACTGTACATTCAGAGATCTATTGTTTTTCCTTAAAGACAACCTCAAATTATCTTAGATGTGAAGCCATGCAAAACACACATTTCGGTGTGTATATATGAGGCATGTCTTCTTTCTTTACTTATCTGAAATGAGTTTGTTTCTTTCTGAGAACATGTTTCTGTTTCACTCATACGAATGTCACAGGGTCTACCAACAGCATAACATACATGAGTATCAGCGGCATGAAAGGCTGAAGCATGAGTTTTCTAGACTGAGATCTCAAGACCAGCCTGAGACTCACAGATAGATTATATTTCAACAGGATAAAATTTAAACAAACAAACGAATTAATGAATGAATGTCATATGGAAGTGACTAAGGTAAAGCCATATTGTCCTCACTGAATCTTACATTTACTGAGATTATTCTCAGAACCCTACCACTCCAACAGGTATGTCTGGTTTGCAATATATTTGAGATTTCAATGGCCTTTATCATGATCTGAATGTATTGACCAAAACAATTAATTTAAACTAAAATACCTGAAGAAGGTATAAGTTAAAAATAATTTTCATGTTATGTCTGAAATAATCATTGTATTCTGCCCGGAATGAATATCTCAGGTTAATGCTCACCCTCATCATAACTTTGATGTGAACTATACTCTCTTTGATTTTTGCCATTAACAATACTGAATCCTTGAGCATCAGCACCTAGAACCTATGAGGCATGAACACTCTGTTGGTCATTGGTAAATCAAAGACTCATATATTTTTACTTAACCTAATCAGTATGGTTGCCTGTATCTTTACCATATGGATTACTTTAAGGTATGACCAAGACAGTATGCTTCAGGCCTGAAAAATTCAGCAACATCAAGTTCATTACAATTCTCATTCCCTAGGGATAGAATAACATAACTCTGGAGAAAGCAGGGCCTGAGTATGGGACAATGAAAGCAAAAGATTGGTGCACTGATAGTTTCAGTTCTCTACCTGCTCTCATCGACAAGGCCATCAAATCAGGAAGTAGCATGGCTGGGCTGCTCAGCTGCAACTTCACACTAGCAGAAGCTCAGTAGCTTCTTTCTCTGATTTTTGAAATAATGAAGTGGAACTTGATCATACTGGTGATACAGAGATTATTGTTATTCATGTAATCAAATAGTTATCGCCTAAAATAATATGGAACAAAAAACCTTCAGAAATAGTAAGGGGAAAAATATGAAAACAGAGATGGAAAGGAATGGATAAATTTGGGAACATATATTCGGCATTCACATACTCTAAAAAAAAAATCACACATTTTTTTAGATGATAATATAAATACATTTTTTAGATGATAATATAAATACAGCATTTCTCCATTACCTTCTCTCCCTCCAAATCCTCTCATATATCCTCCCTGCCTTCCTCAAATTCTGGGCCTTTTTTTGTCATTGTTTATTGATATATATATATATATATATATATATATATATATATATATATATGCACACACATACACACACATATACACATACATACACATACATGCACACAAATATATACATATATGTATATACATATATGTATACATATATACACATACACATGCAAACATGCACACACACATATGTGTACAAATACATATGTACTTACAAACACACACACATATTTGTGTGTGTGTTTGGGTGTAAGCATGTATTTATTCCTATATATATATATAAACTGCTCAGTCCTTATAATGTTGCTGGTATGCATCCTTTCAGGACTGACCATTTGACATTGGACAACCAACTTGAATGTTCTTACCTAGGGAATGGTACCTTTCTTACTCCCAGCTTTCCTCAGTTGCCTATAATTCTTTGTGTAAGGTTGAGGTCTTGTTGATTTTTCTTTATGCAGTTTGGCACATCAATTGATGTCATCCTTGTTCAATTCACATTTGGGTGGTCACGTTTGTGAGACCTTATGGGTGTAGCTTCTGACATGGATAGGAGACATAATGTTACAGCAAACTCTGACTCTCTGGCTCTTATAATATTATTGCACTTCCTTGCACAATTTTCCATGAGTGTTAGTTGCATGAGAATTTTAAAGATATGTTCATTGGGACTGCACTCTACAACTCTTGTTTTGATTGGATGTAGCTTTCCCTAGTGGTTTATTGCAAAGATAAATTTCCTTGAAACAGGTGAGGATTAAGCTTATATATAAGTATAAGAACAAATATTTATATATTTTTACTAGAGATTATGCTAGCTTAGTAAATTAGAGGTTACAGATTCTCCTTCAATAATCATGACATCATTAGCACTGAGTACCAGACATGATCTCACTCTTCTTGAGTGGGTCTTAAGTTTACTGCTTGATTTTCTCATTCTTTTGAAATGAAACTTTGATGAGGTGGCTTGATCACCTTTTAAATTAATTTCTTCATACTTAAAATGAAATTCTTAAAAATTTTTACTTCTTGAAGGTATTCTGGGAATCAAATAAATTGATATATATATATAAAGCACTTGGGACAATGCTTGTGTCACAGTGATCTCTCCATCAATATTAGCCATTATTATTATGTTAACACTTTACCATCATTATTAAAATAATCTAAGATGCACATCACATTTTTGAAAATTATAATTTTACTCTTAGATATTTGTTATCATGTGTGATAAAAGGTATAGATTTGAATGTATAATATAATAAACATAATACATGTCTCAAATAATCATTATAGGAAAAATAAGAACTAGGTAGATGTATTATTTAAGGATATAAGGAGACAATATGTCCAAATATAATAGATATAATGGGAAACAATAAAAACCTCAAAAATTCCAAAGCAGTAATAATGTATAAAAATTGTTATCAAAATGAGCAGTAATACTTAAGTAAGAGAATAGAAAATCTTATAAAGGAGTCTAGGGAAAACTATTGAGAAAATCTGGATGAGCTTCAAGGAAAAGAAATCTTTTTTGTTTGTTTGTTTCTTTGTTTGTTTTTTGGTCAAAGACATACTGTAACTTTCTTCTTTTTTCAAATTCTATTTTTAATGGTGGTTCTTAAACACTTTAACCTCCCTTTTTTCTCACCACACACCAGAAGTAGTAGAAAGGAATGGATAGAAGGTAATTGGACCTGTTTAGAAATGATTCTTTGGAGTAACTTTTGTTTTTGTGTTGCAGAATATTAGCAGGTCAGTTCCCAGGTTAGCAGTGGCAGCTCGATCCACTTATAAACACTTCGCTGATACACCAGCAGTCCAGTTCGGTAGAGCTGGGATAGCAAACATGAATCAGTAGCAGTGGCACTACCTAGCCGAGACAGTCCGGCCTCAGCCTTAGCTACAAGTCAGGAGGGGGAACCAGGGCCAGCAGGAATGCCAGGAAAAGTTCTCAGCTGTGCCTCTCTCAGCAAAGGGAAGATAAGGGAAGAATCCAGACCAACAAGTGTTTAGCTACACAGTCAAGCCAAGCTCAGCCTCCTTCACTGTCCTTCAAGTCCTATTTATATCCATCCACACATCATGTGTCCTCAACAGGTCTTGCCTCCACTCATGCATCTATCTTAGCTGACATCATTCTGCCAATCAGCCAAAGTCCACAGAAGCAGCAAGAAACTGCAGCACACCAAGTGAAGTTTTTTGGTGCATTTCTCTCTATGGAGTCCTGACACATGCAGCTCAGCTAAGCAATGTAAGGCAGGCCAATACACATGCCCTTTGCAAATAATCCTTTATTACGTGTCCTTTCATCTGCTTGCTTTAGCAGAATATTCTTTAGCCAGAGTCTGCTCCAGCTTAACGTTTTTTCACGTGTCTTCCTTTGTCTTTCACCTGTGTCCACTTCAGCTAAGTATTCCTTTAGGTGTTTGCCCCAGCAAAATACTATCCAACCAACTTTGCAAATAACTCTTAAATTTCCATTTCAACATACATTAAAAGCATACCTGAGAAAAATATTAAATAGTCTTTTCTACTTTCAATATAATGTCCTCTCTGAAAGTATTGAGAAGACCTATGGTAACAGACTTGAGTGATGTGCACCAGGTTATCCTGAGTGGAGAACCAGACTAGAGGTAATGTGAGACAAGGAGTAGAGTTCATATTTTTCCTGAATCTTAGCTGTTACAGAAAAGTAATAAATAAGAAAAATATAGAGGAAGATTTCTATAGTGGGTTTGGTCTAATGGTACTTGTATAATAGTGTTAATTTGGGTCCCTCAAAACTGTTTGCATAAGATAGTCTGCACATAAGACACTGAGGGACCCTCAGTTAATTCTGACTTGTAAATAAAGATATGTGTAGCCAATAGCTGGGGAGAAGAAACATAGACAGGGTTTAGGTTTCCGAGGCTTGGGACAAAGAGGAAGGAGGAGGAGGGAGAGAGTAACCATGCCTTAGAAGAGTATGCGTGTGCAGGAGACAAGAAAGGGGCCATGGGATAGTGAACCAAGAAGAGTCACCATGGTCTCTGTCTGGTTAGAGCTAAGAGCAGCTCAAATGTAACATAGTAAAGAATAACTTGGGTTACCGATGGGAGGTAGATTCTAACAGCATGGAGGGTAGGCACTTGCCCAGCTATTGTGCTACATAGGCATATTTAAATATAGAGGCTGTGTGTATGTCTGTGTGTGTGTGTATGTGTGTGTGTGTGTGAGATCCAGGAACATAGATGGTCTAATGTGGGAAAGAACCCCACACCAGGATTTTTAAAAATATTTATAAAACAGATTCCTGGTTAAGCAAGGGCATATTTCTTCTTCACTTATTTGGTTATAACATAGAAATTATGGTAGAGTATATGTAATCAAGGAAAATGTAAGGACAGGATTGAATTTTAGAACAAAAAATGTATATAGCTTTATATATCTACAAATGGCAGACTCTAAAATATATTTGGATATCTCTAAAAATATTTCATGACATTTTGTCTCACCACAGGCACCAATTCAACAGAATCAAGAACTGTTGTCCAACATCTATGTACCAATAATCTAAACCAAATGATTGCTCCCTTTGATTGGTTTTTGCCAGGAATTTTGCCATGGTAGTGAAAAAACAACATGATTAGCCACAGTCAAAAAAAAAGTTACCAGAAACCTTGCTTCATCAAAATGATATAGTATCATAGCCATTGAGCAAGCATATCAAAGACATTCCTTTAGACCTTCTATCCCCAAGGCTATCATGACCTCAGATAAAAAGGTCACAGCAGTTTCTCAGTTCACTGATATTTACTTCTCATATCTCATCAACATCTAATCTGATAGCCCGATGTCCTGCCTATATACTGTATATATCTCCCTAGTATGTGTTAACTAGATAAAATCTCTTTTAGTAAACTTTCCTGGTATTTGCATGAAATTTAATGCCCTACTACTTAACATACCTTCTCTTCAGATATGATCTCATCCTGCAAACTTTTGTATATTATCAATTGGGCTCAGAGGTAATTAGCCAGGAGCCACAGATTCAGCAGTCAAATGGAGGAAAAGATCTGGTTTGTCTCACTATCAACCCTAGTGACCAACTAGAAAAAAAAATGATCCTGTTCTCACAACCTTATATTCTACTTTTCTAGAAGTTTTTGTTCCACAAGGGGAAGCACTCCTGTCAGAGACACTGTAAACATCCCATTAAACTGGAATTCCCTCTTGGCTACCTTAGGTTTCTGATTCCCTTAACCCTATTGGGTAAGAAAGAGATAAAAGTGTAAATGGAGGTAAGAAAATTTATGTCTATAGTACAGGAGATCATTTAGGGTATCTCTTGGTGTTACCATGTCATGTGATTAAAGTCAATGGGAAACTACATCAACCTATCCAATCCAGACAGGATGACAAAGAGGGGAGCCCCTTTAGGAACAAAGATATGGGTCACACCTCCAGGGAAAGATTCAAGGCCTGCTGGGGTGCTTGCTGTCAGTGATGAATGGAGATCAGAAAAAGGTATTTATAAACACCCGCTGAGGCCAAGTAACTAGTGGCAGAAACAAAGATTCTAATAGACATAAATGATTCAGTTCTATATTGTTAAGAATGTGTCTGTGCAAATTTTTGTGTTTGCTTTCATGAATTTCTTTAACATGTAATGTAACATCAATTTACAGAATATCAATGATTATTGTATTTAACTTTGGGATGCTAAAAGAATGTTGCTTAAGGTACATTGCCACCTATTTTAAAATTAATAATGCATTTGAGGTTGTATGGGAATATGTATATCATGATAAACATAATTAACGCCTAGTTATTGTCTTCATTTGGAAATTAAACATGACATAAGAAGATATGATTTGAATCGTGTTGACAATTGGTGAACTTATTTGTAATGTTTATTTTTTATTAGCAACTTGACTACATCTAGAAAAATCTAAAATCCAGGAGTTTGGGTACCCCATGGGAGATTTTTTTTTCTTAGTTAAATCATTTGAATTGAGAAAAGCCATATTGGATTAGGAAAATTACAGGTGGTTGTACAAGAATCTAAACCAGCAGCATGGATAGTCTAGCAAGAGATCACATCCAAAGTTCTAGGTCTGTGTGTTCTGGCTGAAATACAAACACACCCTTAGTAGATACCTTTAATCTCAAAATGATTATGTCTAATTGAAAATCAGACAAAGTAAAAAGTCAGAGAAATATTTGATAGAATGAGTCAGAGATAGTATATACCCAACTCTCATGAGGACAGGAAAGAGAGGCTACTTCAAAGCAGTTCAAGGACAGAATGAAGAGAAGTTTAGCTTAGTTCAGTGCCATTCAGTTGAATGGCAGGGAGGTCAGTTGAAGTCTGTACAGTTCAATTGAACGTACATGAGTTCAGTTTAGTTCTTGTAGTTCCATTCAGTTCTTTTCTGTAAGTACAGTCAGTGGAGATCAGTTTGTGGAGTTCAGAGAGTTCAGAGGCAGTTTTTCCAAACAGAGAAATTAATTCAGAAGCCAAGAGAAGCCAATTTTAGTCAGTCAGTTTGGAGAGGAGGTTCAGCCAGAACATCTGAGTTGTATCTGCCAGCCAGAGTTAAGAGCTAGAAAGAGTGAATTTATTCAGCAGTAAGCCTTGAGGGATGAAGCAATCTAGTCCTAGGGTAGCAGATGAATACTGGAAGATGAAGGTTTCAAGGTCCAGGCTTACAGAAGATTAGATTTTACAGAGGCTAAAAGCTTCCTGGCTAGGCATCTGGGCTCAGCCTACACCATTTATTCCCACAGCTTGGGTACAACTCTCATCTCATCTCTTCATCTAATGAAATAAAAATGACATTGACAGTTGGAAAGACTCAACTTCTATCCAGATCTTTTGAGGTGGCAATATCTACCTTTAATCTGGGCTATACTTTCTGATGACCCAGGACATGGAAGAAGGAAACTATCTTTTCCCTGCTTGCCTTTGCCCTTATTAGTTAGTCCATTCTTTCACCGACATTAGAACCTATTTCTTGGGATTCAAATTTATACTGAAGACCAATGAACACATTATGGCTTGTGGACTGAACAACTACTGAATTCTTGGAGCTTCTATTAGTTGGCAGCCATTGTTGAACTAGCTGGACCACAGTCATTAAGACAGTCACTAACTCTCTCTTGCTCTTTTAGTCTTTCTCCCTCTCTTCCTACCCTTCTCTATTTCTCTGTCTCTCTGTCTCTCTCTTATTCATTCTATCAGTTCTATTTCTCTAGAAAACACTAACTAATCCAACTACATATCCACTTGCTCTGGTTTGGTCAGCTATCATCATTATATAATACACGACCCCCTGTAGAAGAATGATAACACCCACAGTGTGCAGGTTTTTCCCACATCAATCAAGAATGAAGAAAATGCTGACAAAGCTGTTTGATAGGGGTAATTCCACAAAAATTCCTCCCAAGAAGAATTTTTGACAAATTGAATTGATAAAAACTAACCTGCATATGCACAATCTGTATATACTTTAAAAGCACATATTAAAAATCATGAATAATATGATCTATTTTTCTTTCATAACCCTCAAAATCATGCCAATCTTACTTTCGCATACTACTCATAATACTGGAAAGCTAATTATTCATGGGAAGTTATTTTTAATGAATATAGGTAATTCTAAAGCTTTGTATTTATAAGGGAATAATCAGAATGAGAATAGCAAATAAAATTCATCAAGGTAACAACTGTGAGAACATATGTATAATATTATTTGATGTCATTTAAGTCAATATGTTTAAATTGGAATGGAACATATGATGCATAAAATTAAAACATAAACTTAGAGAATACTGTTCTTCACCTTTGTTTTCTCTAGTTTAAACAATTTTACTTTCCCATCAAATATACTGTGCTGGTTTAAAAATATATAGCCAGATGTAATCCCCTCCAGAAATAGTATTTTGTTCATTTTTATGTTTCAAGTAAAGCATTCAAGTGAGTTGTGTTCTCAATACAAAGAATTCCATTGCTTGAATTTGAGGCTCACATTTTATCTTTTATATGTCATATTATTTGTTGATGGTGATAATAAAGCCTACGGCAAATGGTATTATCCTCAGTTAATCACCAACTCTATAAAATACGGCTCTTTTTATAAGACAGAAGCAACTGGAATAGCTTAGTAAAAACAAATATTATAGAAACAGATGAGAGGTACTTGATCTAACTGCCATTATAAAAAATCTAAGGCAAAGATAAAAACTAACTTACATACATTCTTTTGAATAAATATCCACAATGACATGAGTGAATCTATTTGTAATGGTAATCCTGAACATTTTCTCTATGCCAGTTTACCCAGAAATAAATAAGATACACAAAGCTTTAGAATTTTCTCAGTTAAAAAATAACTTTCCAGGAAGAATTAGCCTTCCAGAATTATGGGAATTATGCAGTTTTTAATATTATACATTATTCTGTTTTAATCTCATCATTATAAAAATCATTAATATTGAGATAATTTCTCAGATTGAAACGAGTTCATTTTAAACTAATAACTTCAAATTGATTCTCATTGTTGTGATTTTTATATAGTTCACCTTAAAAAGACTAATGTTTTGTATAGTCTTGTTCTTCAACTGATGGAACTGCTTGAAAAGGTTCAGGAAATGGTAAGATAATTTAGACATCATTGTGGGAAAGAGATTGCTGGAGTTACATCTTTGGATGTTGCATCTTATCAAGCTACCTGCCCCTTTTTTATGTTTCTGCTTGTCTACAGTGAGCTGAGTAATGCCTGTCACATACTCATGCACATAACACATATACGGAGCGTTCCTTATATATGTATGCATCACCATAGCCCTGAAACTGACAAAGCCAAATACTTTGGACTGACATCTCTGAGATAGTTATCTAACAATCTTCCTGGCCTACATGTTGATTTGCAAAAGAGATTCTGTCAAAGGGATACAAATTTCGCTAAAACAGTGATTAACAACAAGAATAATGTTACTAGGACACTCATTTATGGCATAGAAAATCAAATCTGAAAACAATTATTTCTGGTGCTGAAAGACGGTTCCATGGTTAAGAGTGCACACAAGTTCAGTTACCAACTGAGGAGGCTCCCATAGTCCATGGCTCGCACTATCTACACCTATATATTGAGACATATGTTTTTCTCTTCTAAAGTTGTAATTCATAAAGTACATATGTTTAAATTGAAATTGTTGAGAAAGGAATTAGTATAGTTTTAAATAATCATGGTATTAGACTGATGAGATAAGAGTTTTTTTAATTAACAACTTCATTGTATTCAATTAATTATCATTGTAGTTATTTAAGCTTTTTCCAATATCTACAATATAGAAGGAGGAAAGGAACAAATGAAAGGGGAGCAACCAGAAGGATAAGGATAGAAGAAAAATAAATGGAGAAGGAAGAAGTGGGACAAAAATGCATAGAGCAATAGGTATACACTAAAAGTATTTGCAGGGTGGGTAGCTCTCCAGTTTACTACTCAATTGTCTTCAAAATCGCCTGTATCTGTTGCCTCTACTTCTATCTTATTTTCTTGCAGATGCCATTCAGTCTACTTTTCAAACATTAAATTATAGGAAAGTTATTTAGAGAGCAATGGGCACTTTTCTGAAATTGGTGCTACATTATAAATCCTTCACAGATTGCTATTTTTCTCATCTGGTTATCATTCCCATTCATTTCTCATTTTTTGGTACAGTCTTCCTTGTGTTATGCTTTGAACACTCTCCATACTAACTATATAACTTCCTGTACTTTTTGTTTCATTTAGGAAATAACATCTAGCGGATTTACATATATTTAAATGCTGATGAGGCATTTCTTTATGAAGTGCTAATCTCTCTTCTGGTCTATGAACTTGACATTTCACATTGCATGCTTTACAGGCATTTCATATTTAAAATATACTAAATTCAGCTATCAAGGCATAATTCATTCCATTTTCAACATCTCGGCCAATTAATCTATATCCATTATCTTATTTAAACATACATCTAGGATTAGTTTCTAACACTCCTCCCACCTTCAGTGTTTCAAATCAGATGTAAGCTCTCAGCTACTGCTCTAGTCTCATGTCTGCCTACCTGCCTACCACCTCACTTCCCACCATGGTGGTCATGAGCTAATCCTCTAACATTGCAAGAAAATGCCTAATTCAATGTTTTCTTTTATATGTTTCCCTGGTCATGATATCTCTTAACAACAACAAAGAAGTAACTAAGACAATTATTACTGGACCAAAAGACAGATATTATTATACTTAAAAAGGTTTAAGTGCATTAATTTGTTATTAAAAATATAGAAACAAAAATGACTGGAATTTTAGAATAAAAAGTTATAAAGTACGGTAAATCCTCACTAGAGCAATTAGGCACCACAGAGAAATAAAAGGGATATTAGTAAAAATATATATTTTTTTAATGTTCAGACTGGGACTGGGGAGATGGCTGAGTGATTTAGAGCACTGGCTACTGTTCCAGGTGACCCAGGTTCAATTCCCATCACCCATATAAAGGCCCACAGTTCTCTGTTACTCCAGTTCCGTTGAGCTCTTCTGGCCTCTATGGTCCCTGTGTGTAGAAGTGGTACACTGATATGTGTGTAGGAAAGTCATCAAAAATTGTTTAAAATTGTTTGCTTTGATAATGAAGATTGTAATACTGCTACAATGGACATACTCACTAAAAATGCAGAGTAGAAAGTACATATTAATTGCATTTCTTTTTACTATTAATCTTCAGAAAAATAAAACAACCTTTTTTCTTTAAAATAAACTAAATATACTTAGAAATAAATATGTGCATGGGGAAGAAACATTTATACTGGCAAATCTTAAACATTTTTCAAAACCTTGCAAATGAGAAAGAGCATACATATATTTTTTGCACATGAATATTGTTTCAATTTTCATCTTACTGTCTTGTCACTTTCACCTAGCTACAACAGAATCTGTGGAACTGGGTAATTTAAAAAGGAAAAAGCTTATCAGGACTTACAGACTTGGAGCAAATAATGCCACCATCAGACAAAGTTTTTTACTTATTTATGTCATAGTGAAAGTACAAGAGAGTCTCATACATATCAAAACATAGAACATCACCAGGTACCTTTAGTAATTTACCTGACCTTACAACTAAGTACCAAGAGAAAGGCATTTCTCTCTCTTAATGATCAAACGTTTGAGACTGATCTCACAACACAGCTACAATGGCAATCAGATTTAAATTAACTGTTTGTTTCCAAGATATCAAAACACTAACAATACCTATGTGATATGTGCGTTTAATGGCATTTTCTGTCAATGATATTCATTAAAAGACAGGAAGGACAGATCCTTAGAACTCTCTGGAGTCATAAAAGTAAACAAAAACAAAACCAGTGTGACTCATACAATGGAGATTTAGACTTACAAACAAAGAAATCAACAACAATACCAGAAATAAAGCAGAAAAAAAGAAAACAAACAAACAAAAAAAATGAGCCCAATACTAAACTATTGCCTGTTACTTCTTTGTGAATGTTCTAAGAGTACAATGTGGGCTGAGACAGTTGTTTCAATACTGACTTTGGAAAACTATACATGAACAGGCATGCAGAAATATGCAACCCTTATCTCAGAGCCCACATAACAATCAGCTCAGCGAGGAGTAAGACGTTAAATGAAAGATAAGCAGGAAAATTTCATAGAAAACATGTGGGAAGAACTGATCCTAGGTAAAATATATGTCTCTCTTTGTATTTAACTCACAATACAGATTTCCAGTATTTGGAAGATTCTTAAAAAGAGGAGAGCAGTTGTCCACTAAAGAGGAATAAAAATGTTTTATTTAAGGAGAAGTGAGGATTTGTGAACCTTATTGTGCAGAATTTATATAATTTTAGAAATTTTTGGGGATATAAATTTCAAATGTTTTAACATAAAATAAATATTTTAAGATTGTTAACAATTTAATTATAGTCATTTTGTTTTTCTATACTATGTACATCACAACAGCATATTTTACTGTGTATACAAATACTAAGATTATTTTTTAATGAATACCTTTAAAGTCTCATGGAATGCCCACTGTGATGTAATGCCCAAATGTACTGAGCAGCTGGGTATGAGAAACCAGTTTAAAAAAGATTTCTACTGGGGAAAAGTCACTGTAAAGCTTCAATATAACAGCAATAATAGCATTATGTATGTTATAAGAGGAGATAAGTAGTTAAGCAATGAAAATTTATGTGTAGAGTAAAATCGTTAGCAGGGAATAGTGGAAACTGAAAGCATTCGGTAATATGGCCTCAATTTATAGACATAGTCAGAAGTTATTAACCTTGGGTTCATCCTTTGAATGCTATTCCTAGAAATCTTATTTTAAAGTTTGTTTTTATTTGCATACATGCTTTATGGTTGACTAAAAACAACCTCAGTTTACATTGCATCCTCTACTGAGGTTTATGACCTAGATATAAGTCAACAACCACCGACGACACTGAACTCTTTTGCACTCTGAGTTTTAATTAAATTGACTTTTATGAAAATTTGTGGAGTTTTATTTTATATAGTCAGAAACACCATTTGATTTCTTAGTGACATTATTTTCTTTCCTAAATTTTCACAGATCTAGTGGGTTTTGTTTGTGTTGTTTTGGTAATACCATCATTCTTCAAATTTTGTTGTTATGTCCCCAAACACTGATTGGGTTAAATGGTGGTGGAGTCCCGCATCCACTCCCTGGGTTCAGGTCTCTGGGAGAGGCAAGACACGGGGCAGTTTGACCATGCTCACCCCATGGCACCCCTGGCAGGTGTTAGGTTGTGTGAAGCTGCTAGGGACCACCTGGAGGTGGGGGAGTGCAGCCTTCAGGTCCCAGGGACCACATGGAAGCCGGCTCTGTCTGGTTCCCAAGCTCTAGGGCATCCCAGGTGCCACTAGATACAGTGGAAGAGCTGAGAACGAAGTGAGGGCCTGTCCTGTGAGGACTGTGGTTCGCACAGCTTGTTGCCAGCTGGCTCACTTGGTTTGGCTGGGAGCTCTGGGAGGCCTTTTGGAGGAGACTAGATGTGGCTCTTTAGACAAAGGCCTGTTCCATTGTTCCCCACTGCAGATCCAGATGAAGAGAGACAGTCCACGGCTTTAGGTCATTTATTGTCATGGCAGAGAGTGGCATGAGTGAATCTGTACCCCACAACCTCAGTGAGGGCTAGGGTTGAAATACCATTGGCTGGAAAGGGGAGTGGCTAAGCCTCTAGGTGCCTCATTAACATGGGGATGTCTTGAGGCTATGTGACCACACTTCTACCTGTGCCCTTACATGACTGATAGTCACAGACCTATGGAGGAGAGCTGCAACAGGAGCCTGGGACCTAGGAACATGGCAAAATACCTATTGTCCCTTGTAGGTTATTTTCTGCTGGGGACCGCCTACTGGGTTCACGGGGGAGGGGGGGTGTTTAAACCTTAGCTCAATCACAAACCAGGCTGCCTTTCAGGGTCCCACAAACACTGAAGCCTCTTATTCATTTAAAAGGAATTGACACATGGTGGAAGAAATCTAATTATACTATCCTAATTAGTATTATAAAGCACAATAAGGCAGGGTAAAAAGGAAACAGGATCCTATCCATTTATGCCTTAAAGTAGCATTGCCATGTATACTCTTTGTTTCAAGACAGAGAGAAACTTAATTAAGAAACATTTATTTTCAGCCTTTATCTACTGCAATCCAAGTTATATAGTCATGGATACCAAGATAAAGAATCTCATCATAGAACATGTCAATGATATCTAAGATAATTAGAGGGCTAAATTATAATAAATAAGCATTTATTAGAAACTATCATATTGGAGATCATATCAAGCAATATAATATATGATTTTTATCTTAGAAGGCTAGTGCTCTTCTAGCTTAAATAGTCAGATACAAACACAGACACGCAAACTTAAGCCAGTGCAACTAGTGCAAGGTCTCCATACACTTCAGATATTAGACTCTAGGGTAAAACAGATGTTGACTGTGTATTGATGAGCTGACACCGTGTGTCCACCTTCAGGAGGCTCATGCAACCTTAGATCCAGATTATTTAAAAGACTATGTATAGAAAACCAATACATTTTCAACAAATGCAAATTAACATTATTGTATTTCACATACTGTGATACTATATTTGGAGAAGTATAAACAGCAATTTAATATTTTATATAAATGCAATATTGACTATTTTTCTGTGTCAAACCATTTTATATTCAAAATGATGGGTCAAATATCTGAAAACTATGTATATAGTCTCACTGAATAACCTTATGAGTCTAGACATAAGAAAATAGCCACCATTTAATTCTTACAGGACATTCCTGCCCTTTTTGAAGTTTCTGTTGTAACCTTTTACTTGTTAATTCTGTTGTTACCCTCTACATGATATGTCTCCACTTCAATCAATTGAAAATAGCAATATTCAATGCTAAAATGCTTATTGGTTTGAAAAACAGTATCCTGCATAATTGATATTTAAATAGAAAAGAACCTATAACATATAAGAAATAAATCAGTATTTAAATATAGAGGATACAATGAAATATCCTGCAAAGCTATGTCTGTTCCTATGATCCAACCTTGTACAGAGCTTACAAGAAATAAGCAGGAAGTAGAGCCTCAGGAGAGAGTTATGCCTATGTTACTGAGTGAGGTTTCAGGAAGGGGGTAAGCAGTCAAGCTTGGAAAGGTTGGCCTCAAGACGTTTTAGTTTTATGCCATTTTTTAAAGTTCAAATGTGAAATACTCTACTGCCACTTCTCTGATTTTCCCATTATGTAACTGATCAGATGATCTACATTCCTTTTGCCACATTTGCTGAGAGGCTAACCTACATTCACAGTATGGTAACAGACTACTTCTCTGCCTGAGAAGCCACAACAGTAATTATGAGAAGGCAAGTACTTTGATACTTATCATACAGGCACATGTACTATCATTCAGTTATGATACAGAGTAAATAACGCATTATTCAAAAATGTCTACTGACAAAAATAAACCACACAGAATAGATAGAATTTGTGACATACATAATCATCTTTCGGTAGATTCAAGATTGCATTGAGTATGACTTTAATAGAAAAATAAATAAATAATTTAGGACTCGATAACCTATGGATTCAGAAACATAAAACTGAGTGGAGAACAATGATGAAGTAAAGAAAGATAGGGCTATTGTTGCTGGAATATGTTTCAAGAAAGGAGAGTCGTAAGCAAGATACAGTGCTGGAGAAGTGACAGGTTCAGGTACACAGGGACATGCCTGTACACTTGACTGCTAGATCCCAGCTATGTGCTGTCTGCATTGACTTCACAGCTAATGATTAAATGAGAGTCTGAGTTAGAAGATGTCTAGAAATGATGTGTCTGGATGGTAAATAATTAATCATTTCTCTAGTAGCAGTCTGTAAAACAGATTTGATAGAGACGAGAGAGATGACTGTTGAAGTCATCAAGGGGAGGAAAAACAAAGCCCCTGAGGCGTAAATGATGCCAGATATCAGAACAATGAAAAAATAATATGTTTAGGTGGTTCATTCTGTGTGGTCAACAAGCTTCTTTGTTTTTTGTCTTAGGCCTCTCCTTATATCATATTTTTAGCTAATTATTGCTTCACACGTATTGATGTTTAATCGAAAAATATTAGTGGACATTAAGAAGACTTAACTAGACTTACTTTCACTCAACTGAAAAAAATAATATGTATAACATATATTCAAATCTAAATTTGTCTTCTAGCAAATGTTAAATATAAAATAATTGTATGAGTACTTTTAAATTTTCTAAGTACATTTTCATACTTGAATAAGTAAAAATAATTGAGAATTAAATTGAAATACAAATAAAGAAATTAAAAACATCATTTCCTTCAGTTTCAGAAATACATTATCTCTATAAGTTTTGACAGTGGTATAAGTAAAAGAGAAGTGGGTGACTTGATTATAATGTCTCAGGAGGATCAATGATAAATAACTGACACAGGTCGAAAAATGACCTTTCCCTCATCTTTAACTCATCTGACCAAAAGTTTTTTGTCCTTTTTCTTTCTTACTTACTTATTCTTCTCCCAAAACTTCATCCCAACTATAGTTTTGCCTTCCTTCTCCTTTCCCAATCTACTCTACTCCAGTCTCCTCTCTCCCAATTTCTCCTCTACTCAAGATCCATTACCTCTCAGAAAAGAGCAGTCTTTCCAGAGACATCACCAAATATGTTGTAACAAGCTACAATAGGACTAGACACATATTCTCACCTCAAGGCTGGATGAGGCAACCCAGGAAGAGAAAAAAGTACCAAAGGCTGGCAAAAGCATCAGAGAGAGCTTCTACCCCCACTGTTAGAAATCCTGAAAGAAGACCACACTGCACAACCATACATGCATGCAGACCATCTAGGTCAGACCCATATAGGCTTTCTGATTTCTGTGAGCCTACATGAGTTCCAGTCAGATAACTCTATATACCCTGTTCTTATGATGCCCTTTATCCTTCTGGCCCCTCCATTTCTTCTTCCCAGTCATCTGAAGGACTCCCAGAGTTCCTCCTTACATTTGGCTATGGGATATTATATATGTTCCCATCAGATGCTGGATGAAGTCTTTTTGATCTATCTAATGACAATTATACTAGGCGTTGGTCACAGCTGATCATGAAGGTATGATAAACTTTAGATCAGATATTATGTGACAGTGCTGGGTATCCAAATTCCCCCACATAAAGCCTTGTCTTGTTATAGAAGGTGGCAGGCTCAGACTTAATATAATACATTACTAGGGGTCTTGGTTAGTGTTACTCTTGCAGATTTCATGGAATTTCTATTGCACTAGCTTTCTTCTCCCCCAAATAGCCACCAATGATAGTCTTCTCTTCTAGCATTCTCTCTCTATCTTCCCAATGTGAACCCTCCTGTCTCCATCCCTTTCCACCCTAGTTTACTTGCTAGACTAGACATCAATAAACTAAAGAATCCAATTAAAATGAGGCTCAGATCTAAGCAGAGAATTCTCAATAGAGGAATCTCAAACAGCTGAGAAACACTTAAAGAAACGTTCCACATCCTTAGCTATCATGGAAATGAAGACCAAAACAACTTTCAGATTCTATCTTAATCTGACAGAATGGCCAAGATCAAAGACACAAGTGACAGCTCACGTTGTTAAGGATGTAGAGCAAAGGGAATACTCATCCAATTATGGTGGGAGTGTCAGCTTATACATCCGCTACAGGAATCAATATGTTGGTTTCTCAGAAAACTGGAAGTTGATCTACTTCAAGACACAGCCATATCATTCCTGACCATATACCCAAGGGACAGTCTATCTTACTACAAAGATACTTGTTCACCTTGTTCATAGGAACTTCATTTATAAGAGTCAGAAACTAGAAACAGCCTAGATGTCTCTCAAACAAAATTTTTTTAAAAAATACAGTATATTTACACAATCGAGTATTATAAGCTGTTAAAATAAATGGCACCATAAAATTTACTGACACATAGCTGTAATTAGAAAATAATCATCCTGAGGGAGGTAACTCAGATACAGAAAGAGAAACATGGTATGCTCACTTATAAATGGATATTGGTTGTAAAGTAAAAAATAATCATGATATAACCCACAGACCAAGAGAGTAAGTAACAAGGACAGAATAATGGGGGAGAGGACCTTCCTGGGAGGAAATTAGAACTGATCAAATCTTTTACTCCTATAGAAATCAAAATGTGATACAAAGAAAGCTTTCATACCTAATGCTGTATGTAAGCTAGAGCCAATACACAACCTTAGTAAAACATGACTAGTACAACTGTGAAAATATAGAAATAAGATTCAGGCCAGATATATAATTCTAAAAATTTTTATTATCACATGAGAAGCATAAATCAATAGGCAATTACATTTTAATTTTTTATCTTCCACAAACCAATACTCTCAATATAAATTTTTGACTACTGAATAGGTAAACTACTCATCACTTAAAATTTTTATATTTTTCTATTAAGTATATATATATATATATATATATATACTATATATTTACAGAACAATTTATCTTAAAGTAGCTATATTCTTCATGCTTCCTAGCCTCAGATGATTAATGGATATTACATTTGAATATACATATTTATAAAATAGGAAAATATAATTAAGAACGCAATGTATCTTTACTAAGTATGTAAACATTAATATTTATGATATTCAGTAACTACCTGGCATTTCATCTAGTCAACATGGTATTGAGTTATTAAGATGTTTAATGTCCTTTCTCAGGGGCCACTGATAAATTAAAAAGGATCTATCAATAATGACATGGTGATCATGAATTTGTAAGCATCTTTTATCTACCCATCTATCCAGCTTTCCCTTAATTCCATCTGTCACTCACTCAACTCACACATGGAAATTTCAGTGATCACTGCTTTAGTCTCCAGGAAGAGAACCACATATAATATATTAATAGCTTTTACATTTTACAAGTGCTTGACACACTTGGAAGAACTGACATGACGGGAGACTCAAAAGGAACCAGGTACTAGTATGCCAAGGGCACAAATTAACAAAGAGCAAAGTATCAAGGCTCATTCGTAGTATTGGATTGCACAATAAATCTGGAACAAGAAGCAGAAGATCTGAGAGTAGAATAATGGTGAAGAATAACAAAGCCCTTAGCAAATTTTCAGATTTTGACATTATCTTAATGGATTGTGGATTTTAGAGGTCTCAAAAAAGTACTCAAACTGGTTTAGATATTTGAAATTTTACAGAAGACCAAGTCTGTAGGACAAAAACTAAAAGAGAAAATTGTTAGAATATTATAAACTGAGGTTTCAACTACTTAGTCTCACAACACTGGAATTTTTACAGCAGAAGGATGACATATAAAATGAAAGTTATCATCATTTTGAAGTATACTAATCTGTTTCTTCAAAGAATATTTACACCTATAATATCCAAGCCTTTTTTGTTACAGAGTTAACAATATAGTAATAACAAGGCAGACAAAGCATTACGCTTTTTGCGAAGCTGACTTAAATAATAAAATTATGATTTTAAAAATATGTCTTTAAGTTACATGAGATAATTTAATGGGGTAAAGTTCCAAAAGAATGAGTTGAATGCCCACAGCGTAGCTTGGCTGACTTAGAGAAAACTCTTTGAGGAGACTGACTTTGTACTTGTATTCCTCTGATGAAGATTCAGCTTTAAAGTGCTTAAGAGGCCATGTTGGTAACAGCTCTGTGAGGAGGTTGACCGCCTATCTGGCCCACCAAAGTCTATCTGTGGATCAAACTCAAAGATGAAACTGTGACTCACTCCAAATAGATGCAGGAGGATGTTGAAAATTCACATCATTATGCCCTATTTGTTAAGGCAGGTGTAGCAAAATTTGATACAGTCACAACATATCAGTGAATTACATAGAATGTGACAGTATTATGGAAGTTCATAAAGTCATAAAGTCATGGATACTGGTAACTGAACACACAGTAGTGGAAATTCAGCCAGATAAAGTGACTTGGCCGAGAAAGAGAGAGGGAATTAATTCAGGACATACAACAAAAATAGATGAAAGAGAAGATGGGGTACATACAAAAAAAATTAGGTACAGCCAAGAAAGGATTGTGGAGTTTCTCCAATGCACAGAATAGAAAAATGTATTTATTCATGTGGAGGAGAAGGACAGAGGAGTAGGGTGCCCTGGGAATGAGGAGCCTGAAGTAGCTTCCAGGCCTACACTGTAAGAATGAGAAATGAATTGTATGACTAGGAGATTTCATAATAAAGCAATTATTGGAATCATATATGTATTCATACAAAAACTAATTGTTTTAAATTTGAAAAGAAGCTTCAGGCTATGGCAGAGCCTTTCAGGAGACAGCTCTACCAGACTCCTGTCAGCAAGCTCCTCTTGGCATCAGCAATAGTCTGTGTTTGATATCTGCAGATGGGATGGGTCCCTAGATGGGGAAGTCTCTGGATGGCCTTCCCTTCAGACTCTGCTCCACTCTTTGTCGCTGCATTTCCTTTTGACAGAAGGAATTCTGGATTATTATTTTTGAGTTGGGTGGGTGGCCCCATCCCTCAACTTGGGGCTGTGCCTATCCACTGGATATGTTCTCTACAAGTTTGATCTCCCCCTTGTTGGGTATTTTGACTAATGTTATCCCCATTGGGTCCTGCGAACCTCTTGCTTCCCTGGCATCTGGAATTTTTAGTGATCACCCCAGTAACCCTTCCCCCACTGATACAAATCTCCTTACAAATTCTTGACCCTCTGTACTTCTCCCCCATCTCCTCCCATAGCAGAACTGGTCCCTTTTTTTCCTTTCCCTCCTTTCCCCCTCCCAGATACATGTAGATGTGTGCAGTCAACCATCTAACTGAGCGTGCTGACTCCGATGGAGGAGTTAGGGCAAGGACTGAAGGAGCGGAAGGGGTTTGCAATCCCATAGGAAGAACAACAATATCAACCAATTAGAACCCCAAAGCACCCAGGGACTAAACCACAAACCAAAGTGTACACATGGGGGATCCATCGCTTCAGCTGGATATGTAGCAGAGGATTGCCTTATCTGGCATCAAAGGGAGGGGAGCCCTTTGGTCCTGTGGAAGCTCAATGACCCAGTGTAGAGGAATGCTAGGGCTCTGAGGCAGGAGTGGCTAGGCAAATAGGGGAACACCCTCATGGAGTCAGGGGTTGGGGAAGGGAATAAGGGGTTTGTGGAGGGGAAACTTGGAAGGGGAATAACATTTGAAATGTAAATACATAAAATAACCAATAAAAACATGAAAAAAAGAAAAATGAAAAGACGCTTCAAATAATATAAAGTGACTTGAGTCAGTTCATTAAAAAGTTATATTGTTACTGATGAGAATTACAATCCTGACAGCTGGACAGCAAGGTGTTCAACTTTAGTAAATTGAGAGCATCCCGATATGAATGTTAATAAGCTATTATCCACCCAGATGTTTAACATGATAACAAAATTCGAAATGTCCACGTAGAGTTTTTAAAGGATCATTTTCCCCATGTCATTTTCTGCTGGGATTGCTTCAGGCAAGAGTGACAAACTGGTTAGGACTATTCAACTTGAATATCATTATTTCATATCCTACTCTCTTGCCTAGTATTATTTGTAATAAACAGTAAATTCTAGGACATCTTTGGCAAGTGGCTAGTAATAGCTCATGATCCCACACAGACTGAAAAGTGTAAAATAATAAGTACATAAATAAATAAATAAATAAATAAATAAATAAATAAATAAATAAAGTAGAAGCGTGAAGAGAGTATTTCAATTAGTACAAATATGAACTCTAGTCCACTTGTTTCTCATTCTAATTCATAGACTAACAGAAGCAAATTTGTTCAAGTTATCCTCTGAACGTTTTGCGTTCTAGCTGTAGTCAGTCAGGAGGGATTATAACTAACACTGTATGGTATAATTTAAAACAGCTAGAAAATGTGATATTTAACATTTCCCAAAATAAATGGCAAATGTTAGAGATATTGCAAAAGCCCACATTTCAGAAGATGATGTATGAACACTGCCCAATATACCAAATCCTCTTAGTAAGTATAGCTGTTAGCACACTGTACTTACCATCCATGCCTAAAATGATCATTTAAAAAAAAAAAAAAACCAACCAACCAAACAAACAAACACTTGGATTGCTAGTCTTACTCAGAATCACTGCAGCAAAATGTCTGCTACTAGCCTCATGATTGTGTACCTTTATTAAACTCTCTGCAGGCCAGTTATAGTGGCATGTGTCAGCTGGATTTGCTAAAGGAGGCAGATGCAGAAGGGACATGCTTTTGAGGCGAGCCTGGGTTACACATTTCGGGAGAAAAAAGGACTGAAGAAGCCAGAGAGATCAAGAATATCACAAGAATAAAGTCCACACAATCAACTGACCGGGACTCATGTAGGCTCACAGAGATCAGGGGGCATGTATGGGTCTGATTTAGGTCCTTTGCATATATGTTATGGTTGTATTGGTCAGTGTTCTTGTGTGATCCCTATCAGTGAGAGCAGTGGCTGTCTCTGATTTTATTGCCTACCTTTGGAACTCTTTTCTCCTACTGGGTTGCCTAATTCAGCCTAAATGTGCAAATATGTGTCTGCTCCTCTTATAGCTTGTATGCCATATTTTGTGGATGTTCCTGGAAGGAAGGCCTCCTCTTTTCTGAGGGGAGGTGAAGAGAGGAAGGATCTGGGGAAAGGGGACATGGCAGGAGAGAGTAGGGAATGGGGGGTGAGAACTGCAGTAAAAATGTAATATATGAGAGAAGAATAAATAAGGAAAATAGTCCCTGGGGGCTAGTAGTGTGCAGTTAGCATGGAAGCAGGAATCATGGCTTGGGTTATGGTTACACACCCTTACGTTCTAGGCAAACTGATCTCAACCTACGTGAATATGCCATGGCAAAGCAGAGTATAATCAGGACAACCTCCTTAGTACCTTTCAACGGAAAATCATGGTGGCAAATGGACACTTACATTTTGACTAACTAACTACACATTCCTTTTAGTCATGAAGGCTGATTATTGTTATTTCTTATTGTTATTCTTATCAGGCAGATAGTAAAGCCCAGAGTGTCTTCTTCTATATTGTGTTGATATTTTTGTATGGTTTTAATTACATTGCTAGCCCTAATTGTGTTTAGGAAGTGTAGTGTTTGATAACCATAACCATAAATGTGAATAATCCATTATAGACATATTTTAAAACAACAATAAAATACTACATTGCCATAAATATGGAGATAAGTATTGTCCCCTGAGAGATTAAACAACCCCACTATGACATGACAGCTAATATATGCCCTTTTACATCCAAATCATTCAAAATGTAGCTCAAGTGTAATTTTTTCCAGCACCCATAACTGTTTCCACTCAAGTCCTTGCAATGAAGGGTTCCATACTAAATAATATATATCTCCATTATTATGGATATATAGTTGTCTGTCTCCTCTCTAGATAGAAAACTTGTCTTACATCCAGGCACACAGTAGGCATTCCATAAAAGTGTTTTGGAGTGAATGAAATCTACAAGTAAGCAAGATAATCTGGGTGAAAGCATCAAGGTCACTGCCATCAGTGTAGCTCAGTTGGGAAAAACCGTGACTGGCAAGAGACAGTTTTAAACAGCTATAATAAAATTAGGTGAACCTCTCAGTCCCAAGATATGAAGGATGAGGCACTAATAGCACTGCCATCGAGTCAATAGTCTCTTGTAGTAAGTAAGACTTAAGTGAATTGAATGGAAATCACATATATGCTAAACGAGATGCCAATTCTGCAAGCAAGAAATAGAGAATTGCCAAATACAAAATTTTTGGGGGGTGGGATTCAGAAGTAGCTGTCATTATAGCATGACACAACAATAAATGGTGACTGTTAAAGAAGTAGACAACCTAAGAAGCTTTTTAAAGTCTAGTGATGTGAAGTACATTTTATGGTCAACAGTTTGATATCCTGAATATGTTTAAGCTGTAAAAGTACCTAAACCTATTTGATAAGTTATCTAAAGGACACTCTAAGTAAACTCAGAGGCTGATGCTGCATGCATGTGCCATGGTTACAAATGTTTTCTCTTCATGAATGCTAATAGGTATGAGCCTATCACTGGGGCCATGCTTCACAAAGCAGGTAACAGATGCACCGGTCTCAGAGCTTCCTTCCTAAATTGAATTCTGTCAGGAAAGCAGCAACAACAAATCAAACATAGCTTATATGACATGCCAGAATTTCAAAGTGCACCTAGAGAGAATTCTCCCAAAATGTCATCAATGCATACTACTCATGCAAGCTTTCCTATTATCTTCATTAAGAACTGACAGTGTCGACTTCATTAGGGAGCTATGATTATTGCATTATTAGCAGTATGACAACTCTATTTAGGCTCTTGGTAATTCTTGTGAGGTAAAATATAAAGTTCCTCTGGGAAGCTAATGTTCAATTTATGTTGTATGTATAACACCTGATAGGACCACACAAAGAGACATCCGAGTGATCTCAAATGTATAAATTACAATATTCTATAATATCTTAAATTTGCCGTTGCTTTTGCTTCTGTGTGACAGTGTCTCCCTATGTCAACCAGAATGGTCATGATCCTACTGTCTCTGTCTTTCAAGTACCAGGATTTCAGTGTGTGCCATGGCCACACTTGGGCCAGAGGTTTTGGGGTGGAAAGGGAAGGGAGAAACAATGTAATTACATATTTACATTTGGATTAAATATAACTATACTTAACATAACAAGAAAAAAACATTTTAAAGTCATGATAAAAACTTCACATGCTTTTAAAAAACACAACATTTCATAGTAAAATAAGAGTATATAGCGTACAAGATTTATATTAATTTGAAAGTGTTTAACTCATAATTATTTTAATTTATTATTATTTATTTTCATATACAAAAAGATAAACCTTGAGATACTTCTAGACTTTTCCTCCTACTCTGTTTGGGGTGTGGCTGCTCCTTTACAGAGGGGGAAAATGACATTCACATCGGTTTGTTTGGGGAAATAGTGCAGAATTCAGCAGCAGAACCCCAACTTAGCAGATCTAATTTCAAACTTGACACTCATTTCTAAAATTACCACAGGAAAAAAGGAGCAAGGATCCATGGAAATGAATGAATTATGGTACAATTACAACGTTCTTTCCAAAATGTTTGCGTTTTACAACTATAGTTACATAGATGTGTGCTTCAGGCCATTATAGGTGTGTGTGTGTGTGTGTGTGTGTGTGTGTGTGTGTGTGTGTGTGTGTGTATCCAAATAATGTACAAATTTAGAAATAGTTGGTAAAGCTGATACATAAGATGGTAACTAAAAAGTGAGCACATTTTGCCCCTTTTGGTCAGGGTCATCCCAGAGGCTGCTTTCTGCTCTGTTGAGTCAATCAGGAATCAATGGAGGAAGCTCAGAACCCCAGTCTGACAGCAGGGTATCCTTCCAATTCCTGCAGAGGGATTCTGTATAGGCCAAGCCAGCCAAGGCCAGATCTAAGGTTCAGTTAAAGGCCTGTTCCTACATCCTGCCTACTGGCTCCAGCCTGGTCTTAGAGAACTACACTGGATGGGGTAGCCCTGCTAAGAGAGCCTTAGTATGTCAGTCCAAACCAGCTATGCTCCCTATTCACCCTGGCTAGAACGCTGTTTTACATGCAGTTCCTTTCTACCTGGGACACTTCCTTCCAGATCCAGCTGTATCCTTGGAGCACCTCCCTACACACACACACACACACACACACACACACACACACACACACACACAAATACAACTTTTGTTCCCCATAAAAGAACACTTCTTAACTCACAATTTTTGAATTTTACAAATGTAATAAGAGTCCTGATTTTTTATTTTGTTCATTATGTTAGCATAACATTCATATATACAATGTATTTTCATAAGACTCAAACCCCATTTCCCTCCCGCTTCTTCTTCAGCCCCACCACCAATCCTTTACCCCAACATCCTGTTATATATTTATAATTAACTGAGTTCCATCAGTGATGGCTGAGAGTGAATAGAAGTAGGGTCATCCACTGGAGCAACCTACCAACAGCAATGTCCATGGAGAAAATTGACTCTTCTTACCAGAGCTTTAAATTGAAAAACTCCTAAGATAGGAAAAGAGACTGATGAGCCTTCCCCAGGTATATCGGGAATTTTGACTGGTTTGATCTTGTGCAGCCCTGTGAAGGTAATCACGGCAAGCTTATGACTGCAAAGGTCTTTGTGTCTAGAAGGCACTGCTTCATAGCAGTCCTACCCAACAATTTCTTACAATCTTTCTTCTGCTTTTCCCCACAATGTTCTTTGAACCATGTCAGTAGATAGCATAATTTAGACCCATTAAGAGCAGAACACTATGCAGTCATTTATTCTCTCCACTGTGTCAGTTTTGAGTCTCAGCATTGATTACTGTCAACTAGGGGAGGGATTGCTAATGAAAATTGATTACTACACTAATCCATGGGTATACAAATAAGTATTTAGAAAGAAGTTTGATAGTATGCACATTTAGCAAAATAATAGTTGGTTTTTGCTAAGACCTGTAACATCATCATCCACAGGTTGTTCAGTGTGCATGAGTTCCATTCTATAAAGTGAGCATTAAATACAATCAGAAAGTGGTTGGTTACCAACATAGCATTTCTGGCAGCATTAAATAAATGGCCACTTTATGACTGATTCATAATTATTGTAATTCATAGGGTTCACAGTGAGTTATTGATGTCTTTTCTTCACTAGCAGCCAGTACTGTACCTTCTAGAACTATGAATGCTAAACTACAGGGAGAATATTTACAAGTAATTACCAGCATGGCTTTTTTTTCTCATGTCCTGAATCCACATTTCCCTGATTTTCAGCATTAGAGACATACTATGGTAGATAGCCAAGGGCATTGATAGTAAACAGTTTTGCTTAAGAGTCTATTGTGCCAACTCAAAAAGTGGCACCCATAACTGGGAATTTTCTTTATGAACATTGATATTCAATGAAATACTGGCAAACTGGATTGAAGAATACATCAAAAGAATCAACCACAATGACAAAGTAGGCTTCATCCCAGGGATGCAGGGATGGTAGAATACATGGAAATGCCATCAATGCAATCCACCGTATATACAAACTGAAAGGAAAAAAACCTTACAATAATTTCATTACATGCTGAAAATGTTTTTTGACAAAATTCAAATTGAAAAGGAAGAAGTGCTTTATATATTTTGGATATTAGTACTCTATCAGATGTGGGGTTAGTGAAGATTTTTCCATCTGTAGGTTGCCAATTTGTCCTATTAACTATGTCCTTTGCCTTACAGAATCTTTCCAGTTTCATGAGGTCCCATTTATCAATTCTTGATCTTAGAGCCTGAACCATTGGAGTTCTGTCTAGGAAATTTCCCCCTGTGCCAATGAGTTCAAGACTCGTTCCCACTTTCTCTTCTATTAAAATCAGTTTATCTGGTTTTATGTTGAGGTCCTTGATTCACTTGGACTTGAACTTTGTGCAAAGTGACAAATATGGATCTATTTTCATTTTTCTACATACAGACTGCAAGTTAGAACAGCACCATTTATTGAAGATACTTTCTTTTTTTCATTGTCTAGTATTGACTTCTTTGTCAAAGACCAAGTGTCCATCAGTGTGTGGGTTTACTTCTGGGTCTTCAGTTCTATTCCACTGATCAACTTGTCTGTGTCTGTATCAATACCATGCAGTTTTTATCACTGTTGCTCTGTAGTATAGCTTGAGGTCAGGATGGTAATTCCAAGTCAGGATGGTAATTCCCTGAGAAGTTCTTTTCTTGTTAATAATTGTTTTCAATATTCTGGGATTTTTGTTTTACCAGATAAATTTGAGAATTGTTTCTTCCATGTCTTTGAAGCACTTAATGAAATGTTCAAAATCCGTAGTAATCAGGGAAATGCAAATCAAAATGACCCTGAGATGATACCGTATACCAATCAGAATGGCTAAGATCAAAAACTCAGGTGACAGCACACATTGTCAAGGATGTGGAGAAAGAGGACCATTCCTCCATTGCTGGTGGGAACTCAAGAAGGTTAACAAGCCAAAGGGCCCAAGTGAGGATGCCTCAATCACACATGGGAGGGAGAAGAAAAAAATCGTGTGCAGTAGAGAGAGCGAGGAACCTGGGTGTCAAAGGGTACAGGGAAAGAAAAAGAAGACATAATCAGGTATTGGGGGGAGCAGGACTGAAGCCCCGAGGGCCATCACAAAGAGATAGGAGGTGGGAGTACCATCTAGAATGTACCTGAGACCCTGGAGGTAAGAGAATCTCAGGATTCAAAGGCAGGGACTTTAGATGAAATGCCCTACAGTGGGGAGAGGGAACATCTATAGTCTACCTCCAATAGAAACAGAGGACATCAAGTGGAGGGATGGGGTTGCCATCCCACAGTCAAATACTCTGACCTAGAATTGTTCCTGTCTGAAAGAACTGTAGGGACAGAAATGGAGAAGATCCTGGGGGAAAGGAAGTCTAGTGACAGACCCAAATTGGGATCCAGCTCAAGGAGAGGCCCCAAGGTCTGACACTATTGCTGATGCTATGATGTGCTTACAAACAGGAGCTTAGAATGACTGCCCTCTAAGAGGCCCAACAAGCAGCTGAAAGAGTCAGGTGCAGATACTTACACCCAAACAGTGGAACGAAGCCTTGGACCCCTGTGGTTTAATTAGGGAAAAGCTGGCAGAAGATGCAGGAGAGGAAGATCCCACAGAAAGACTAGCAGTCTCAACTAACCTGGACTCTGGAGATCTATCAGACACTGAGCCACATGTTCAACTATCTTCAACTAGCAGCTTCATTTGTAATAGTCAAGAAACTTCAAACAATCCCATGTCCCTCAACTAAAAAATGGATAAAGAAAACGTGGTTCATTTATACAGTGGAATACTACTCAGCTATTAAAAACAAGGACATCATGATATTTGCATCCAAATTGTAGAAATATAAAATATCATCCTGAATGAATGACTGAGAAAGCACACATGATATGTACTCACTTATAAGTGTACGTCAGCCATAAAGTACAGGATAACCATGCTACAACTCACAGACCTATAGAAACTAAGTAATAATGAGGGCCAAATGAAGGATGCTTGATTCTCACTCAAAGGGGTAAATAAAATAGACTCGGAGTTGGAGCAAGGGAGATAGATAACTGGATAGGAGAGGGGATGAGTGGAGGTTACATGGGTATTACTTGTGGGGAGAGGTGAGCAGAAGCTGGCTTGGACTGAGAAAGGAAATTGGTAGTGGGCATTTCCTAGACTAGATGGACACCTAGGAGAGTGAAGGTCCATGGGAGTCTTTAGGAGTGACCAATAGCTTGAGATTCCTATCAGCTGGCAATAAAGAGATTGAAATGGCCACCACCTGTTGCCATGTGGAGCTTCTAGTGAAGAGAGGGAGACACCAATCCACCCATACAACCATCAAACCAAAATCTGCCCTGCTTACATGATGAGCAGTGATAAAGATGGATCAGAAGTTTAGGGATTGGGTAACTAATGACTGGCTCAACTTGAGACTCATCCAGTGGGATAGTATCAACCTCTGACACTACTAATGATTCTCTGCTAGGTTTACAGGTCCTTAGCATAAGCATCTCCTGAGTAGATTCCTCCAGCAGCAGATGGAAAAAGATGCAGAGAGCCATAGCCAAGCATCAAGTGGAGACCAGAGAGTCTTTTGGCAGAGTTGGGGGGATAGAATTGATCAATCTAACTCATCAAGGATACCACAAGAAGAAGGAGTAAACTAATCTGAGCTCATTGGGTGTCAAAGAGACTGAACCACCAACAAAAGAGTGTGTAGGGCCTAGATCTAGGCCCTGTACACATCTGTAGCAGATCTGCAACTTGGTCTTCATGTTTGTCCCATAACAATTGGAGCAGATTTTCTCTGACTGTTACCTGCCATTGGATCTACTTCATCTAGCTGGAATGCCTGGTTGTGCCTCAGTGGGAGAGGATACATGTAGCCCTTCCTTGACTTCCTATCCCTTGATGGGATGGTAGCAAAGTGGGACTCCCCCTTCTTTGAGGAAAAGGGAGGAGGTAATGAGGGAGAAATTTGTGAGTGAAGAGTGGGAGGAGAGGAGGGAGGGGGCTGCAACTAGGATGTAAAAAGAAAAAATTAATAAATTAATGAAGAAAAACAACTATTACAATACTTATTAATAAAACAATGATGACCCCTTCTATCAAGGATAACATTAAATTTTCAAAAGGCTCATTTTTCTAAGTAGAACTTTGATATAATATTAAGGACATGATAAAGCAATGAGGTATTTAATGATACTGAGAATAGGAACTAACCAAAATCTCAATCCACGGTGCTTAAAATTGTTCATATGATCAATTAAGAGAATGTCACAAGGAAGGCTGTCACAGATAGATTATAAAATTATTTTTAAAGACCAACCTTTACTAATGAATATAAAACCATCAAAGAGCAACAGCTTTTATTCTGAAAGTTTAGATTCTTACTACAGACTAAACATGTTTTTATTTAAAATTATCATGAAGTTTATCTAACATAATTCAACATAAACTCACAATGATTGACATCAGCATCCTACTAATAGAACCAGTGTTTACATACTAATTATTACATATTGATTAAACCAAAGCTTTAAAACAGGTACTGCCTTTGATCATACCCTGATTTTTATTTTGTTTTTAGGCTGTTCCTGAATATATGACTAATTGAGCATTTAATCTCTCTGTCTTCAGTATGAGAAACATCTATGGGCTTTTCTTTTCCTTTCTTTTTTAAGCAAATAAGTGAGGAAAATGTTCATGATTCAAGCATGAAATCATTTTTTCTTCTGAAGTTTCTTTTGGGACCCATTTTGTAATGTATAATGGAAATCACAGACAGCACAGCCTACAGCAGAAAAATGAATTTAAATGCTGAGAGTTCTCTCACTTTACATATTGTTTGGCCTGCATCCTCATAAAACAACTTATACAATTTCTCCTCCTCATGAGTATCAAATTCTGTCTAAGGCTACCCTTTGTCTTTCAATTGGAAATGACAATAACTATTGAAGTTTTTATGTCTTGTATATAAAAAAGATCTTATAACAGCCCCCAAAAAACACATACACACATACAACTATGCACACCTGTGCACACACATACATATACCACACACACATAAACATGCACACACACACATGCACACAAACTTGCCAACAATACACATGCAAACACTCATACATGAATACATGAACATTCACACACACTAAACTTGTACACACTACATATTGTGTAGCTCCCAAGAAAGAGAAAACGCCTTTAGCAGATTCAAAGCACATATAAATGGTGCCCCTTAGCTGAAGCTGGCTCACATGCCCACCTAGGAAAAATTAATATGGGCAAGATAAGATTAAAGTTTTAGACCCAGCCCCAACTAGGTTGACAGTATCCCAATCACAATTCTACAAAAGAGACAGAGTTTTTCAGAAGAGCTAGGTTCAGTTACCTGCAAGGAGGAATGAGGTAGAAAGATTTACAAAATTACTTCACTGTAAGTACTGAACTGCATAGAGTTGAATCATGCATACTGATATGTAATATGATAAGACATGAGCCAGTAAAGTTAATTTAATCCCATTCCTGAGGCGTTTTCAAAACTTGAAGAGATGCATCTTTAATGTCTGCAAAGAAACTATTGTAAAGAAATAAATTATATCTATTGCATTTTATTATAAAATAAAAGAATTTAAAATTGGCATATCAATGTGTCATACATTTAAAGAATGTCAGGATCACAGAGGTTAGTAAAATATGAGTTATATAAAATTTAAAGTGAAAATACTTTTTCTGAGCAATCTGAGTTTAGCTGTTAAAATGTGGGAAAATTATGATTTCTTGAGAATCCGGCTTTACCTGGTTGATTTCATTTGTTGGTATAGATTATTTAATCATGTTGAAAGGAAGAAAACCTTGAAGGATATATTCCTTCCTTTATCCTGTAGTAAGGTTTTAGAAGGAAAGTGTTCTCCACAGTATTAAAACTTGGAAATGCTAAGAATAGTTATTTCAAGTAAAAAGGACATGTCAGTGTTCAAAACTGGAAGCTGAGGTTAAAATCCAGGAAGAAGAAAGCAATGCACCTGGTAGGAATATAGCTATTTCCTAGAGATGGCAGTAGATGATATATTCATTTTCATGTATGTCTGGCTAAATAACTGCAGTTGAGGGACACTACAGACCAGATGAGTTAAGAATGAGGCTCTGGAGTACAACTCCTGGGGCTAAACATCTTAAAAGCCCGGCTGCATCAAATACAAATAGTGTGGCTTATGGCACTCTGTTCAATCTTTCGGACCATAAGCCAGAGGCTGTTTAAATTGTGATATTGGTATTGCCACTATATATTATACACATCCCATAGAACAGTGCTTGACACCACAGGACGTTTAATAAATCATAACCTATACTAACATTGGGACAGACACAAAGTTTCACCCAAGTCTAGTGCAAATATGCTCTGAAGGGGCTGCAGTAATTTCTGAGGAGCCAACATGGATACATCTGGATTTACTGTGTGATTCAAATATGAACCACCAGACAACTCAGAAATGAGTGTGCACACTAGTAAGTGGAGATTATTTTAGTCTATGTTAAATTTTAATGGTAAAATTTTAAATCTCTGTGAGCCTCCTCCAAATTCATTTTTAACCTTAATATTTGAATATTTTGCTTTTAAATTACCCTGCAATAAAGTTTAATGAAAACACATTACACAAAAACGTGACACTGTAATGTTTTGGTTAATCACTTTTACCTTTTAAAATTATTTTATTTCTTCTTTGAAAATTCCATGAGTTGATAAAGTCTATTTTGAAAATACCCATTCACCACTAACTCCTTGGCAAGTCTTCTAGTGACCTTACTCAATCTCCCTCCACTTCATGATCTCTTGTGTTATTGCTATTGATAACCCATGAGTCTCATAGTGCTGCCCATATGTAAATGACACATACATTGGGAAGTGGGCAATCCACCAGTTCTGAGGTCTTCAAAGGATAATGTCATTGCCTGCCTCAGAAGCTACAAACAGACAAAAGCTCCTCTTTTGGGGATAGGACAATATCGGTCTTTTATGCACTGCATTGTTTTGGATTCTTTGTCCAAGATCAAGTGACCATAGGTTTGTAGGTATATTTCTGGGTTTTCAGTTCTATTCCATTAATCTACATGCTTGTCTCTGTACAAATACAATGTGGCTTTTTTTATCACTATTGCTCTGCAGAACAGCTTGAAGTCTTTCCATCTTCTGAGGTCTTCTTCTTCAATTTATATCTTCAAGGACCTGAAGTTATTATCATACAGATCTTTCTTTCAATTGCTTGATTAGATTCACATCAAGATATTTTATATTATTTGTGACTATTTTGAAGAGTGTCGTTTCCCTAATTTCTTTCTCCTCACTTTTAACCTTTGAGTAATTGAAGGCTACAGTTTTGTTAGAGTTAATTTTATATCCAGCCACTTTGCTGAAGTTGCTTATCAGTTGTAAGAGTTCTCTGGTAGAATTTTTGGCATCACTTATATACACTATCATATAATTTGCAAATAGTAATACCTTAACTTCCTCTTTATTTCTTCCTGACCATGTTATCATTGAGTAGAAAGCTGTTCAGCTTCCATTTGTATGTGTGCATTTGTTGTTGTTGTTGTTGTTGTTGTTGTTGTTATTGAAGACCAGCATTAGTTCATGGTTGTCTGAGAGAATAAATGGGATAAATTGAATGTTCTTGTATCTGTTGATGCTTGTTTTGTGTCTGATTATATGGTCAGTTTTTGAGAAGGTACCATGAGGTGCTGAAAAGAAGGTTTATTCTTTTGTTTTAGGGTGAAATATTCTGTAGATGTCTGTTAAATCCATTTGGTTCATAACTTCTGTTAATTTAACTGTATCTCTGTTTAGTTTCTGTTTCCATGATCTGTCCATTTGTGAGTGTGGAGTGTTGAAGACTCCTTCTGTTACTATGTGGGATTCAATAGGTGCTTTGAGCTTTAGTAACGTTTCTTTTTACAAATATTGGTACCCTTGCACTGGGGGAATAGATGTTCAAAACTGAGAGTTCATCTTGGTGAATTTTTCCTCCCCCAGTTTTTTTGATGATTTTGGGTTGAAAGTCTATTTTATTGAATATTAGAATGGCTTCTCCAGCTTGTTTCTTGGGACAATTTGCTTGGAATTTTTTCTAGCCTTTTACTTTGAGGTAGTGTCTGCCTTTGTCACTGAATGTGTTTCCTGTGTGCAGCAAAATGCTGGGAACGATTATGTATCCAGATTGTTAGCCTATGCCTTTTTATTGGGGAAATTTAGTCTATTGATGTTGAGTGATATTAAGGACCGATAACTGTTGCTTCCTTTCATTTTTGTTGTTAGAGGTAGAATTATTTTTGTGTGGTTCTCATATTTTGGGTTTTTTTGTGAGAAGATTAATTTCTTGGTTTTTGTTGAGTGTTGTTTCCCTCCTTGTATTGGAGTTTTCCTTGTATTATCCTTTGTAGGGCTGGATTAGTGGAAAAGTATTGTTTAAATTTGATTTTGTCATGGAATGTCTTGGTTCCTCCATCTATGGTAATTGAGATATTTGTTGGGTATATTAGCCTGGATGGCATTTTTGTCCTCCTATGGTCTGTATGACATCTGGCCAAGATCTGCTTTTTAGAGTCTGTGTTGAGAAGTGTGGTGTAATTGTGATAGGTCTGTCTTTATATGTTACTTGATCTTTTTCCCTTCCTGCTTTCAATATTCTTTCTTTGTTCTATGCATTTGGTGCTTTGATTATTATGTGACAGGAGTAATTTCTTTTGTGGTCCAATCAGTTTGGTGTTCTAGCAGCTTCTTTTATGTTTATGGGCATCTTTTTCTTTAGGTTAGGAAAGTTTTCTTCTATAAATTTGTTGAAGATGTTTGCTGGCCATTTGAGTTGGGAACCTTCACTCTATTTTCTACCTATTATTCTTAGGTTTGGTCTTTACATTCTGTTCTAGATTTCTTGAATGTTTTGAGTTAGTTTTTTCCTTTTTGTATTTTCTTCTAATGTTGTGTCAATGTCTTCTAAGTTATCCTCTATGCCTGAGATTCTCTCTTCTGTCTCTTGTATTGTTGTTGATTCTTGAATCCATGACTCCTGCTCTCTTTCCTAGATTTTCTATCTCCAGGGTAGTTTCCCTTTGTGATTTCTTTATTGCTTCTATTTCAATTCTTAAATCCTGGATGGTTTTGTTCAATTCCTTTACCTGTGTCTTAATCAGGGTTTCTATTCCTGCACAAACATCATAACCAAGGAGCAAGTTGGGGAGGAAAGGGTTTATTCCACTTTCACTTCCACATTGCTGTTCATCATCAAAGAGGTCAGGACTGGAACTCAAGCAGGTCAGGAAACAGGAGCTGATACAGAGACCATGGAGAGATGTTTCTTATTGGCTTGCTTCCCCTGGCTTGCACAGCTTCCTCTTTTATAGAACCCAAGACTACCAACCCAGGGATGGCACCACCCAAAATGGACCATCCCCCCTTGATCACTAATTGAGAAAATGCCTTACAACTGGATCTAATGGAGGCATTTCCTCATTTGAAACTCCTTTCTCTGTAATAACTCCAGCTTGTGTCAAGTTGACAGCCAAAACCAGCCAGTACAGCCTGTTTGATTGTGTTTTTCTGTATTTCTTTAACAGATTTATGTGTTTCCACTTTAAGGGTTTCTACTTGTTTAACTGTGTTTCCTGTATTTCTTTAATATAGTTATTTATGTCCTTCTTAAAATCCTCTATCATCTTCATGAGATGGGATTTTAGATCTGAATTTTGCTTTTCAGCTCCGTTGTGGCATCCAGGACTTGCTGTGGTTGCAAAACTAGGTTCTGATGTTGCCAATTAGTATTGGTGTCTGTTGCTTGTGTTCTTGCACTTTCACCATCCGGTTATCTCTGGTGTTAACTGGTCTTTTCTGACTGGAGCCTGTCCCCCCTGTGAACTTGTGATCTTGGGTGTGTCAGAACTCCTGGGGCTCAAGCTATTTCCAGGTATAGGTGGGCTGGGAATGCTGGAGTACTGCCTCAACTTCCAGGAGTAGGTGCAAACTGGAAGAAACCCTCTGGCTAGGTGGGGTTTCCTGACTCCCCTGGGTCCTGCATGGCCCAGTTAGGCCAGGTACTGGGGCAGGTGTTGAGACCTCACCTGTGATCCTGGATGTGTCAGAACTCCTGGGGGTCAAGCTGCATCTTGGTGTGGGAAGAGTGGGTGGGGATTCAGAGCACAGGCTCTGCTCTCTGCCACAGGTGCAACCTGGAAGGAACTTGTGTCTCTGACTGGGTGGGATTCCTCACATCCTCCATTTTAATTAAGTATTATGCAAACAATTCATTTCTCCATTCTCTATCTTCTAAATGTTTGAACCTGGTGCAAATGTTATTCAATTTAAACAGCTTGTGGATGACATAAGCAAAAATGGTCATTGTCTCTCATTTTTGGTTTCCAGATGCATGATGATGTTTAGTAATATAATGGTCTAGAGTCAATGAAACACAAAAGGACATGATTAGTACGTTGTTAATTTTGAACTACTCAACTGCACATGAGTAAGAAGAAAAATGCCTTCTCACTATAACCAGAGAAAAACTTTGCATATGTCAGAATCAACTGCGTACATGTTTGTTTAAAGGACTTCTGATGTGACAGAGCTCTCAAATTACTGATTCAGTAAGACTAGGTTAAAACAGGTATCAGAATACTGTTTTAAATCTAGTCTTAGGTAATTTTGATGTATACAACCTAGAATCTGCTGCAGGATGGATACCGTTACTGGTTGGTAATGACACTAGGCACTTCTTGGTTGATTACCCAGTGCCAGGCATTATTTAGTGTGGTGGATATGCATTAGCACATCCAACCTACAAGGCATATCATCCTCACAGTGACCCTTCAGGTAAGGCTGTTATTGTAATTTCAGTTTTGCAGATGAGGAAACTCAAGGCTCATGATTTAAGTCATATTTGCAAATCTGCATGGCTGATGAGCAAGGAAGCTAAGACTTAAACCCAGCTACAAAGGCCCATTCAGACAGTGAGTATCAAGTTTCTTCTGCATTGAACTCCCATTGCTGGTTCATGAATGGTGTTTGTGAGTGGATCAAGCTTCTGCTGCTACTTCATGTGAACTGTTGCTATCCTGATGGTTAAGATTGGAATCATCCCAAAGAACTAATTCTAGACAGCCACATCCCCTTTTGCCCTATGTTTCCTTTCTACTATCTCTGGAGGGTGATGAGCTAGGAGGGAGGTTAAAACATTTAAGAACCCTTATTAAAGGGTTTTGAAAAATATAAGCCTATCGGTTACCTATTAATATAATGTACAGCTGTTAAGTATCTGAATTCATGTCTGATCAACCACACCTTTAGGTTACCAACGTCTATATTCCAGCTTTACGGGATCTTAACACATACTAGCAGTTTTACACACACACACACACACACACACCAATAGACATGCTACTATGGAAGGGCAAAATCTTTTTTTTTTTTTTTTTTTTGAGACAGGGTTTCTCTGTGTAGCCCTGGCTGTCCTGGAACTCACTCTGTAGACCAGGCTGGCCTCGAACTCAGAAATCCACCTGCCTCTGCCTCCCAAGTGCTGGGATTAAAGGCGTGCACCACCACTGCCCGGCGAAAGGGCAAAATCTTATAGGGCCTTAACCCTAGACAACTTATGAATTGTGAGAGGAGAAAAGTACTCATTCCCAGAGAAGAACTCCAAGAAATGGTTTATCCATGTGAGTATGTATACATACACATATAGTAGTAACACTAGATGTTCAGAACAGATTTGCATTTATGTATTTAGGAATATATATATACACATACATATACTACATATATATCATATATATATACATGTCATTCATCTCTATATATATGTGTGTGTGTGTGTGTGTGTGTGTGTGTGTGTGTATATATATATATATATATATATATATATATATATATATATATTGTGTGTATGTGTGCGTGTTGCGGGAAATATTAAAAAGAAGGAATAGTATGTTCCCACGCTAAGCCCTGGTTCTCTCAGCCCCTTTGGACTGGCTGGCCATGGATTGGCGAGCCATGGCCGACCTGCTTTTATCTTGTGGAGTTCTGATTCAGAGCTCTACCGAGCTCACTATGTCCCAACGGGCGCTTCACTCCCACAGCAGCCCCATGCTTCAAATCCCCCATGGCTGTAGTGGTGCACATCAGGCAAACCCACACTTTACTGCCATACCTTTCTCTCTTGAACCCAGACGAGCGGCTGTGAGAAGAAAACCACCACACAAACTTAGTTCAGAAACAATAGTAACTCAGTCTCTGGGCGCAACAACTAAAACCTAATCTTGTAAGCCTTATTAAAATCTGATTCCTCTGGTGAGAATCCTTGCAGATCTGCCATGATTCAAGGAAACTCTATCGGCTACATCTTACTCATTATCTGTCCCCATTCCAAAAAGACCCTCTCTCTCTCCTCCTCCTCTCTTCCCCTCCCCAAACTGGAAGTCCCTCCTCCTCTTCACCCAGTGATTGGCTTCTTTATTTATTAGGGGATTGGTTCACAAGAAGTCACATGATTATGTAACCCACTCCTTGTCCAAAGCCCCCCCCAAGAGGGCAGAATTAGCATCAAAATACAAACAGCTCCAGGACAATCCACAACACACACACACACACACACACACACACACACACACACACACACACACACATTTTATTTTTATATATATATAAAAATATATATATATATTTATATATATATATAAAATGTCACAGCAATTGTCCATGAATTTGAGATAGAACAAGGTAAGTATATAGTAAGGGTTCTGGGGAAAAGGAGGGATGCAATTTTATTTTAATTTTGAAAATTAAAAAATAAAATTTCTAGAAAGGTAACTTATAAGATACTTAAAAGATAAGTCTTGAAATGATCTGTTTAATATTTTGGGTAAATAAAATATATGTTTCTAATAATGATTTAATCTGATTCTTTTTACTTTGTAGTATTAAGGAAAAAAACAACAACAGGTAACTCCACAAATGTCCTGAATTGTAGCTTGTACTGAAATATTACCGTAGTCAGACTTCAAAGTTTGTAATGCAAGCAATGAGCAGTACCATGTTTAATAAATTATTGAGGAAAAATCTTTTTCCATTATTTCTTGAGTAGCAGATGGTCACAGAGAAAGGATTGGTGGATTCTTTCCTCTGTAATTCTTAAACTCAGTAGATGCTTTATTAAAAGAAACTTGTTTATACTCATGAAGAAGAATGCACCCAATTGAATACATAATATTTTCCATTTTACTACAATTTGTTTGCACCCAGAATGTGTTCATACAGGCTAAGACTCTAAGCATAGGCACACACCTGTTTTCACCTTTGACTGTTTGGAGAGATGGTTCTTCAGTGGATCATACAAAAAAGATTTAACTCTGTTCCCAGCAACAATTGGTTGGGTCAACAGTGGTAATCACAGTAGACATCAAGCTTTTCAGCCTTGCCTTGACAGGCAAAGGGAATTGCTCTACATGAAGAAGGCAATTTCATGCTTGAATAACCCTGCACTATTAAATCAGAAAATTGAGTTACAGTCTTCTCACATCATGGGCCTGACTGAAAGCAAGCATTCCTCTAAGGAACATTCGGGAGAACTTTCTTGAGAACAGGATGCTGAAAAGAAATGCACATTAGATGACAATAAGGTGCCTTCTTACGATCTGACATTTCTGCTTTGAAATGCTTCAAATTCATGCTTTTTATCATTTGATAACCACTGGCATTTTACAGGTGACATGATAGAAGAATACAAGCAGTGTTGTTGTTATCCGTAAATTAATATTACTACCATTCTACCTGAGGCTTTTTTTTTTTTAATTTCTAAAAGATAACCTTTACTAATGATGGTCAGTTTTAAATTTTGTTCAGAATTCTCTCCCGATGCTTCCTTTGTAAGGTAAAGAACAGAATTAAAGGGAGTTTTGCTACAGTATTGACCTAGATAGTAACTGTTGGGACGACTATGCTTTCTATTTTAATCCAATCTATTTTTTTCTGAATAAGCTTCTATTTTCATTTCTCTTAGCAGTGTCTGAAAAATAGAATAATATTGTCACTGTGGAAACTAGCTATCCAGAATTTGGGAATGTCGGATCAGATTGAGAACTCATACTCTGTTATAGAAGGTGACTTCCTGCCGTGTGCACACATGCCCATCTCTCAGGGAAAAGATAATCATCTCACAACACGATATCCATCCTTAAACTACAGTTATAAATACTAATATAGTAGTGATAAGGACTTCAATATATATAATTTTGGAGACATATCTATTTGGTCAATATCATTATCCAATTTATCAATTTTAAATATCATGTTTATGATTAAAATAGTATCCCATATTTACTTTTTTAGTTATATACTAGTTAGAAGAGCAAAAAAAAAAAAAAAAAAAAAACCAAAAAACAAAAAACAAAAAAAAAGTTGTAGAAGTTAAAATGGCTAGCCAGTTTTGTTTTTTTGTTTTGTTTTTTTAAATATCCATTACATTAACAAAACTAACTGTACTGGACATGATCTCTAGATCTGTTTTGCTTGTTTGTTTAATAGTAAGAAACTACTTACATTCAGTTTAAGCAACTACAATTAGAAAGGTGCTTAAAGTATTTTCCCATGTCATAAACTGTAGAGATAAAGAAATGTCACATTTTAAGGGTTAAAGATTGATTTTTTATTTTAAATATGAAATTTTGTGTATTTTCATTAATGATAACTTTTGTTTCTAGCATAGCATTATAAAAATATAAATGGTCAAATTCAACTCTGTTGGTTACACAAAATACATTAGAATATTCACCTATTAATGTTGAAAAAGACTATTAATAAAGTATTCTTTGTAGTCAGGTGATAAATATGCTTATCTTTTTGGTTTGATATTAACCAATGCTAACTCATTCGGATATGAACCTGAGCTCACAATCACAGTACCTTTTTGTATTTTGCTGTCAGCACCTGGCAACTAGTCCAGTAATAGACTTTATTTTTATTCAACACAGAAGCATTGTATAAGTCTAATTTATAATAAATCCTAATAGACCCAATTAAAATCATACTTCAATGGTGAATCTCTGTGGTATAAAACTTGCTTTTATCAGTCTAGCTAATACCCTTTTCTTTTCTGAGAATAACATACTTTGCTTTGGTAATTGTTAGGGGCTCGAGCTCTGACTACATAGCTCAAATGGTAGTACAATGTTCTGATCCCAGAACATCTATCTGACTGCAAAAAAAGTTTCTTTCATGTGATTTCTAGATGTCTAGAATCAGGAGACTGGTGACTTCTGATAATACCTTGGGAGGCCATGTTTGATGATTTATAAAAATGTTGAAGACTTAGGGATGCCAATGTAGAAAGAACAAAAGTGACTCACAGAAGAGAATATCTGGTTCCCAGTTGTCCCACTACCTTTTCCTATGAATTGGCTAAAGAAATTCTTATCAGTAACAGCTGGATGAACACTCTATATCACTTAACCCTTCTAGCGAACCATTCTTCTCTGTGTTCTATGACTTATAGTCAAGAAAATCTTCTATAAAGTCATAGAAACACAGTATTTTAATTTTATATTAAGAATAATGTTAAAATTAACACTTTAAGATCTTTCATAGGTATTATAAATTACTCTAACCTTTTTACTCCATCCAAAAGGCAATGTGTGCTTGGCAGGCAAATGTTCTCTTACCTGGCAGTAGCTCCAATCTAAAGAGTTTTCTCTAAGTATGATCACCAGTAGTTGTTCAAAGAAATGATACAGTGTTTAGAACCTTTTGTGGGTCATGAAGTGCAATAATTAATCTCAAAATGCATACTGAAAAAGGATGTCCAAACATCCTCATGAGGTTACCGTGATTGTTTCTGGGGACTATTCTCAATTTGGAGTCATGAGGGACTTCTAAACACATCTGGATCCTTTTGTTATACATTTGCCTTACTCATTAACTCATCTATTAAAAAAATAAATCTGGAGAATAGTTGAACAAAGAAGTTACTGGAACTATATAGGAAATATAAAAAGTACACTTGTGCACTTAAATTAATTTTCAAGTAAATTTGAAATAACATAAAATTAGATATTATACCTAAACTGTAACATGTCGATTATAGACTTTGTTTATGGAAAACCAAATACATTCTATCATCATCAAATAGTATGCATTAATGACTCAAGACTCAACATTCCTCATATGTACATAGCATTTCCCTATAATTACAACACATAAAGATATACAGAAAAATAGTGTGAGCTATATGAAATTAGGAACTATAAGACTACTTATGTATCACTATACAGAAATCATAAACTAATTATTACCATATTATTTTTAAATTCTTACTTCTACTCAGACTTCATAGGAACTAATGGGAAAGTTACTATCATAATGCACACTACTTTAAAAATTAAGCTTTAAAAACTTGAAGTTATATTGGGAAGATGTCACAGTATTACACTGAAATCCAGCTTTGTCCAGTTTGATTTCAGTTTTAGGACAATAATTCACCATGAGGGAGATTCTGGAATTCAAAAACCCAAAGCATATGAAAGCTTTGGTATAGCTTTTTTATTTCCCAACAGTTCTTTAGATACCAGCTAGTATTTCAATTATGTGACTACTACTAGCACTATCATTACTACTATAATTTATTATTAATATATTTCCAGATTTAAAAAGGCTCTCAAAAAGATAGTTGAAGACTAGTGAATAAAATTTAAAATATTATTTGCAAAAATTATAATTATTATTAAATTTCAAGTCTAAATAATACTCTAAAAAGACAGTTGATAAAAATAGAGTAATAAAAACCAAAAGTGATCTTTGAAAATGAATGAATGAAAGTTGTTTGACATTAATATTATACTTGAACACCAATATAATTCTTAAGTACTAAGAAACTAAGTGGGAAACACTAGCATTAAGCCTTTATATATAATTAATCCTTAAGAGACATGAAATTATAAGTTCTAATTATCCTAGAACAAATAACTGTTCACTTCTGAAAACTACTAAATACTTAGAATGTTGTGCAAAATCTTAAGAGGCTTTCATGATATGGAAGTTTGTTCTTTTGTAAAACAAAATGATATTGATTTTTCTCCATATTTTAATTATAAATTGGAGAAAATAGTATAATACATTTAAACAAAATAATAAAAGCCTGTAATTATTATTTTACTAAAGAATACTCTAGGAGTTTATTGTGAAAATGGGAGCTCTGTAGACATGAGGTCTACCTAAATGCCTTATTTGTACCAAAGCTCAGGAATACTTTTATTCAAGGACAGTATACTTACGGGTTATTATAACAATATGATGAGTTAGCAAGCTGTCTCACTAGATGAAGATACTAGTCATCCAGCTTTAAGACCTGAACTCAGTCTGCAGGAATTACATCATGAAGGGAGATAACATACATCTGCAATTCATCCTCTGAGTTCCTCTTCCCTGTCATGGAACATGTGTACATACACACACACAGTCATGACTGTACCATAGCAATAATGGTATGAGATCAAGGTGAAAATTAAAAGATGGATTTCTTGATTTAAACAAAAAACCTAAAATTCAAGGAAAGCAAGTGAACTATCAAAATATATTTAACATAATAGTTATGTTAAAGCAATGAAAAATTAAGGAACAATATTATGTACTGCTTTTATTTTTACTGTTCATTAAACCAATTTCAATGTTGCTTTGAGTCTGCATTCCATTTTGAAACAGCTTAAGAATCACTGAACGAAAGGCACAAAACTCAAAATGATTATGAGAAAACCACAGATGTCACAAATTATTTTCCAGGCAGTAATGCCTTCAACGCCATCTGTATAATGTGATGTTTTGGTTGGTTTAAACAACTTGATGACACCTTCATAAACTAGCATGCACTATGAGTATGTGAATCACATTATAAACTCAGCAACAGATCTCAGTACATTTTGCTGTGGAATCTGCTTTCAAATCAACCATATAGTAAAATGCACTTGTTGCCAGCTACTGAAAAATGTCTGTCCAAAACATCTGTCCCCTAAACCTCCCAAGTGGATATGAAGTCAAGTAATAAGTAGAAGTATGTCAGAGTTAGCTGGAAGTATACTTTTCCAGCTATTTAGTAGGGAAGAGGTCCTCATACTAATAATTCTGATACTTAAACAGGTTTTCATCAAAAGCCTCTTTGCCTGGGCGGGAAACTGTAGCTTAAGTCTCTTAGGTGTACATGCCAGATGAAAGAAAATGTTCTTAAGAGTTGGCATCTAAGGCTAGGAACTTGGCTCAGCAACAAAAAAGGACTTGCATCTCTTTCAAGGACCTGAATTGTTTTCAGCTCTCAATTAAGATATGGGCATTTGCCTATGACTAGCTCCAGAGGACCTGCTGCCTTCTTCTGGATTCCCTGGACACCTGCACACACATGAATGCTAACACAAATAGACACATATAACACATAAGTAATAAATGAAATAGTTTAAAATTTGTTCATATTTAGAATTTCTTCATAGGCTGTTTTAAAGTAAAGCAAACAAATGCCAGATATTCTACATAAATATTAGTAAAATTCATCAGTCTTCAACCCCATAATCTTGCAAAAACTACTCTTCTGTAAAGTAGACAGTGAGTGCCCTACTCTCACTTCTTTATCACTTTCCCCTTCTGCTTTGGTCCATTTATTTTTCACTTCCTCCCTCCCTCCCTCCATCCCTCCCTCCGTCCCTCCCTCCCTCCCTCCCTCTGTCCCTCTCTTCCTTCCTTCCTTCCTTCCTTCCTTCCTTCCTTCCTTCCTTCCTTCCTTCCTTCCTTCCTTCCTTCCTGGCTTCTTCCCTTCCTTCTTCCTTCTCTCTCCCTCCCTCCATCTATTCTTCCTTCCCTCCCTCCCTCTTTCCCTTCCTTCTTCCCTTTCATTTTCATCACTACTTTGAAGCAGTGCAATGTTGTACAGCTCAGGGTGGCTTTGTGCTCACTTTGTACCATTGCATGGCTTGAATTAATTACCATCCTCCTGCCTCAGTCTTCTGAGAACCAAGATAACAGGAATGACTATCTGTATCCAGTTTTCTCACTTGGAAAACTCCTTCTTGTTCATTTGAAGTTTAATTTCAGCAAAACCAAGAGGCTAAGTCACCTGGGCAATTTTTCAAATTTTCTTTGATAATTTCTTATAAAATCAACCATTACAGAAAAAATAGTTTCATATATTTCAAGTGAAGATTTATTTATTTATTTATTTATTTATTTATTTATTTATTTATAATCTACCTGTTTACTAAAACCACTGAGGGTTTACAATCTGCTAGGGAAAAATTGAAAAGAATCTAGTCTCCCAATGCATATTCTTACGTAGGAAAATTCATAAATGAAATGAATTCTTTTAAGTTGTTTAATGTCTGCTTCCAAAGTCATGAGCAGAGTGTTGGAATCCTATTGCTCATACTTAAACTAAATTTAAGGGATTCTGGAGAATGCAAGTGGACTTTCTGGCTGTGACGAAAATCTCAGACATGAACAAATTTAACTTAAACAACTTTTATTTTGCATAGAAGTTCAGAATTTTCAGGCAACGATAATTTTGGTATTTCTGGACTTATTATGACGCAGAATATCACTGTTGAGGGAGCATGATGGGGAACAGCTGCACACACCTCATGGAAACCAGGAAGGTGAGAACAGGAACTAACAAGCAGATGCATGTATCCTCAGAGGCATACACAAATGATATTTGATTTCAGCTAGATCCAGCACCCAAAAGCACCCAGCACCTCCCCTTGAACTATGAACCAAACCTTCAATATATAAAACTTGGGGCATATTGAAGATATACATTGTATCAAGCAGCTATGGAATATTTCAGAGGACCAGCAAGATAGCTCAGCTAGGTAAAAGGTAATTGCTGTCAACCCAGAGGAATTGTGGTTATTCTTAAGGAAAATATGATAGAAGATAACTGAATAACCGGAGGGTTGGGTGGTTGGATTTTGATCTACACACATGTACTTTGTGTGCCTAAGCACACATGATAATCTACTTACACACGTGTGTGTGTGTGTGTGTGTGTGTGTGTGTGTGTGTGTGTGTGTGTAAGTATATAAAGAAAATGTTCTAGGAGAGATCGTTTAGTGGGCATGAAGAGTGCCTGTAGATATACTATGTGGACTTTGTGAATAAGGTAATTCTCACAAAGGGAACAGAATGGTCAAAGGGTATATAAAACACACACTAAATGTAATATATATTATATATACATCTATATGTATGTATATATATGTATATATAGTATATGTATATGAATATGTATATGCATGGTTTTCAGGGCAAGACAGGTGTCTAGAAATGTATCATGTGGATTTTGTTATTACAGTAATCTTTTCAAAGAGAGCAGAATGGGTCAAGAGGTTATATAAACCTGACTTAACTGACTGTGCTTGCTAAATAAATTGAGCAGGTTTTCTGTGACTTCATCATGACACTCTCAACACAAAAGCTATAGATAGATTGAGAAAAGAGGTCTGATGACTTCCATGTTTAGACTAGAATCATAGAGAAAGATGTGAAAGTATCCATGAAATCAAATCAAATTAACAGTGAGAATATACATCTTATACACCTGTGAGAGAAATAAAGGTTTGCTAGATAGGAAAAATGTTAACCACAAAGTTGGTAGTAAGCAGATAAATTTGAGAGCTTATTGGAGACTTCAGGTTGCCATTAATAAGGACAACAGAATTTGAAGAGAAAGAAAAGTTGAATATCATGTAATTTATGGACTTAAAAGATTTGACAGTTAATCCAGCACTTGGGAGGCAGAGGTAGGTGGATTTCTGAGTTCGAGGCCAGCCTGGTCTACAGAGTGAGTTCCAGGACAGCCAGGGCTACATACAGAAACTCCGTCTTGAAAGACCAAAATAAATAAATAAATAAAATAAAATTTGACAGCTAACTGGACTTGTAGTTGAGGAGAGGATAGCCATGTCTATTATTCAGTGTTTGTTTGCTGAGTGGATTTTTATATTTTCAACATTTTTCTACCTTCTATTCTAAGACAACATGACTATCCTTAGCTAATCAGTTAAATGCTAAAGTTGTCAGAATCATGTTGATATAGACTGGTGATGTGGGCTCCTAGCATTGGAGTCTGGCAGGGTAGTAGACAAAAGTCACCTCCCTTCTCCATTTAGTACTAATATGCCTGTAGCAAGCTGCTGCTGGATCTTTGCACCTAGCTCGTGTGAAGAATATGAATGAGGAAAAGAATAGAATAGAAAAGCCAGGTGCTCAGGGCTATCCCCCTGTAAGTATAGATGAATGAAGACTTAAAGAGGTGATAGTCTTGCCATCTTCACTAATCAATCATTGAAAGAATTAATGAAAATTCTGTTCTTCAATCTTGGTTTCTATATTACTTGAGACATTAGAGTTCTAGGGCCTAGATTATACAAACCATTTTTTTTTACATTTTGTTTGTTTATTTTTGAAACTGAATCTTACTATGTAGACATGATGGTCCTAGAAGTCACTATCTCAATCAGACAAGCTTCAAGCTAACAGCCTCCATCTGCTTCCTGAATGCTAGAATCAATCATGTGTCATAAAGGAAGTGCTGCCATCTAGCCATAAGTGAAATTCTTTTTTAATGGATATTTTATGTATTTACATTTCAAGTGCTATCCCCTTTCCCAGTTTCCCCTCTGCAACCCCCTCTCCCATCCCCCTCCCCCTGCTTCTATGAGGGTGCTCCCCTTCCATCCCACCACTCCCAACTCACTGCCCTGGCATTCATCTACACTGGGGTATTGAGCTTTCACAGGTCTAAGGGCCTCTCCTCCCATTGATTCCAGATAATGCATCCTCTGCTACATATGCAGCTGGAGCCTTGGGTCCCTCCATGGGTATGCTTTGGTTCATGGCTTAGTCCCTGGAAGCTCTGGGGGTTCTCGCTGATTGATATTGTTGTTCTTCCTATGGGGTTGCAAACCCTTTCAGCTCCTTCAATCCTTTCCCTAACTTCTCCATTGGGGTCCCCATGATCAGTCCAAATGTTTGCTGCGAGCATCTATATCTGCATCAGGAGACAGCACTTCTTGCCATCAGCAGTAGTGTCTGGCTTTGGTACCTGTATATGAGATGAATCCCCATGTGGGGCAAGGCTCTGGATGTCCTTTCCTTCAGTCGCTGCTCTATAATTTGTCCCCATATGTCCTTTAGACAGGAGCAATACTACGCTAAATATTTGGAGATGAGTGTGTGGCCCCATACCTCAACAGCTGTCTTGTTAACCTCTGGATTTGGTCTCTACAGATTTTCCCTCCCCTTTGTTGGATATTTCAGCTAATGTCATCCCTGTTATGTCCTGGGAGCCTCTTGCTTTTCTGGCATCTGGAACTTCCTGGTGGCTAACCCCAGTTCTCCATCCCCCATTGCTACACACCTCTGTTCAATTTCCTGACCCTCTGTATATCATCCCAATCTCCTCCCATATCTGGTCCTATCCCCCTTTTTTCCCTCTGCCTCCTCTCTTCATCCCAAGTCCCTCCTACCCTCTACCTCCTGTATTTTATGTTTTCTAATAGATGAGTAATATTTCATTGTATAAATTTACCACATTTTCCTGATCCATTAGTCTGTTGGTGTATATTTAGGCAATTTTCAAGTTTGTATATTATGTATAGAGTTTCAATAAACATTGATGAACAAGTATGCCTGTAATAAGATATAGAGGCTTTTCAGAATATGTCCAAGAGTGGTATAATTGGATCTTGAAATAATCTATTCCTGGTTTACTGAAGAACTGCCACATAGATTTCCATAGTGGCTATACAAGTTTACACAGTAAATAAGTGTGTTGTTTTCCCCTATTCTTTTCAGCATGAGCTACTTTTCAGCATTGATCTTGACTACTCTGATAGGAGTGATAAAACGTCAAGGTAGTTTTGATTTGCATTTCCCTGATGATAGAGGATGTTGATATTTTCTTTAATGTTCTCAGCCATTTTTCCATTTTTTTATTTTGTCCCATACCTCTTTTTTAATAGGGTTATTTGGGTTCTTTTTATGATTGTGCTGTCAGTTGGCCTGTTCTGAAAGTCTTTTATAGTGCCAGTGAATTCAAGAATATTGCCTCCTTCTCTTCTACCATATTCATTATTCCTGGCCTTGTGGTTCTTGATCCACTTAAACATGTAATATTTACAATATTTAATATTGTGCCAACTTGCATTCTTCTACGTGCAGCCATCAAGTTTGAACAGCACCATTTGTTGAAAATGTTGTTGTTTTTCCAATATGAATTTCGGTCTCTGTAAAAAGGCAGGTTTTCAAATGTGTGTCAAATTATGTCTCAGTCTTCAACTCAGTCACATTGATCTACTAGTCTTTTGAATGCAAACAACATTGTTTTGTAACTATAGATCTGCAGTACAATTGCAGCAGTTCTTTAATGACTTAGGATTGTTTTAATTATCTTGTTTGATTGTTTTCTTATGAAGACAAAAATTTCTGTGAACAATTGTGTTGGAATTTTGATAGGGATTTCATTGAATCTGTAGGTTGCTTATGGTAGGATGGCTATTTACACTATATTAATCCAACTGGCCCATGAACATGCGATCTTTTCATAGTCTGATATATTCTTCATCTCCTTTATTAAATGTCTTAAATTATTTATTATAACAGGTTTTTAATTACTTTGGTAGAGTAATCCTGAAGTTTGCAGGGTTTGTTTTTGTTGGTGGCAGTGATTTGTTCGTTTGGTTGGTTTTGTTTGTTCATTTGAGAATATTGTAAAAGGATATTTTTCTTTCTAGGTCCATTTGTCATTTGCATATAGTAAAGCTACTGATTTTTGTATATTAATTTTGTACTGTGCTAGTTTCCTAAAAATGTTTATCAGAAGTATTTGGTAGAGATTTGGGGTCATTTATGCATAAAATCATACTGTCGGCAAATAAAATCAGATTGACATCATCCTTTAATACTTTTATCTTCTTGATCTCCTTTAGTTATACTATTGCTCTAGGTATGACTTGGAGTACTATATCAAATAAGTATGAAGAGAATGGATTACTTGTCTTGGTCCCAGTTTTAATGGAAATGCTTTGATTTTCTCTCCATTAGGTTTAAGTATTGGGCTTGATAAAAATTACCTTTTACTTTTTCTTGTACTTTCTTTCTTTCTTTTTTTGGATATTTACTTTATGTACATTTCAAACGTTTTCCCCTTTCCAGGTCTCTCCTTTGGAAACCCCTTATCCCATTCCCGTCTCCCTTGCCTCTATGAGGGTGCTCCCCCACCCATCCACCCACTCCCATTTTCTCTCCCTAGCATTCCTCTACACTGGGGCCTATAACACCCTGGGGCCCAAGGGCCTCTCCTCCCACTGATGTCCAACAAGGTCTTCATCTGCCACATATGTGGCCAGAACCATGGGTTCCTCCATGCGTATTCTTTGTTTGGACCACCAACCAAAGAATAAATTACCTTTATGTGTTTATGTATGTCCTGTATATCTCTATACATAATTTAGTAGGGAATGCTATTTAAATGAATCATAGGAAAACACATTGTATATTAACCTGAAATTATAGGAATTTAAGATTAGATTTTGTTTATAGACTAGATATTTGGATTTTACTATATGTAATCAAATAATATATTCAAATTTAGAATTCAGAAAATCAAAATATTTGAAAACCATAACCACTGTCTATTAAAAGTAAAAAGTATGTTTTTTTGTTTGTATCTTAGAGCTGATCTTAACTTTAAGTGGCCAGATGTTTGGCCTGATGATTTCCATTCTTTACAATTCCAACATCTAGCAAAGTACCTGATCAATTATGTTCAGGTACCTTAATTAAATTAATAAGTGTAGTTTGAATCTTGAACATGAAGTGAAAAATCCCTGATCAGGGATCAGAATACCTGTTTACTCAGAGTATTTTCAATGAAATTCAAAGGAGTAAAACACATGATTAAAATATTTATTATAGATTTATCTATTCTCACTTTTAAGACAACATTGGTGAAAAATGGATATAAAAGGATTGCTCTTCCAGGAATAGAAGAAATTCATGTCAATTAGGAGTTTAATGTTTTTGTTTGGAGATTTCTGCTTTCTTTCATGTCTTGTAAAACCCAATCAATAAATGGCAGCTATCTCATTTCTTTTTGATGGAAAGTCTTTAGTTCCATTATTTTTTTTCTTTTTCACAGATTAACTAGTTTGACAATATTTGGAGGTTGGCAACCAACTTGAACATATATTTTTTACAACTTAACTATGTTGCTAATACACATGAAAAAAACTTTATAAAAATACAAGAAATATTTAGTTAATCTTTATTTTGAAATATAATTGAATTTTTACTCATATTTACTTATTCCTGTTTATTTTGTATCACAATTATTATAATCTAATTTATGAGGATAAAATACCTGTATACAAATCTGATTCCTTCTAGTGAACTATTTAAAGGCTATTCTGGATCTTTTGGTTGGATGTAGAGAGAGTCTAGCCAAAGAGTTATCAAATGAGACCAAACAACTAAAAAGGTGAAATTAAACCTGGATATAGTCTCCAAGCTGCGAAGAAATTCACACAAAGAAAGAGGCTACTTCTTACTGGACTCACTAGAAAGGACACTCCTTTGTCAAATTCCACAGAGTGCCAGGTTTCTAATTGATTGTGAAATCCAGAGAGTAACTTTCTCCTGGGGATCTTTGGGTGTATAACAAGTTATTAGTTAAAACTCTGTGTGAGAAGTTTAGAAGTCATGATGTAGGTCTGCTACACTAGTTAGTTTCTTTTTAAATCTCCTAAGACTAAACAAATCATCATTGTATTTGTTCTGGAAGACTGGGCTGAGGAAACTCAACTCAATTACTAAATAAATATGGTTAAGGCATAGCAGGTTCCAGGAACTGTGCCAAGCCCCGTGATTACAAATATGAGTGAGAGTTATTCCTTGCCATTCTGAGATTTACTGTCTGGTTGAGAGAAAGAGATAAGCACACAAGGAATGTTTTGCATATTAGAAACTGCATTATCAGTTAAAGCGTTGTTGGAATCAAAACATATCACTTCAAAAACTTGTTAATCCACAAATTGATAAAATATTGAGATTGTGGTATTGGGCATGTGATGATCAGAAAGGTTTCTATTTGAAAATGCAGCCTTCTTTGAATGTGAATTTTGTGGTTATAAAGTAACACAAATCAGTGTCTTTTTCCCTTATTCTGTTTACAATTCCTTATTTCTTTATATATACTTTAGCCCAAAGTGAAGAGGTATGGTGATCATGAGATCCTTGGTAGTCAAAGCAAGGACAGAATCTTTGCAGGCAGTTGCATTTGGAGAAGGGTCCCATGGCATATTAAATATAAGTAGGGCAGCAACAGTGGCATGATTGCCATAACAGTATGAGTAAAGCTTGCTACTATACAGAGAGCTTGTGTGGCTATGAGTTCATCTGTAGATTAGAGGGTTAGTCCCATGAGAAATAGCCTGCTGTGAAGAGCTAATTGTTGACAAGGATAAAGAGGGTATCTTTGTAGGAGTTCTTCTCAGACTAGCATCAGAGCAAAAGTAGCTCTAAAACAGGAGCCTTGAGCCACAGAAGGAGCTGCTGTTTGGGCAAATTATATAGAAAAATAGGTCATGAAAATTTCAATTAAGGGTTTGGCACATGGGGATATCAGGAAGGATAGGCTGGTGACTGGAGGTTATGGGAAGAGGAGATGGTGCATTTCTCACTGGAATGAAGTCTTTTGGAAGAAGCCCTTTTGCTAGAGGAGGCCAGTGTTTTCTTTGGTACTAAATCTGACTAAAAGAGATCCACCTACATTATGAAATGTCTGATTTATTAAAATCTCATAAAAAGTACTTTAAGAGATATGTAAAAATGTCTGTCCAAGTATCTATGAACAAGGCAAGAAGACAGTCAAAATTAGCCATTGTACTTAGGAAGTAAGTTCTAGACATAAGTATACTTAATATGATCAAGTTTTAAGCTGCAGACTTAATATTCTAGATTTGGAGTAGAGAAGATTTAAAGATTTCACTCTATTGATGTAGTAGTAGCCATCTATAGCATACCTCTGAGTTGGTTTTTACTGTCTTTAGAATGGTGTTTCAACTATGGAGGGTTTTGAAGATGAGAATCTCCTTCAGTCTCAGATAAACACAACTGAATCAGATGAATAGACAGTGTGTCAATTTCTAATGGATATAAGCCTTCTTCAGAAGAGGCCATAGTTTTAAGAAAAACAACGCTATTAGTCTATTCAATCTTCAAAACTTTGCTGAATGGAACTGTTTGTCAGCAGAACTCTTAGTGTACTGTATAATAAATCTTTCAGTCCTGAAACAAGAGTTGTAGCATCTATCATGTTCAGTGATGGTTCTTCATGATTGAGTCTAGACAATGCATATAAATAAAATGAATGTGTATGTGAACATATATAATCTATATGCTATATAAGATTTGCATATGTGTGTGTGTGTATAAATATATATATATATATATATATATCCTAGTGTGGGTGGCTTTTTTCCATTTTTATTGTCATAAGTGAAGACATTTTCCACCTGTAATGGATTTAGGCCCTTATCAACCTATTGTAAGTTGAAGATGGATTTAATACATACAAATTACCAAATGTTGAGTTTAGGTTTTCCTTCCTATATGTGTTTAGAATATTCACATGGGCCTACAGTTGCACATAATCATACAACAACCAACTTGTTTTTTAATAATGTATTGAGTTTTTATGCTATTTATTAAGTATCTCCATCCAAAGAAGAGTGACAAGGAGGCAAACTGTACCTTGCACACATTATTTTATAAACTTCACTTTTGCAGCTTCATATGCTATTTTTGTAAATTGAAGATTTTGTCAGTCTTCATCTACCAAGTCCATCAGTGCTATTTTCTGCCCAGGATATGGACTTGTTTTACATGTTACTTTCACATTTCATAATCGTACACATATTTCAAACTTCCCCATTATGATGAATCTATTATGCTGATATGTGGTCTTGATTTTCAATGCTATTCTCATGTTTTTTTTGAGATTTCATAAATAATGCCCATGTAAGAGTAAAATTTAAATGATGCTCTGCCGACCCCATCGACCATCTTACTTAGTCCCTTTTTCCTCTGCTTGTCTCACTTTCTTGAGACAGAAAGCTATTAAAATTATGTGAATTACTAATTATACAATGGTCCCTAAGTCTTCCAATGAAATAGAGAACACCTTCTTTCTAGTCCAGCAGTCAAGAGTTAAATTCAGTAAGGAAGGGCTGTGTAAGATAAAAGAGGGTGACCACTACGCTTCTTGCACCAGAAGGCTAAGTTTTGAATTGAAAGAAAAGATTACTGAAGGAAATTATAACTATACTTCTAGTGAACACAGGAGGGTTTAAAGCTAAATACTTTTATTGAAGACACAGACAAAGTTCTAGTGGTTTGGAAAGATCAAACAGTCTAGAGCATTCTTAAGCAGAGACATATATTGGAGCCAGGTTCTAACTCTCTGTAGTTTACATAGGGTTGGAAGAGAGTAGGGTTCAGAAGAGGATCCGAGGCCAGCAGAATTTGACTCATGTACATTGAGGGCAGAGATCTTTACACAAATGTGCATGAGTATGCTATAGGAACTGATGGAGAAGCCACAGCCAGTCACCCAGACACTGGGACAGAGATCTACTCAGATGGTTACTATCCCCCATAAGTGACTGTTGAGAGCATGGCCTCCAGCTGGTGGTGCTACTAGAAGATGGTAGATATGTCAAAAGAGGTCTTATTGGAAAAATTACTCCTTGAGGCTAAGGGGAAAATGAGTTGAGAAACTTTGGCCTCTATGCTTATGTAAAAGAATAAGTATGGGTTTCATTTATTTGTTTTTTATCATTTATTTATTCATTTATTCATCTATCTATCTATCTATCTATCTATCTATATCTATCTATCTATCAATCATCTATCTACACTCCAGATTTTATTCGCCTCATGGTCCACCCTCCGACTGTTCCACAACCCATACCTCCTCCCTGCTCCCCTGTCTCCACGAGGATGTCCTCACCACCCACCACCCACCACCCACCCTGCCAGACCTCTAAACGCCCTGTGGCCTCCAGTCTCTTGAGGGTTAGGTGCATCTTCTCTGACTGAAACCAGACCCAGAAGTCTTCTGCTGCGTATGTGTTTGGGGCCTCATATGAGCCAGTGTGTGCTGCCTGATTGGTGGTCCAGTGTTTGAGAGATCTCAGGGGTCCAGGTTAATTGAGGCTCCAAACTCCTCCTACAGGGTCACCCTCCTCCTCAGCTTCTTCCAGCTTTTCCATAATTCAATTACAGGGGTCAACAGCTTCTGTCCATTGGTTGGTGCAAATATCTGCATCTGACTCAGCTCCTTGTTGGGTCTTTAGGAGGGCAGTCATGATAGGTCCCTTTTTGTGAGCGCTCCATAGCCTCCGTAATAGTGTCAGGCCTTGGAGCCGCCCCTTGAGCTGGATCCCTCTTTGAGTCTGTCACTGGACCTTCTTTTCCTCGGGACCCTCTGCATTTCCATCCCTGCAGCTCTTTCAGACAGGAACAATTATGGGACTGTGGGATGGAAACCTATCCCTCACTTGATGTCCTGTCTTTCTGCTGGAGGTGGGCTCTATAAGTTCATTCTCCCCACTGTAGGGCATTTCGTCTAAAGTCCCTCCCTTTGAGTCCTAAGAATTTCTCACCTTCCAGGTGTCTGGTATATTCTGGAGGGTTTCCTACCTCCTGCCTCCCGAGGTTGACTGTTTCCATTCTTTCTGCTGGTCCTCAGGTCTGCAGGCCTTTTCCATCGCCCAATACCAAATCAGGTTCCCTTTCCCCCTCATCCCATCCACTTTCCCTCTCAGGTCCCTCCCTCTCTTCCCCTTGTGATTGCTGTTTTTCTCAGTGACTGATTTCTCAGTTCTGATTTTAATAAACATGGATGTGTTAATAATATATTATACACTAATATATTAATGTCTTAGGAATGATCTTTTTCTGCCTATTCTTTTATTGAAAATCATATTTATTTTCTCAAATATTATATCCTGACTCTATCCCTCTCCACCTCCCAGGTCCTCCCTATCTGTCCTCCCCTCTATATTCATTCCTTTTCTGTCTCTTATTAGAAATCAAAGAGGCTTCTAAAGATAATAATATAATAAGATAAAATTTCAAGAAAATAACACATCAGAATTTGACAAAACAAAGAAATGGAATTAAAAGATAGAAGAAGCATAAGGATCAGAGACCTACTTGTTCACACAGTGAAGAATCTCATAAAACACTAAACTAGAAACAATAATATATGCATAGAAGACCTGGTACAGACCAAAAAAAGATATTTTTAGTTAAAAGTGCCTTCATGGCTTTATTAGCATTCTTTTATATTAATTTTCTTTTTCTTGATGAAAAAAAGTAACTAAGAATTGAAATACTTGAAACAACTTATTTGAGGATCTGGCAGAAATCTCAGCAAACATAACAAAGGCTAGAAATGTTTATGCTTAAATGTACCTTAATTTGAAATAAAACTCAAAGGGAGAGTGGCAAGAATACACTCCAGATGCAGATGTAGGATCCTGCCTTTAATGTCACTTATATATACAGGACTGAGCATTTTTTGCTTTCAGTTTATAAAGTGGCTTTACACATTAAATCTCACTTAGGAGTTAACTGTATCAATTGACCTCATTTTACAGATAGTAAATAAGAAATTCCAAGAGGTCATCCGGCTTTCCTAGATAATGCAGTTGAGAATGAGAAGAGACAGCCTGGATCCTAGCCTAGCTTCATTAGCTCCAAAGCAACTGCCTTGTCTGCTTTGATCATACCCAGGTCCTGGCCTTTGCAACAGAAACTCCTGGATATCTGATTGAGGCAGACAGCAGTGAAGTACGAACACATCAGAGCTAAACTATTTCTCAGCTTCACAGCTTGACTTACCAGCTATTCAAGGCAGTTCCACTTGAGAGGTTTGTACTTCTGGCCTGCTGTGAGACACTAATGATATAATCCATTTTGGAAGGTGATGGTAAAGGCTAGGTTATGATAACTCTGTTAGGAGTTTCTTATTATTAATTACTTGCAATAATTTTCTATTCCATTTTTATTTTGTTAAGAAGACATAATACCTGTGGTGAATACCAAAAGGAGATAAGTCATACTCATGCAGATACATACAGACACACATTGGAACCTAAACCATGGTTTCTAATTCTTCTGGAATTTTAACGTCCAAAAATGAACCTAAGTTTCTGATACATTGAGATTCTCATTAGCTTTGCCAAGTGAAAACAGGGCTTCTGTGAGGGGTCATTTTCATGTCCATTTTTCAGTCAAAACAGTCTTTGAATATCAGAAATTATAATGAGCTTAAATGTTACCTTTTGCTCAATTTATTATTTTTCAAAATGCAGATTGAGTTACATTGAAATTATGTAGTCATAACCCCTTCACTGACAGTCTGGAGGGCTGTCAGTAGCACATGGGGTTTGTATGTTTGCATCAAATTCCATTCCTGTCATCATTGCGAGACACTCTTGGGTACATTCATTTCGAGCTGCTTACCAGGGCTTTAGGGTATCACTCCTGTGACTCATATATCAAACTGTCAGTGATCTACAGGTCAATAACCTGGAAAGAAGATGAACTCGGAGTTGCTGAGACTGTTATTAACGAGAGAGTCAGGATGATAAGTCTGAGGATTTTCTAAGCTTGCATACAGTTACATGAACATAACGGAAAGCTTTTCTTGAAAAAGGCATACATAAGGTTTGAAAAGTATGAAATAGCTCATCTAGAATAAGTTTTGCTAGTTGCAGAAAGTTTCCCAGTTGACTGAGTTTAGGAGTCTTTGACTTTAAAATACACACTTTATATATATTTTTCTCAATACAAGTGTTTACGAGAAGTTTAACACTTGGTTCTCTGACTTTTAAAATTGTCAAAGGAAAAGAGCACAGAAGCTCTTTGAAAATTCAAAGCAGTTCCAAGAGAGGAACAACATAAGAAGATACATAGGCACAGAAGTATTTTAAAGCCAGCGTCCAGTGGAATACTGTGTTCCTTGACATTACTTCTTTCATAAGGACTTCTGATAACAGCCATGGCTTCCAGAATAGTGGTGGCTTTAGGTGAGTGGGAAAAGATTTGTTCTTTACTATCTTTCATTTTTTCTGACTACATTAGAGAACCACCAACATTTTTTTTTAGCAGTATGTCAGTAACAGACATTTCCTTCAGAGAAGTTTCAGTCTTGGGAAACCTTAATGCTAATTTTACTATACTGACACTATTATATGAGAAAACCTCAGCATATTAAGCACTGCTTCTTCATAAGTTTTTATAAAATCATAGGCAGGAAGTTCATGCTAATATAACTTGTATCTTTTATCTGAGTAATAAGTAATAGTCCCTGTCACTGTGTTAACTCAGGTGAACTGTAAACTTAGGTTTTCCTATCACTGAAAAGAAGCACTAATCCATATTAATGCAAATCTCTTTTGAACAAATATATATTATTAAGATTTTAATTCAGCATTAGGAGTGGCATCTTCAGGAGCATTTTATTTTACAAATGATGAGGTAATAGTTCATTCCATCTTTCCCCTGCTAAATTCTGTGGTAAAACCAGTGTACAGAGATCAAATAACCTAGTTCTTAGAACATATCTGGAGTCATTTGTTCTGTGTCAGAAGACATAGAGTTCTCCTGGGTTGGTGGACACATTTCTAGGACACTAGATGCTGGCTATGTGGCCAGAAAACTAGGAGGAAGGAATTATTAAGCCAGTGGGATGCTGCGTGGCATTTGCAACATGAATGATGTTTTTACTGAATGGTTCAGGAATCTTAACTTTAAAATGGCATGGACTTTTTGGGAAATCCACATAATCCCATTCATTCACATTTAAAATATTTTTTTTAATTTAAACATAAAAAGGCAACAAGAGAAGAAAATGCATAGTTAACAAAATATTTTAAAGCTGGCTTCTGATAGATTACTGTGTTCTGTGGCATTCCTTTTCTCTTAAGCATTTTTGAAAATGATAATGATTTTTAGAAGTGGTAGGGTTAGTGGACAACAGATACCTACAATAACAATATAGTTGGGAGGCTATCTAGGATATCTTTCAGTGATAACAGGTATTGTATTATTTTATTGTTTTCTGACTACACATGCTTAATCTTGAGTCTAATTTAGAAATGAATGAAGTATGTTTATTTTTCTCTAATTGTGTTCATGGACACTTGAAATGTATCTTTGATCCCTTTGTGGTACAATAAATAATCTCCTCTTATATTAATAAATGATTTTTCATTCATTGTAGAGACTGTCAAAGCATCTCAGACCTATCTATTTAAATTATGTAAGTACATACAGGTGGTCAATAATTCTGTAGTAGAATTTCAGGATACTTGTTATAGAAAGTTATGCCTCAAAGAAGTCATTGTGACCCAAAATATGTTCATGTTCTTTAAAAACTGCATGATTTAATTAACTAATGAATTGAACAAATGTTGCAATGTGAAAAGGCGGTTGCTTTACTTAAAATGCAAGTTATTATGCTTATTAGAGAAATGTTGGATTTAAAGAGACAACTGAGATCTTCCCTCCATTTATAGTATTTTTGTTTTGGTTACTATGCTATTTAAAAGCCTCTAAATATGTCTCTTTAAGCTACATAGTAAATATCATAAGTGCATGTGAAAGAAAAAACTTTAACAGAAAATGCTATCCGTAGTTTAAACTTATCTAAAAAACCCTCTCCGATCAAATTTATGATTGTGATTGTTGTTTTATCATTGCATTAGCCATGGGGCAGGCAGATAAGCATTCCAAGCAGACAGAGACTGAGTTCTACATACCTGATCATGTCTTTTCATGCACTGAGTCACTGAACTATAAATTGAAGATACTGTGGATGATATAAGCATTCTTTATAAAATATACACTATTTTTTTATTATCATTGTATACGTATATGTGGGTATATGTGTGCATATGTGGTGTGCTGGAAAGGGGACCTATATGGATAAAGGGGATGACCAGAGGACAATTAGAACAGAGTTCGAATGGTTGAGCTGTGAACATTCTCCCCTACGATTCATCTCTTCAGCCCAGATACAGATTATTTTATATAGCAATAAACATTTAAATTATTCTCAGGAAAGAGTAGCTAAATGTATAGGGAGTTTGGAAGGATCAAGCAGGAGATGAGGGAGGAAAACATGTGATCAGAATCTATTGTGTGAAAATCTTCAATGTTAACTAAAGAAAAACATCAATAGCATAGGTAATTGAACAAAACTTTTAGAAAACATAACCGTATTTCTGTTCAGTCATTTAAATTTCATCTCCTGAATGAAAATAGATAGATAGATGATAAGTAGAGAAATAGATACACAGACACCTAGATAGATTTTTGGTATATGAAATGTAAGTCATCATGTGTGTTTTAATGGATATATATATATATATATATATGTATGTATATATATATATGTGTGTGTGTATATAAACCTTTATTAAAAATATGACACATTACTGAAATAATATATACATATTATTAATATTTAAGATATCATTCTAACTATAATGCCATATATACACACACACATATATATACATATATATATATATACATGTGTGTGTGTGTGTGTATGAGAGAAAAAGAGAGACTATCCTTCTATTGTATTTATATGCTATTTTTCTATTGTTTTTTTTTATTTTATTTTTGATACTTTATTTACATTTCCAATGTTTCCCCTTTTCTGGGTCTCCTCTTTGGAAGCTCCCTATCCCCTCCCCATCCCTAACTCTATGAGGGAATTCCACCTCCCACCCACCCGCCCATCCATGCCCCTATTCCCACCTTGACATTCCCCTTTACTGGGGCCTCTAACACCCTCAGGCCCAAGGGCCTCTCGTCTCTCCCTGATGGCCATCGAGGTCGTCCTCTGCCTCATATGTGGTCCGAACCATGGGTCGATATGTGTATTCTTTGGTTGTTGGTCCAAACTTCAGGACGACCAGGGAGGGGTGGGTGGGTCAGGACCATTGGCGCTGTTGCTCCATCCATGGGGCTGCGAACTCCCTCAGCTCCTTCAGTCCTTTCTCCAACTCCTCCATCTGGGACCTCACTCTCAGTCCAGCGGTTACTGTTTAGTGAAACTTGGGTATTCTGAACTTTTGGGCTAATATCCGCTTATCAGTGAGTACATACCATGCTACTTCTTTTGTGACTGAGTTACCTCGCTCAGGATGATATTTACAAGTTCCATCCATTTGCCTGCAAATTTCATAAAGTCATTGTTTTTAATAGCTGAGTAGTACTCCATTGTCTAAATGTACCACATTCTCTGTATCCATTCCTCTGATGAGGGACATCTGGGTTGTTTCCAGCTTCTGGCTATTATAAATATGGCTGCTATGAACATACTGGAACATGTGTCTTTATTACATGCTGGAGCATCTCCTGGGTATATGCCCAGGAGAGGTATAGCTGGGTCCTCAGGTAATATTATGTCCATTTTTCTGAGGGTCCGCCACAGTGATTTCCAGAGTGGTTAGACCCACCAACAGTGGAGGAGTGTTCCTCTTTCTTCACACCCTCGCCAGCATCTGATGTCACCTGAGTTTTTGATCTTAGCCATTCTGACTGGTGTGAAGTGGAATCTCAGACTTGTTTTGATTTGCATTTCCCTGATGACTAGGGATGTTGAGCATTTCTTTAGGTGCTTCTCAGCCCTGTGAATTTCCTTAGTTGAGAATTCTCTGTTTAGCTCTGTTCCCCATTTTTTGATGGGGTTATTTGGTCTTTTGGAGTCTAACTTCTTGAGTTCTTTGTATATATTGGATATTAGCCCTCTATCAGACATAGGATTGGTTAAGATCTTTTCCCAATCTGTTGGTTGCCGTTTTGTCCTATTGACAGTGTCCTTTGCCTTACAGAAGATTTGCAGTTTCATGAGGTCCCATTTGTCTATTCTTGATCTTAGAGCATAAGCCCCTGGTGTTCTGTTCAGGAACTTTTCCCCCATACCCAGGTGTTCGAGAGTTTTCCCCAC
>CM052701.1:112180680-112210718 GCA_028551405.1 Uromys caudimaculatus
TTCTTTCTTTATTTCTTCCTTCACCAAGTTGTCATTGAGGAGAGCATTGTTCAGCTTCCATGTGTATGTGTGCTTTCTGTTGTTATTTTTGCCATGGAATACCAGCCTTAAACCGTAGTGATCTGACAGGAGGCATGGGATTATTTCAATCTCCTTATATCTGTGGAGGTTTGTTTTGTGAGCGATTATGTGGTCAATTTTGGAGAAGGTACCATGAGGTCCTGAGAAGAAGGTATATTCTTTTGATTTAGGATGAAATGTTCTATAGATGTCTGTTAAATCCATTTGGTTCATAACCTCTGTTAGTTTCACTGTGTCTCTGTTTAGTTTGTGATTCCAAGATCTGTCCATTGATGATAGTGGCGTGTTGAAGTCTCCTACTATTATTGTGTGAGGTGCAATGTGTTCTTTGAGGTTTAGTAAGGTTTCTTTTATGAGTGTGGGTGCTGTTGCATTTGGAGCATAGATGTTTAAAATTGAGAGTTCTTCTTGGTGGATTTTTCCTTTGATTCTTTTTCTATTGTTACAAAAAATAAAAAATATCCATATCTGGATTTGGTGGTATTTTCCTTAATAATTTTATGACACTATTTTTTGAAGTTTAAAGTTTTTATTTACATTCTTTGTTCCCTTTTCTTTTTCTTTTGTAAAATCAAATTATTTTATTTATTTATATTGCAAATGTTTCCCCTTTCCCAATCTCCCCTCTCAGAGTTCTTCAGCTAATTCCCCTCCCTTTTGTGTCTGAGAGGGTGCTCTTCCACCCTTCCAACCCCCCCTTACCCCTAGCATACTGCTTCCCTGGGGCATCATGTCTCTACAGGATTAGGCAAATCTTCTACCATTGAGGCCTGACAAGGCAGTACTCTGCTACAGATATGCCAGGGGCCAGGGACAACACATGTATGCTCATTGGTTGGTGGCTTAGTATCTGGGAGCTCTGAGAGGATAGATATGTTAAAGTGAGCGATATGTTTACTACACTACCATCCATGATAGCTACAAGAAGGTTTTAAGACTATTCAAACCTTTATAATTTAATAATGGCACAAAGGTCTTTTATAAATTGCCAGCCATGTGGTACAGCAATTTGCATCAGAAAGTATTCACAATTGAATCAATTCACACTGAAAAAAAATAAGTCATGAATAACATAAAATACGTTCAACACTAGTATAAGTAAAATACAATTAGTTATGGAATATCAGTGCTGTATATTAAGGAACCTAGTCAGTTTATAGTGGAGAACATTTTTAAAAATGTTATTCTTAATTCTTGTTCATTGCTATTCTAAAATGAATACTTAAAATAGCTATTTCTATGTGCCTTTACTTAACTTGATCATGTCTTCTAAATCTCAGTGCATTTCCTTATTCTTCATGATATTCATACACATTTAATATCTGTGCTTATGACTCCCACTTAGTTACTACTGTGTGGATTGTAATAGAACTATGAACATGTAGGGTCACACAGCTCTCCTAGATAATATGTGCGGCATGTCAAACTGCCAATATAATCACAAAGATATCAGAACTTGGTTGGACAAGGCAGTAAAATGAACACATGAAAACTGAAATATTCAAAGAATATAAACAGAAGTAGAATTATATTGTTTTATAAATGTGTTTAAAAAATCAAGCTAACTACTATATATATGGTCATTTATAGGTGCAATCAAGACTGGTGAAAACATCTGACACTAAGAGTGGTGAAAGCATATAGTGTTTAAGTAACACATACATACACACACACACACACAAACACACACACAACTGTATTAATTATTTTGCATAAGATTCCTATATATATACACAGAAGTATAAAATAGACGGTTTCATATCATATAACCTTTTCCAATAATTATTTTTGAACTGTTATTTTAATAACAGTACATATGAAAGCATGGTATTACTGGACTCTAACAACATTCTTATATGGCACAAGCATTATTCATAAGTTAAACAAATTATTATAATTTATTTGATAGACTCTGTGTTTTTGATCCATATTATGAAAAGTAGATAAGAAGTATAGTATGCTTACTCAAGTAGATTTTTCCCTACTATGGTAATGTCTGAATCATGTGTATCTCATGGATACTATGCCCTCAGCGGCTCCTTTTCCAGACTTCAGTTTTGTGAAACAGTCTATTAAACCCACAGTTGAAATTGTTTGCTGCTGCTAAAAATCTCAAGGATGAATTGCTCCTCAAGTGACCTTTTTTATGGAAAGCACTGAATATAGTTTTAAAACTTATTATAATTTCAAAATCTACATAAAATAAGAGGCTAATAAGCAGATATTTTCTACATATATATTGACAGTTCATGACCTACTAATAATTTCTTTATAATAAAAGCACAGCTTTCTGGTGATATTTTAACCCAGATATTTTTCTTGTTATGCTTCTCATGTGGATTAATAAAAAAAAATTCCAGAAAAAAATGTTTTCTTTTTCATGTTGACAAACCCCTTACCTTTAACTCAGTCCTCTGTGTTACAGTTAACACTAAAAATATTTTTCAAGTATTTGTCCTCTTCATAGATAAAGGTAGTTGATATGCAAAGGACTTATAATTTTGTATCCTTGCAGGGGACATGCAAGTTTTCCTTGATACCCATGGCATTCTGTTTATTATCACCTATGTGCAGGGTTTCTCTGTTTGAAATTTATACCATACCCCTCCCATACTTTGCTGATTATTCTTGTTGTTCTGCTCTGTCCCAGTCTCTGCAAAGTGCATGTCAATTTTCTACTTCCCTTAGTGAAACACTTGTAGAACTCAAATTTACTATTCTTTTATATTCAGTCTTTCTTCTAGCAATATTCACCAAATATATTTAGAATTAATACATTCAGAAATATCAACTGGAGTTGAATGCTATCTAAAACAGAATGTATCAGACATATCAGACATATATCAGATATATCAAAATATATCAGATACAGCGTGGACACTCATTGAAACAAATAAACTTACCAGCATTTAATCTTACTAAGATTTTGTGATATCATGGTTCTTAATTTCCTATTCATTCTATTAATATTTCACTATTCTCTTTCCTATCAATAAATCAAGGGTATAAGAAACTAATGAACTTTGGAATGGGAATTGATAATATAGGTTTAAGCAACCTGAAATTATGAACTGGTAATATACACAGCGGAGAGAAGTATAGAAAAGAAAATATTAAGTGATGGTGACAGAATTAAGATTTACACAGACCTGTGATGATGAATTCAAAGTCAGTAACTGCAGCGGTATCACTGTGACTACATCCTAAGTAAATATCTTTGACTGTTTTTAGTGTCATCCCTAGTGTACAAATTCAGTTTATTTTGTTCATTTCATTTCTTCCTCCAAGGAAGGAAAGGGGCAAGAATGTGAGCAATGTGCTACAGATGGCCCAGATTAGTCAAGAGAAAAAATCCATAATTGATTTCTTAAAATGAAACCTTTGGTAATATAAATCTCAACTTTGACTTTTCCTTGTTTGCATTACTTGGTTCTATGGTGGATGAAGACTCATACTCGAAACTGACCTTGGGGCAGTCTTTTATCCTCAGAGAATGTATTTTCTAATTTATAAACTAACCACAATAAAATATAAGATACACTTCATGATGTTCATATTGAAAATTACATGAGACCATGTGGCCAAGCTGTGTAATGAACACATTCATTAGATGTATATTCATGCACACAAAATAAAATTCAATAAATATTGACTCCTAACTACATTTGGTATGTTCATATAACTTAATTCATGTGTATATGTTTTTTTTGTTTATACAAGAGACTGAGAATTTTTCCCATATTCTCTATCTAATGTTTACAAGTTAATTGAGGACAGAACAATGTGCAACTTGGTTTTAAATTTCTCATAAAATGTAGGTGGGGGAAGACACTGAATATGTATTTTTAAAATATGAATTTTACATATAGATTTTGTTAATATGTTTCTGGTATAAATGGCATGTTATTTCACATAGAGTAATGATTAAGGAATCATTTTGTCCTGGAGCTCTGCTATTGAGATTTGAAGGAAGAACGCCATCTCAGCTAACACTGTGAGGATCTTCTTATAAGACCATAGTCAACTTGTCTCCACATCTAACGACATACATCATCCTAAGCAAAACACAAACTCAGGTAATAAAAAGAATATTTCCTTTCAAGGAAAATATGAAACAGATGTCAATGCACTGCCTTAACATATGATACATACATATGTATTACTATATTTTATCCTAAAATTATGACCACTGTATATATTTTCCTGCTGTAAAATTGAACATAGTATATGTAAATAAAATTTCTTTTAGAATTATTTTCAATGTACTAAACTGCATCCAATTTAAAAACAATAATAAAATATTAAAAGTTGACATTCAAAGCCTAAATAAAAATTTCTCATATACATATCAATTACCACTCAGATGTTTACAGGTTTCGACAGGGAGAAATTTTTTGCTTCTGAGAAAACTAATTATGATATACAATGAGAATTTCAAGACATATGCCAATGTCTCCCAGGTCAATAAAACTACATCTTAGTATCACAACTTAAATTATTTAACTGTGAAATATAATTCTTCTACAGTGGAATAGCAATGTAAATTGGTATTAGAGTAACTCAGCCTTCCCCAACGACATTGTATATGCACAGAAAACATCTGTCAACAGCAGAATAGACAAAGAAGAAAGAGATTCTCAATTCAAATACTTCCTCAAGGAGAGTCTTAAAAATAATATCAGAACTAGTTATTTATCTGTTTTATTGGGTTAACTGAATCTACAAATTGTATTTTTGAAACCATCTTCAGTTTTTAAATTATATATTTCTATGGTAGTAAAAATGTACAAATTCTAACTACAATGAACAAGTTAAGGACCAAGTGGAAACAAAGAACCTCAAAATGGTTTAAAATGGTATATTGTATAATTATGCTGAGGTAATGTTCATAAATGTGGCATTGGGTTCACAAAAGAGGAAAAGAAAATGAGAATATTAATTGGATTTCTGATCTATTTTACATATCTTTTCTATTTAACTTGGAAGGACTATAATTTTCATACCAGTAACAAAAATGCCAACAAAGCTAAAAATAACAGTTTCTAAAGTAATTTATCTATTCCATGTCCCTATGAGCAGAATTATTTTACCATCACAGTAAATGTGGATTGTACTTATAAATTTCTCTTATGATTCATATTTATGCTTACAAAACCAGGCAAACAAACCACCACATATCTCTATCCCCTCAAAGTTGAAGCATTAAAAGTTATAGTTTGTAACCAGAAAGAAGGTACGTATCTTTAATACCAGTACTTGGAAGGCAAAAACTTTACCTTAAGGAAGAATAATTCTCTACATCTCCACATCCATTAATTGTCTATAATGCTCCATCAAGGAGCATTATAGGGATGGGGCACCGTGAGCTTTTTTTAAAAAATGTTTACATTAACATGTTGATTGATATCATCACTATTAGATTTATTTGAGCAGCCACACTGTTCATATTTCATGGCTTTAGTCTTTGGACATAAGTATAAAACATATTACAGTGGATGGTTTTATCCTCTGGCTCATCAATTATTTTCCCCTACTTCCATATATTCCCTGAGCCTCATGTGTAGGAGATGTAGTATAGATTTATTATCTGGAACTAAACACTCCAAGGTCAATCAGTCTTTTAACTAGTTGTGTATTTCTGTAATAGTCCCAGTCTGTGGTCAAAAAAATTCTTGGATGAAGGACAAAAGTTACAGTTATAGGGTATTATAACTATATGCGTCATAGTATTTATAATGCAAGTTATACATTTTATTGGCTTAGGAAAGTAGCAGTAGTAGTTTCTCCTCTAAAAAACATGTTATCACTAGTCATGGGCAACTGACTAAGTTTACAGTATCAGGCATGATTTTCATATTGTTGAGTTAGACATAGATTCAATTATACAGCAGTTGGTAAACAGCAAGATTTTAGGGCCACTACTGCACTTTTAGGAAACCTATTGATTGTTGTGGTTTATAGGCAACACAGATGTTGCTTTGCATTATTATAAGCCTGCATAGAACCTTCTGGTACTATAAAAGTTAGTACTCTGATCCAGCTAAAATTCTTCGGGCCTATACTGAAAGGATGAAGTTTCATTGGCAGCAGGGACTTGCCTTCAATTTCTAAGAAGCAATCAAAGAAAAAATAGTAGCCTACATGATTTGGGAAGTCCCTTGAACCACTTGAAGAAAAGGGATTTACAAACTCCACAAAATCTTAGTAAAAGCCTACACAATATTATTCACAAAAAAATGGATTAATATCCTAAAATTCATGTGGAACCAGAGAAGAGTTAAGGTATCCAAGACAAGGATGAGAAAAAAAAAACAAACAAACAAACAAAAAAAAAAAAACCAATGCTAGAAAGATGACCCTTCCCGATTTCAAGATATATTAAAGAACTAAAGTAATAAAAACAGAGACCTCAGTGTTTCTTTTTTGCCTGTCAACACCTGTTAAAGCACAAAGTTCTTATTTTTTAAGGGAATTAAGTAAAAGTACATTTTCTATACAATTTGCATATAATAAAAACATCAGGTTAGAAATCTCAATAAACTTTGATAATGGAAATATATGAAAAACTTCTAGATGCATGTTAAGGTACAAACATTGCACAGTAATTTCCAGAACAGAACCATGATACCTCAAGAAATAAAGCAATGAAGTAATAGGATTATTGAAAATTAAAAGCTCTGATGGCAAAGGACAAAATTAGCAAATGAAAATTCAAACTACAGAATAGAAAATGAAACTTGTGCAGCTAGTCATCACTGATACAATAAATATCCTGAATGTGTAAAGAAATTGGAAAGGGCTAAAAAGAAACCAATCAGTATTTTTCCAAATGATCTGACAGATATGTGTCAAAAGTACAAATGGGCAATAAATATATGGAAGATGGCTCATAATCCTTTTCTATAACTAAAACTGAAACTAAATTTTCACTGAGATTCTACATCATACGAAGAATATTTATTTCTTGCCTTCACATATAAAGCATGTCCTTGTAACTGGAAGGATCTAGAAAAGATAAAACAATATGTAGGAGTCTTTTAGAATAGAATTCAAGGAAAACTAGAGTGGTTCTTCATTGCATGCTGCTCAAAAATTTAAGACATATAAAATTGTGAAGCAAATGATGCCTGCATACAAAATTGAGCCTCACATACCATTTATTTTTATTGTGTCATTTTCACAAAATCCAAGACATGGAAATTATCTAGTTGTGTATGGACAGATTAATGTTTTAAGAAGCATGGCAATTATACAAACTGGAGTTTTTTCCAGAAATAAAGAGGTTGAGGTCATGACAATTTCAGCTGAAATCTTATCTGTATATTATCATTGTCAGAGATCTCAGGGGTCCAGGTTAATTGGAGTAGTAGTTAAGTATGAGTGAGGTGATGCAGCATGCTCTGTCACAACAGTGGCACTAAAATGTGTTCCCACTACGAGCATAAGCAGGTTTATACTACTACTTCATTTGAAAGAATGCTTATAGGGTAATAAGATTACTATCACCAAGGTAATACACAAAGAGAGGTGAGCAAGGAGAAGGGAAGGGTGAGCTTTACATTGAGTAATGAAATTAATTCCACACATGAGTACATATGCCAAAGTATTAGAGAAGTCATTATTATTGTCACAGAAAAAAATCCACCAGAATATGAGAGTTACAGTAATTCTCAAATTAAAAAGAAAAGATGTGGAAGAGAGATCAGAAATCCAATTAATATTCTCATTTTCTTTTCTCCTTTGTGCAGCTACTGCTACATTTATCATATTTTAATTGATGGGGATGGCGATCTATATGAATAGTCAGGCACTCCTGAGATTGAGCACACAAAAATATATACTAGGACTTATTTCTATTTTAGGTAATAAATAAACTCTTTATCCTTTGAAAACAACTTACTCAAAATTTGTATGCAATGGGTCTTCTCCGGCTAATACCAGTCTGCTAGAGACTGTTTTATATTTTTCAGCTTGCAAGTGTGCATACATAAGATGAAGTCATTTGGTCTAGCATATAAATAATTGAAATAAATTCCTTATTTTCTGATTTTGCCCATGAACTATATTTAAATGCCAGCTACATTACAACCTTCAAATAGCTCAATACCAGTACTTGAGAATGCTGTTAATTTCTGCATTCAAGTAAATGCAAAGAACTTTGCCATTTTATTTTAATTGCTTGCATCTTTTAAAACATTCACTCAATAATAACTGTTAACTTCTTACACCAAAATAATTACAATGCATAGAAAAAGAAGTTGATAGCTTAAAAGTTTTCTTGAATCCAAAACAATAGCTAGAGGGCATAAAAGAATTGCAAAGAATAATAGTAATATAGAGACTTGAAAATATTTTACATATGTATATCATTAAGTACTTAAGGGAACTGAATTCATTAGTGTTTCCAATTATGTGTGCTCATAAAATATCATAATTAGATTTTATACAAATAATTTTGTCATTGCTCAATAGGCCCAGTTTTATTATTTAGCTTTTCGGAAGGCTACCTATATTAATTAAACAACACTTTGCTGGTTGGCTGAGTGACTGATTAGTTGGTACAAGCAGTGAAAGGAAACTGTACCTTAGAAGAATAATGAGTTGTTAAGAAGCAGAAGTGCGGCGTGGAGTCAGGTCTTAAAACTGCATGACTTGGCTGCATGCTTAAAGAACAAATTCCTCACTGTTCACTTGGCCAGTTTTGTGCATAGCAGAATGGAACTCTGTTCATAGAACACTGATTACCATCAGAGTCAGACTGTTTCTTCTACATCCAGAAAAGTTAGTGACACATATAACATTGGACTCTGAACTGACTTAAGAGTCCAATGTCTCATTCTTATGCAAAATAATGTCAAACACGTATTTTAAAATAATGAAATAATCATTTAATGTATATAAAACATTTGGTCATTCTACAATATGGTATAACATAGCTTCAAGGTATATGCAACTAGCTCAAACAAGCTCTTTTTTAAGGTGACTTCCCTTCTCTAGTGTCTACTCTTTCTTACCTCTTTCATGTGTTGTACTTACAGGGAGCTGGTGATCACAACAATGTACTCAGTATCCCTGAATAGGTTTCTTTATCCACTCCACTTCTCAAAATAATAACAAAAAATAATGATTAAAAATGTACAAAATGACCTCTATTTATTTACTCTTTTGATACAAAAAGTGTTTACTAACTAAGCTTATAAAACACAAATGATATGCATTCATGAATCATGTCAGTCTAACCATTTTCAACATTCTAGGTCAGAATTTTAGGGTCTCTCTCTCCTTTCTCTCTCTCTGTCTCTCATGTGTGTATGTGTGTTTGTGTATGTTTCTCTCTCTGTCTCTCTCTCATGTGTTTGTATGTGTTTGTGTATGTTTCTCTGTCTTTTATGTGTGTATGTCTGTATGTGTCTGTGTATCTGTGTGTGTTTCTCTCTCTGTCTCTCTCTCATGTGTGTATACGTTTGTGTATGTCTCTCTCTCTCTGTGTGTGTCTGTCTCTGTCTGTCTCTGTCTCTCTTCTCTCTCTCTCTCTCTCTCTCTCTCTCTCTCTCTCTCTCTCTCTCTCTCTCTCTCTGTATACATGTGTGAGTATATCTGTCTGGGGACACAGGTCGATCTAAGATATCATTTCTTTGCATCTTCCCATCTTGCTTTTTCATAAAGAGTCTCCTACCGCAACTTGGGTCTCTGTAATTAGGATAGGCTGGTGAGTCTAATGAATCCCATGACTGTACCTTTGGGGAGTTGCCTATCTTTCTTACCCAGTATTGGGATTCAACATGCATGCAGCCATTTATGGCCTTTTTAGATGGGTCCTTGGGATGGAATTTTAACCCTGGTGCTAAGTCAAGCTAAAAAGTCAAGCACTTTATTTACTGAGACATCTCCACAATCTTCATCTGTAAATATGTTTTATATCGACATTCACATTAAACACTATCAGAATTATTTTAGATAATTGTGACAATTTGTTATAAACAGTATATTGAAACAAAATAGATACAAGAAGAAGTTTATTGGATGTTTTATTTCTAAGTAGTATATCAAATTCTTCAAAAACACAAGTGAAAGTCTTTCAGCCAAATATTTAAGTATATACATTTTATGCACATACATGAGTAATAATTTATCATTCTGTGATTAATTATTAATTTGTTATTAGTATGGGAAATCTAATTTCTATATCCACACTTTCTCTACTTCCATTCCTTATTTTTGAAAAGATAAAAATGCTTGTAGAGCTTTAAGCATACCAAAATGGAATTTTACAGCTGAAATGTTTCCGAATCCCTATGCCTTTATTATGATACAAAGAAGTCCAGTGACAGACCCAAAGTGTGATCCATGTCAAGGGGAGGTCCCAAGGCCTGACACTATTACTGAGGCTATGGAGTGCTCACAAAAAGGGACCTATCATGACTGTCCTCCAAAAGACCCAACAAGCAGCTGAGAGAGTCAGATGCAGATATTTACACCCAACCAATGGACAGAAGCTGCTGACCTCTGTGGCTGAATTAGGGGAAAGCTGGAAGAGGCTGAGGAGGAGCGTGACCCTGTAGGAAGACCAGCAGTCTCAATTAAACTGGACCCCCGAGATTTCTCAGACACTGGACCACCAAACAGGCAGCATACACGAACTGATATGAGGCCCCTGACACATATACAGTAGAGGACTGCTGGGTCTGGGTTCAATTAGAGAGGATGCACCTAAACCTCAAGAGACTGGAAATGTCTGGTGGGGTGGGGAGCAGGGTGGGGGGGACATCCTTGTTGAGAGGAGGGGGGTATAGGAGGTATGGGATGTGGAACAGTAAGAGGGTGGAGCGGGAGGGGAACAAAATCTGGAGTGTAAAAAAAAGATAAAAGAAAATTAAAAGAAAATTGAAATTTGAATAATAAAATCTAAAACAAATTTTCTAGATAAAATGAATACAAAGTTATTTCTTGACTTTTAAATACAAGTTTGGAACCTTGATTTGTGGTAAGAATTCAAATTTAATTATTCCCTAGTAGTGGTTCATTGAATCATTCAGGAATCCATGTGACCATTCCTGAGAAATTTCACACACAATGATCTGTCTAGGGTCTTCTGAAGATATATCTTATCTCTGTTACTGATGACACACACTGTGAAATAAGAAAACATCGCAACTGAAATTTACCTACTTCACTAATATCATCTCATAGGATGTTTATTAACTCTGAGAATTTCATGTAATCATAACCATGTATATATGGCACTTTATGTGCTTTTCTGATACTTTAAACTTTCCATATATGCATGTTGAATTTTCCACAGTTTACATATTATCAAATATTTATTGTTCAAACACCTTCAATGCAGATTTTGCTGCTGTTTTTGTTTGGTTTCGTTGCTTTTTCTTTTCACCAACAAATATGTCTCTCTTCTCCTCTTATCAATTATAGATGTTACAAAATTCAGTTCATTTTATGACAGCTAGAAGTAATGATTTTAAAAATTGAAACCAAATGCCTAGCTTTCCAAAATCTAGAAATATGACATTTGTACATTTTTACACCATGACTTATAAAACAAATAAATATATATAATACTGTGACACAATAAGAAATGGCATCTAAAATGCACAAAAATATTTTGAAAATGATTCACATGTCTTTAAAATGAAAACATCTAAATACATATAAGCAAATGCAATCACATAGAAATAAATACTGTCTATGAATTTGAAATTGATAATTATTGCATCTAATACTAATATCGATTTTCTGAGCAACAAAGGCGTGCATGGCCCATGATTACGTGTGTCTTTCTTCCTGCTCCAGAGTATTTTGGACACACTTTATGCTCCTACATCCAAGCATGCTTGGGACTTTCTAGCTTGATCTCTCCTCTTGTCAAACCTGAGATCCTTCTCCTTTGGTCTCCCAAATCATGGAATTATAGGATACAGTAGCATACCAAAGTTATGATTTCATTTAAAGATACATTCCAGACTAAATAATAGTGTGATATGAGGAGCCATCCACTTATTCATCAAATGAATTCTGTGCTAATCACCAATCCTACAATCTTAATAATGTTTGGTTTTATTCACACTATTTTCAGAAAAGAAAAGCGTATGCAAATTGTAAAGATAATGTAATTATCACCACCTATTAAGGAAATAGTCTATTATTAGCAAAATTACTTCCATTAATAATGTCATTACATAGAGAATATTGTTGCGTAGCAAATAAAATAAAAAAGAACCACTGTCTATTTACAAGGAAGTGTGAATTGATATGTATTTGGAAATGTGACAACTTTCTAAAAATCTCGGTATATATATCTTTTGTGAATGCTGAGAGTGTTGTACAAAGACTGTAGGGTAATAAAACCAGCACTAAATACTCTGATTTTTATTACATGTATTTAATGTATGTTTACCTATTAAAGCATCTTATAGTTAATCACATACATGATGAAATTTTCAACATATTTTTTACAAAGTATTACTACTAAGGGAATATAAATTCTATTGTTGATAACTGAGTAAGCAATTAAAATAACAGTATACATTTCTAAAGCCATAATAAATGTTTCACATCGTATGGGAAATTAGATGCAGGTCCTCAATAACACTAGACAAGTGCTTTACTAACAGCTATAACTGTGTCCAGTAGTAATAACTTTAAAGAGTCAAATAAGTATGCAATAAATTGGATAATTTTGTTCTGGCATGTAAGTTTTTCAAATGAAGTTTGTGATGTATTCTAAGAAGGTTCATATGCAAATAATTTATGAATTATCATATTTGGTATTCAGAAAGACAGAATAAAACAAAGATGACCTTATGGATAAAAATCTATTAGGTCTTTGGAATCTTAAATGCCTTTTCTAGTATGCATTTAAATTGTCTGGAAAGATATAATTCAGATAACTCAGCGTATGTAACTAAAGTTAGTTATTACATTTTGTAGTCTAACAGAACTAGTTTAGTATAAAATTCATATAGTCAGAAGAGAAATTGTGAAACATGGAGTTTAATAACACACAAAGTTTCACTGCACAGGAAAACTTACCCTTCTAATCTCACATCTGGCAGACTTCTGTTAAGGGCAATCAAGTCACTGGCCATGAGATTAAACTGATTGATTTTAAACAACTCTTTCATTTTCTCTTGGTCATCTTTTGGGATGAGCACAGCCTTTCCCATTTCTCCTGGACCTTCTTGGTTTCTTGAAATAACAGCTGCAAGAAAAGTAGAGGTACAAACATATAGACATATAGTGAACAGACTAAACTTAGATACTAAAGAAAAATTTGTTGTGCATTAATATTTAATAATATAACATTCTAAACTATCTTTTACAAACTACATGTTACACCAGGAAACTGTGCAATGTTTCAAGTATGAACATAGTAAATATGATCTAATCAGTTATTAATATTTAATAATGAAGCAACAGAAAGAAATATCACTTGAAGATTTTTGTCAAATTTGCAACATATTTAGCAAAGACAAGTGAATTTGAGGAATAAACAAACCAAAAAGCCTTTTAAATACATGCCAAGATTAAAATATCTACATATCCAATTAAAACTTGATGTTTCAATATACCTTTGTAATTAGATACTTACAATATCAAGGGAGATTGACAATTCTTTGTCAAAGCATTTTGAATTGGCTGAAAAGGAGTTTCACAATGGTGAAATATAATTTCAAGTGTCAAGATACTTAAGTGTTTCATACTTGAAAACTCTAGACAAATGTCATAGCTTGCCAGTTCATTAGCAGAACTAAGGATCTGAAATTACTCTCAAATACTTTGGCCATTTCTTCTATGTAGTCAATATACTAAACTTCTTTACTCTTCTAAAATACATGTTTCAATGTGTTTATACCTACACATATCTACATATATAGATGGTAGATAGATAGATGATTGATAAACGGATGGATAGATGAATGGATAGATGATCGATCAATTGAACGATAGATAGATGATAGGTAGACAGGTATAGATGATAGGTAGATATGTTTAAATAATAATACAGCTGGATTTGAGATGATGTTAATATACCTTTAAGATACTGCTCACCATTGATAATATTATCGTAAAATAAATTGGACTCTGACCAGGGAAGCAGGAAGCCTAACTGAAGATCTTCATTTCCTGCTTCTCTCCTCCAAATCCAATCCCCTAGTCTCATCCCCTGCTTTGTAGCAGATGACTTCTTGTAGCTTCCCATCCCCAACACCCGTTTTCCAGTGGATCACTCAGATATCCCCCCCAAATTCTTTCACATCACTCATTTTAAATCCAAGATATTAACTCCAACAAGAATTCCCCGGGAACCCACAGGCCACTCAAGCCAGGGAATTATGTCACTGGCCCACCATACTCAACTTCTCCTTCCTATAGATCTAATCCTCAAGTCTAATGCTTAACTCTATAGAAGACCAACTATGATTTCCCCATTCTTCATCATCATATCCAGTCAACCAGGCAGATCTTCTTCACCAGCCTTCCTCTTCACTTACACTGTTATCACAACCTCAACTCCAACAGTCATCCCCTGTGATTATATCAGCCAAATGTGCCAGAAAAGCAAGTAGACCAGACAATTAGGTAGGAGAGCTTCATATCTTCTATCTCCCTCCTCCCCTCCAAATCCAACCACCCAATCTCAAGCCCAGATCATTAGCAGATTACATATTGCAGCCTCTCCTCATTCTGCAGCACCATTCTCTGGGGACTAAGCCAATCCTGGTGGATCATCTTGTTTGCTTCCTACCTGTTGACCCCTTGGCCACTCTCAGTCCATCCATATTCCTAAATGTCTGCCCTTAATACCTAGAAATTTATTTTACTCAGGTCCCCTAATGGCCACATCATCCAAAATTCCACTAGAAAAAACACAGCCACCACACACTCTTATACACCAGAGAGGGCAACAGAAACAAAGAAACAAAAACCCAACAAAGACAGACCAAATACTAGCACCTAGAATCACAGTCTCCCCAAACACAAATGCCTAGATGCTAGCACTCTACAATAGTCAGGACAACATATACCATAAGAACACAGAAATCCTATTACAGTATAGGATCTCAGGATCAAAGTATAGGAGAAGCAGAAAAAATGTCATTAAAATAGTCTTCATATTATAATAAATATCCTTAAGAGGAAATTAGTAAATCACATAAAGAGAACTCTATGAAAATATAACCAGTCGAATGAAATGAATAAAATAGCTCAAGAATTGAAAGAAATAGAATCAATAATGAAAACCCAAATTGGGGGAAATCTGGAAATGAAAGTTTTAGGAACACAAACATGAATCTCAGAGGCAAGCAGAGCACCAGAATACTAAAGGTGGAGGAAAGAATACCAGATATTGGAGACACAACAGAAGAAACAGATACATAGGGAAAAAAGGAAAAGTTAAATCTGAAAACATCCTGCCACAAAACATCCAGGAAATCTGGGACACAATGAAAAGACCAACTCTTAGAATAATAGGAATAGAGGTATTAGAAAGAAACCCAAGTTGGAGACACAGAAAATATGTTTAAAAAGAGTCACAGAAAGAAATGTCCCTAACTTAAAAGAGATGCCTATAAAGGTACAAGAAGTATGCAGAAACCAAATAGATTTGACTGGAAGAGAAAGTCCCCTCAGTATATAATAATCAAAACACTAATGATGAGAACAAAGAAAGAATATTAAAAGCTGCAAGAGGAAACAACCAAGTAACATACAAAAGCACACTCATTACAATGACACCTGACTTCTCATTGGTGACTCAAAAAGCCAGTAGGGCCTGGAGAGATGTTCTAAAGACTCTAACAGACCACAGATACTAACCAACACTACATGACTACTATAACCAGCAACACTTCCAATCACCATAGATGGGAAAAATAAGACATTCTATGGTAAACCAAATTTAAGCAATATCTATCTACTAATCCAGTCACTCAGAAAGTCATGGAGGAAATATGTAATTGTAAAGAGGCTAACCACATCCAAGAAAACACAAGGAATAAATAATCCCCGAAAAGCACAATAAAAGAGGCAACATACACACACACACACATGACAATAATAAACAGGAGTCAACAAACAATGCTCACTGATTTCATTCAAAACAGTGGTATCAATTCTTCAATTAAAACACATCCAAGAAACACACTTCAACATCAAGGATAGACATTAACTTATAGTAAAAGGTTGTAAAACATACTCCAAGTAAATGGATGAAGAATCAAGCAAATGTAGCTATTTTAATATCAGACAAAATAGGCTTTAAACAAAATATAATCAGAAGAAATAATACTCATTAAAGGAAACATTCTCCAAGAGGGCATTACAATTCTTATCATCTATGCACCAAATGAGCATACACTAAAGTTCATAAAGAAACACCATTATAGCATAAATCAATTATTGACTCTCATATACTGATAATGGTAGACTTCAAAACCTCCTCACAACAATGACAGGTAATTGAAACAATAATTAAAGAGACAAATGTAGCTATGGTGCATATTCTAAACCAATTGAACCTAGCAGACATTTAGACGAGAACAGGCCACCCAAACACAACATGTACCTTCTTCTCAGCACCTCATTTAACTTTCTATAATATTGACAATATAATTTAACACAAAGCAATTGAAACAATATCCTTCATCCTGTCTGACTACTACTAATTAAAGTTGGATTTCTTTCCTACTGCAGAACATTTTCAATGATTATTAGGGAGTTTCACATAATGCACTCTGATTATATTTACTTCTGAGTCTTCTTCCCATTGTCTCCCCTGATCCTTTTTCATAAAGAAAAAAAGTACAATTTCCAGTTTGTGTTGCTCATATACTCACTGTTGCATGGTCAAACTCACTATGGCCAGCCCTTTAAAGAAAACCGAGTTGCTCCTTACCTCCAAATTTGTCAGAAGCTATCAACTGTGAAGGGCTACACATCAGGATCCCTATCACATTTTTCAAAGCCTTTTCTTCCATGACTTCCTCTGCTTATTTCTTTTGGGGTAGGGGTAAAGCAGGGAAGAGAGGTTGTTCCAAAAGCCTCTGCCTTTCATGCTCTACTGTGAGTCTGCAGTCATCAATAAGATTGCAAAAGAAGCTTTTGTGCCCTTTACAGTCAGGGACAGCAGAGATTATGGACTTTCACATGATTTCTAGTGTTAGCACAGATCCAGAACTATGGATATCAATATGGCCCTAGGCCACAGCACTGACCTCAAAAATGCCATCATGGCCCTCCAGTGCAGTGCAGACCATTAACAAGTCCTCCAGCAAAGTGACTTCAGGCAGCAGCACAGACTAAATACATAGCCTTTGGTGATAACATGGACCACGGACATCAACATGGCCTCTGGAGAGAATACAGACCATAAACACCCACATGGCCATCAATGGTAACATGGGCCCAAAAGCCCCTGGCTTCAGTAGGATCACAGACATAAACTTGGCCCTCAGGAATCAGGACAGAACTCATTGTTCAACATGGTCTCAGGCTGCAGCATAGGCCACACACATCAACATGACCCCCAACCAAGACACCACTATAACCTCTAGAAGTAGTACAGAGCACAGTTATCCACTTAGCCTCCAGCAGGAGAAGGAGTCACAGACATAGAGATGGCCTCCAGCATCAGCACAGACCATGGACCTCAGGTATTGACAGAGTCTAGAGCAGCAGGACAGATTACATATATTAGCATGTCCCTTGGCTTTAACAAGGATCACAGACTGGGCTTGGATTTCACATTTGGGCTTTTCCATGGCAGCTGCAGGGTTTAAGGCAAGAGCAGGAGTAGGGACCAGTTTGGTGGTGGCATCTCTCATCCATACATCAAGCTCGCCATGGCTGCTACATGTCCCTACATGTGGCCTGTTATGAGATACCTGGAGCCAGGGGGGTCTGAGGTAACTTAACTAGGTCTCTGACTCTAGACCATAAGAAGTCATGTGTCTTCGTGGATCTGCTCTGTGGTTTGTTGTTGTTATTTCATATATATATATATACACACACACACACACACACAATATATCACATATTATATATATAATTATATAGTATAATATTCTTAGTATATTAACTGAAAAAAAAATATATATATGACTGGAGTTACAAACTGTTGTAAGTCACCATGTGAGTGCTTGGAATTGAAACATAGTTAGATCAGTCAGTGTTTTTAACCATTGATCTCCTCACCCTTATAGCTCGATTTTAACAACAGAAATAACAGAAAGAGTGCAAGCTGAATAGAAATCGAACAACTCACTAATAAAATAAAAATGGATTAAAACAGAAATTGAGAGATAAAGGACTTTCTAAAATAGAATAGTTTTTATTTCAAAGGAAATGTTAAATTGCTTTCTAAGTTTTCTTTGGATTCTGAAGCAACAACATAATCCAGACATAGGACACCTCACAAATACTCTTTATGGATTTTTTCACAACTTTTTACTGTAACCTTAATGATACTAAAATGCATGGAATCTTATGTGATAAAAAAGTATATCAATCTGAAACAATATAATATAAAATTTTGGCATAAAATGTAAGCATGCTCTTTAAATTGATAAAGCAAGTCTGGATTAACATTTTATTAGAATATGGTTTCTAGGGGAGAAGAACCTTTTATCCTCTTGGGTAATACATACAGCCAAAGAATTTAACATATTTATGACATTCTCACAAGAGAAAAGCACACACATTTCTTTATATGAGTACATTGAAATATTTAGAAGTGAAAAGAAGATAGAGACAGGCCTGTGCACCTTTCTATGGATGTTATAGGTATAGAGAAGGACAAAACAGCTCGGATAAGGAAGTCAACAGTATGCCAGTGGCTAGGGAACAGATAGGGGATCTCAGCAAACTTAAGACTTTGAAGTAGTGTTAACTCTGGGTTTCCAGTTGTTGATAGAGCCTTTTCTTCTGAGTACAGCGAGGAGGCCACGTTTCTGACAGGCCAGTTTATGACCTTTTATTTTGTAAAATTTAGGATTAGATCAGAGAGTGCCTCCTGTAAGTGTTATTTATTAAGTGCCTACAGATCACAATAATGTGCCAAAGGGCTATATTTTGGGGAGATATAATCTGAACCCCTGCAGTCCCTATAACTGTGACAAAAATCCATTATACTACAAAGAAAACTGTCATCATAAACACAAATTTCCGTGTTTAAATAATGGATGAGTTTAAAATTTTCCTGTGGAGGGAAGGCAAGGCCTCAACTATCATATCATGTGGTGAGCATCAAGTTAAAGTATATATTAGGTTTCGTAACATTTTCAGGGAAAGAATGTCTTCTTTTTATCATTATATGATTTGTATTTTCATTTGTAGTTGTGAGAGTATGAGAATCATGTTACAGTGTTTGAAAGCGAGAAAATTAAAATAATCACAAACAGTGCCCTCTATCCTAGAACACTAGGCACACATGGTCATTTTCCTTAGCTGTCTCATTGTCTTACTGGAAAAAAATAGCAGCTGATTGTTTATCGAAATTTATATCTCCTCGACAAAGTAAGATGCATTTTTTTCATCCAAGCTATTAAAAGTATTTGTTATATCAAGAATGTTTTGAATATATATGGGAAGACCTATTGGTTGTAGTTTGTCACCTTTCTGAAAGGAAAAAAAAGAATGGTAAGTAATTATAGTGTGGACTCAGCTTTTTTTTTTCCAACTTCTTTTTCTGGATTGTACCTAAAGGAATGCATCTTCCTAGTAGAGAAAAAAAGAGAATTGTTCCTTTAAATAGTATAAATATGATGTGGGAAAGAATAAGCAATTTGGCTATGTGGTTTATTTTTGTCATGCTATACTTTTAAATAGTAACTGCTAGTCTTCTTATTGATTCCTTTCCTCTTTATAGCATAAAACTACCACATACCACAAAATACAATTCCACACAGCCAAAGGAAAAAGTCAAAATGAATTGTCATAAAGTATTTATCCTTCCCGTCTCCCCAATAGGCACCACAATTAGCATGCCAATGAGTCAGCTCTGGAGAGAAGGCAGCTGAATCTCCTCCCTAATTTCTCTATCCTTGGTGTATATCTGGACAGAAATGCTCTCATTGAAAGACTAGTTTAGATTACAAAAAGTAATTAATATGTGTATTACATAGTATCTTCTCATTCTATGGAAAATCATTAAAAATGATTAACAATTTAACATTATCTAAATGCCCTAGAATTAATTGTAAGAGCATAATTATTTTAGGAGCATTTTCAATGTTTGAGCATTGTCATTTTATTTAACATGGAAACTACTTTTAAGATAGGAAAAAAAAACTGATTTAATCTGCATGTTCCCATAAAAGACAAACAAAATATAAAGAAAGTAATTAACCAATATATCAAATTAATCACCACATATTAATAGTATTATTTGCTCTTGCAGCTTATTCTTGGTCATCTTTTTCCTTTGTTCAGAATTCTGTCACAAATGATTACTGGTGGAGGACAGACGGACTTTATTACCAGAAGATAGTGTGCAGTAAAATAGATTAATTTTGTTTTAAGGTAGCAGTTTTCTTCTGTGAAAGAAGTCATCAATACATGATACATACTGATGAGCAAAACATTAAACAAGAAGCAAAACATTTTCATATATGCCATACTTTCAAAATATGGCCTTAAAAATTGTCACACCAAAGCAGCATTGTCAAATCTACTGCTTGTAGATTCTGTGTTTTGGAAATATTTATTCTCTTTAACAAGGCAATGTTTAATTCACATCTACAACTCACAATATGAGAGTTATGATAAATTATAAATTTTACCATTAGTCATTCTCATAAATATGCATGCACAGTTTATCACTAATGTATCAATTTTCCAAAGACAGTACTTTTGTCTCATCCTTCACAAATCCGTTTTCAGTAGAATCAGAAAGTGAGCACATCAAATGGCTATTGTGTCTTACCTCTGCCATTAGGAATAATTCATATTCAGCTTATTTATTATTCTAAAGGACCCAAGTATATCAACAGAAACACTTGCTAAATTGAGGCCAGTTAAAAGTAACTTCTTTTGTCCTATGTATCCTAGACACCTTTTCATTCTTATTATACTTAATATGTGTATTGAAGATCTGAGACTCAAATCCTAGAGTTTGATACACTGGTGTAGTGAAGGCTTTGATATGATGGATACCCAAGGTGGCTCAGCCCTACTGTTTATCTCGACACCACTATTTTACTCCTCACAGTCTCCCAAATCATAAAATGATTTTTCTCTAAACATCTACCTTCCATTCAAAGAGAAGACCCCATGGAAGAGTACAAAATATACTAAGGGTGGCACCACACACATAATTTAGATCAACTCTGTAGAACACTACTGTCTATTCTTTGGGAGTATTTCATATTTCATAAAACGTCACTGCTCTTTTACAATAGTATCTATTGTACCTTCAAAGTTCAGGAATGACTTGGGAGTCCATTTCAATCATATACCTCTTTTGAGAAAATAAATATCTTCTCAGAGATTTATCTGCATAGGCTATTAAAACAATAAGTATACTTACAGATGAGTTTAGTTGCACACACAAATGTAATATTGTGTCTCACCAATTTATATTCATATACCAGAAATATTAAATAGGTCAGAAAAACAGTACCATTTTTAAAATTGTAATGAGAAATGTTTCATGATATGGGAATGATTAGTATCTGTACTAAACAGCATCAGAAAACAATGTTATAAAATAAGCTTATTTTTGTAGAAAGTAAAAGATTCAAATAATGTATATGTGTCAGATAAAATTAGCAGTGACTCCTAAAATTAGGAAGTCTCCTATTTTATACTGTCATATATTCAGGTTTTAAATCAGTTCAGCATTACCTAATACTGTAATATCAGCTATTTACTTATAAAAATTGCGAGAGTAAAAGTAAGTACCATTTGTATTTTACAGTGACAAGCACAGAGTGATGTGAGGACATATTCACGTCATGGTGAGATTAATAAATTTGTGGACTATAAGAAAGAAAGCTTAAATTACATTTCATAACAAGAAGGAAATGCTTCAGAATTAATTCTTTTTATATTTTTGAAGTTATAAGTTAATTACATTTCTCCCATCTCTTTCTTCCCTCCAGTTCTTCCTCTAACTAGTGGCCTTTTGAATCAGTAACTGTTATTGCATGCACACGTGCGCACACACACACACACACACACACACACACACACACACACACACACACATTTTCTATTCATCTAATGTTATTTGTCTGTATGTTTGCAAGGCTGACCTTTTGGCACTGGATAACCAATTGGTTTGTTCTTGGAAAGAATACTTCTGTTTCCAGTTTTTCTTAGCTGCCTCAAGTTTCTTTGTGTAGGGTAGAGGCCTTGTGGGCTTTTCTCTGTTCACTTTGGTACATCCACTGGTGAAATCATTGTTAAGCTCACTTTTGGGTGGTCGTGATCATGAGACTCTAAGGGTATACCTTATAGGAAATTTCTCCTCAGGAAATAATTTACATATCATAGATCAAACAATCAAAAGATGGACATATATAAGTAATGACATTCCTGTTCCTGCATTGTTTTTAGGGAAAAGATCTTATATGGAATAAAATGCTATTTTTTCAATTATAGTTATACTTACAAAGCATTCCACAATCCATTAGTGTCACATCACTGGCACAATAAGAGGATGTCTGGCACATGTTACCATCACAAATGTTTCCTGGAATCAATTGGCCAAACTCTTAAGTGTTCACTAATGTAATAAAATAATAATGAAATATGAAATCATTTCCTTCTACATTAAGAATGAACTTCCTCATTCAAAAGCCCTAATCATGTAATGGTCATAGAAACAGCTTTAATTTCAGTTTAAATTGGAAATCTTCACATAACTCTACTTCTATGTGCATAGATTAAAATCAGACAAGGAAACATAAAACACTTGTAAGGGAAAACACTAATTTAGATCACACTCACTTTCAGCCAAAAAAAGAGCACTACATCTATGGGCCACATATAGTAGATATATTTATTCAAATATATTCTGAGTGAGGCATTTATTTTGAAGGTGAATAAATTATTAGACCTGACCAATTTTGACAAATATTTGTTATAGATAAGTTAAGTCAAGGGATATTTAATGGCTTATTACGAGCTCATGTAGGAAACAGAACATACGTAGCAAAAATTTCATTTACAAAATGAATAAATTGATATTGAATTAAATATGTCAATAAGAAGGATCATGACAATTAAGTGAACTATTTTAAATAGTAAATAAAAAGACTTACTTGAGGACACATATACTGAATATTTATGTTTGGCCCTGGTACCCGATTCTCATTGCCTCCAGACTGTTTCATTGCTTTGCATTGTTTATCCCTCTATTATAGTAGTGCACCCACCCCTTCCCTTTGACCTATTAAGAGAAAGAGGCAGTAAGCCTGAGATATCAAGGTCCATGATCCTTTTATTTTCCCAACATATTATTTTTATTGATAATTTGGGAATTTTGCATCTTGCACCCTGACCATTGTCACTTATCAGTCCTCCTATGCCCACTCCTATGCCCAAACCTTGTAACTTCTGACAAAAGAAAAACGAGGCAGGGGAAAGCCAAATTTGTGTTTTCTGTGTTGTCCATATACACATTAGTGCATGGTCAAACCTCCAGTGAACATCCCCTAAGGGGAGCTGAGTCCTTCACCACAGCCCCTCCCCCCTGCCAGAGCCAACAGTGTAGAAAGCTATACACTTCAGCATCTTTATCACAATTTTTAAGAGTTCTATTTGATGGTCCTTTTTAGGCTGTTACTTTTTAGAGGGGATGGGGTGAGGGTGAGGGTTGTCACCAAACCCTTCTATGCCCCTCTTTCTCAACTGTGCATCCTAAGTCATTGATATCACTGCAAGAATAGTTTCCTCTTCCTTTACAGTAACTGGGATCATGGATCTTGGGCTTCAATATGGCATCTGGCAACAGCACAGACAACCAACATCCACAGTCTTCAGCATCAGCATGTACAAGGACCTCCACTTGGTCTCCAGTGGCAGCATGGCCTACAGGCATCAACATGGCACTTTGATGAAGCATGAACCATGGAAGGTCCATGATTTCTTATAAGCATGGTACCCCAAACTTTGACATTGGATTTATGAATCATGTTGAAACTATAAAAGATTAGGAAAAATTTAAAGTTGGACTGCATTTATTTTGCATTATAGGATGTCCATGAGCATATGGAGACAATGAGTGGACATTTATTTCTTAAAAATGATGCGTTTGGGTATCAAATGCACAAATTTTAGTAGTTCATATTAGTTTTTTATTTAATGGGATAAAGAGTCACATAGATGACAAGCTTCTGAAATTACCTGTGAAAGATCATCTGTATTAAATTAAGTGATGTGGTCTAAGACCAAAGCTACCTACAGAGAGTACAGGACTGAAGTCTTAGGCTGAAACAAAGAAGGAGAATCAGAACCAAACACAAGCATGTATTGACTTTTGTTCCCTGATTGCAGGTGCGACATGACCAGATATCCTCCAGTCTTGTTCTCATGATTGTCTGCCTCTTATGGAATGAATCATGGAACCCTGAGCCAGAATAAACTCTTTCTTCTTTGACCAGCTTGTGTTCAATTTACATTTTTTTTCACAACAGGGAGATAAATAACTAATCATGTCCCTAATGTGAAACCACTCTTCTGTACTCTCTAAGATCTGATAAATAGCTATGCATTACACAGTTGACAATTATATTATATTGTTATAGTTATATTGTTATTTTCTTAATGATGATAGAGTTTTAAAGGACATTAGAGACCGGTAATGTATTTCCTACTTATGTGACAAAGGCTAGTTGAATCCTTCCGGTAATAATCCATTATTATTTCTTTCTGGATTAGATTCCATCTTAAGTCTATATATATAGTTACTTGAAGTAGAAGCTTCTAGCTTTTTTGGAAAGTGAGTTATGTCAAATGATGTTTTCCTGGGACACACAGGTGAAAGGATGTCTTGGTAAAGAAGACAGACACATGAAAGAATGTTTTCCTTATGTAGACACAGGCAAAAGGGTGTTTTAATATAGCAAACATGTGAAAGGACCTGTGATGAAGGAGTATAAATATGACCCAACAGACAGTAGGAGATGAGCACTGAGCATTGGTTTGGTTTGCTCCACCTAGTTATTCTTAGCTAACAATATGCATGTATTGGTTTGCCTTATGTAACATTGTTGAGCTCAACTAGCGGCAACTCTGCTATTGAGAAAAACTCACCAAGAACTGCTTGTGGGGTCCCTGCAGCAGTTTGCTGCTTCTGTGGCCTCAACTCAAGCTGTTTGGCATACCCTGTGGTTTCTTCAGGATTGAACTATAGCTTCTGGTTCATGTCTGGTATCTGCCCGCCTAGACAACTACACTGTAGCTTCTCGTTTGTATCAGGTGGCTGCCTGCCTCAAGGACTAGACTGTAGCTGCTGCTTTGTCCCTGGTGGCTTCTGGCCTAGAGGAATGGTCTGCAGCTGCTGAGTCATATTTGGTGTTTTCTATGGGACTGAACTGCTGCCAAAGTAGACTGAGCTTGTCCCCAAAGGACCTTTGCTGAACAGGTCCACTTCCCCTATATCCTAACAACTTTTCCCTTCCATTACATCTTCTGGGTGGTGGGCTAGAGGAAAGGTTGAACTTACTAACAGTAGGTTGCAAAAATTTATGCCTCCAGTTACTTAATGTTTTCACTCTTTTTTATCTTGGTCTTGTTATTTAATCAATTAAATTATCTACGTATAGAGCTATGCTTATACCCAGATAAATGATATAAGGTTATTTCTAGACTAAAGATAGAAAATTTAAAGGAAAGTTAAAAATTTTCAATGTCTACTTTTTCAACTTTGTAAATAGTTTTGTACTTCTCTGGGTCACTTGTGTCAGCTTTGAGAAATCAATGAAAATAAAGGGATGATAAGTATGTCTTAAATATACTTTTAAAGTACATTTTACCAACTATATTTCATTGGTTGTTTTATGTGCCATACCACTCTATCACTTATTGATTTTAGTATGGAATTTTATTTCTATATTAATCTTTGTAACTTGATATGAAGAAAAGAGAAACATCAGGATAGGATTTCTATATTCTACAATGTAGATGCAATGTAAATATAAGGCAACATTACTATTTTATCCTAGCAATCTCACTGTTCCCCTTCTGTAGCTTGTATTCTGTAAGCTATTGTCTGTATGTGCATGATATAGTGCTGTGGAGTCAGGAGTGAACGGAAAACAACAAACAAACAAAAATAGAACGGTGACTCGAGATGGTGGGATGCATAAAAAAGAATTATGAAAGATTCATTTGATAATTTTATTATCAATATCCATCATAATTAGAATGCAGTCTTTGAAGTAAGGCTGAGATATTGCAGGAAAAAATACTAAGGCTAACCAATGTTTGGATACTGGCAGTGCAGAATTACCACACAGAGTGGTGAGGACGCACTCCCACATCTCCTTAGTAAATTCAGAAACAAAATTTTTACAAATTCGTTTATTTAAATGTAAAAAAACAAACTTGATTTTTCGATTTCTATTTTGGTTTCTTCTTTCCTTCCTTCCTTCCTTCCTTCCTTCCTTCCTTCCTTCCTTCCTTCCTTCCTTTAGTCCTTGCAATAGATTCAAATTTTCAAAATAAACTCTGGGACATCTGTTACAGAGATCCTATACAAAGATATGTTGCTTATTTATCCATATTTTACATGGGAAATGTTTTTTTGGAGTAGAAAAATAAGTGTAATGATACTCTAACTGCTAAGTTTGGGGATGAGCTATCAAATCACCCCAACTCTCACCATATACCCTTACATGTATGTTCTGAGTTTCTCAACTGTTAATTGGTCATACCTATAAATAACCTGCCTTTCTGGTATGTACTCTACTATAAATCATACCCATTGTAATTAATTTATATAGAGTTTCCTGTTTTCCAGGCCTGTAGCAATTTCTATTAGATAATGCTAATAAAAAGAACCTTGGTAAAAAAAAATCAATGTTCTGTAATAAAGTTTAACTTTATTTAATGGTCAAAAGAATTAAATAGAATGAGATACACAGAAGAATGCAAATATAACATAAACTTTTATTAGTGAGTCATGTATCACAACTATCTCCTTGAAGGACCTGAATCTAAGAGCTTAACTATTCTGATCACACCAAATCTAAGTCAAAATATACTTATCTCATAATGATCCAAGGATATATGCTAATTTGAAAATCAAAGTATCTTTGGAAGAGGTAGACTCCTGCCAGGGAAGTAGATAGGCTAAAGACAGGTGTTCATTTTCATCTCCACTCTTTCAATTCTAATCCCACAGACTCATCCCAGCCATGTAGCAGACCACTTGTGGCTAAGCTTCTTTGTTCCCAAGGCCAATGAGTCATTTGGACCTTTTCCCACAACCTTCCTTCCTTACATTTCTCCTTTTTCCCAGGCCCAACTCTATCAGGCATTCTATAAAAACACAGAGGCCACACTGTTCCTGGGAGTGCCAACACTCAGCTGTCCAGAAAAGCAAAGAGGCTACAATGAAGCTCCTAAACTTCACATGCCACATCTAGCTTCCTGTTGCAGGAAATGTTAAAAAAGAAGGAAATATTGCATGTTCCCAAGCTATGCCCTAGTTCTCTCAGACACAGCGGGCTGGACAACCATGCCCTGGTGGGCAATGGTCAACCTGCTTTTATCTCGTGTAGCTCTGAGTCAGAGCTCCACGATCTCTCTACCCAGCTCACTAGGTCCCCAGTGGCGGGTCACTACCACACCAGCCCCATGCTTCAATGCCCCCACGGCCCCTGTGGTGCACATCAGACAAACCCACACTTTGCCACTGTACCTTTCTCTCTGGAACCCAGACAAGCTGCCACATGAAGGAAAACACAACACGAACTTCGCTCAGAAACAATGGTAACTCAATATCTGGGTGCAACAATTAAAACCTAGCCTTGTAAGCATTATCAAAATCTGATTCCTCTGGTGGTGAATCTTTTTGGATCTGGCATGATACCTGGAGACTTTAGTAGCTACATCTTACCTATCTCCTGTCCCCATTCCAAAAGGACTCTCTCTCTCTCTCTCTCTCTCTCTCTCTCTCTCTCTCTCTCTCTCTCTCTCTCCTCCTCCTCCTCCTCCTCCTCCTCCTCCTCCTCCTCCTCCTCCTCCTCCTCCTTCTCCTCCTCCTCCTCTTCTCTTCCCCCCTCCAACCTGGAAGTCCTGCCTACACACCCAGTGATTGGCTCCTTTATTCAATAGGGGATTGGTTCACAAGAAGTCACATGAGTGTGTAACTCTCTCCTGGTCTATAGCCCCACCCAGTACAGGGGAATTAGCATCAAAATACAAATATCCCCAGAGCTATCCACAACACTTCCCCTTTTCTGTTCTAATAAAAACAAAAGCTTTCTCTCAAATAGAAATAGAGCACAACTCTTTTGTAATTTATAAAATATAAATAGACTTAATACCCAGTCCATCAATTTTGTCATCAAGATAGAACATTGTCATATATCTTAAATTAAAAGACTATGATTCTTGACTTATGTCCTGGCTTTAGATTGTATGCCATCTGGAAACCATCCTCTCAAATCTGTTCTCTCAAAGTAAATAGTCTCGGTTGACTAAGAGACTATAAGTAATATTTCAATCCCGCCAGAAATCTAAGAATGAACAACATAAACTGAAAATATATATATAGGAAGTCTAACACAGCTTACAGAACTGAGATAAATTGTAGAGACAGCTGCCTATCTATACAGTCCCAGTAAGTCAGGAAGTTGGAGCATCAGTCTTTAGCCTTCTGGCCCAGGATCAGCTACAAACCTCTGAGAAACAGGAAATTAAAGACTAGGCTATTCTGTCTCAGCAGAACTAAGCTGTCTTAACCTGTAAATTGTGAGCGTTCAAGAACAGTATAGCTCTGCAGGAGAAATGATACAATTCTTGCCTAGTGACCGTGTCATCACAACTAGATGAACTCCACTGAAGATCAGTTTCTTCTTTGAATCCAAGAAAGGGAATGCTGTTGGGAGCAGACTTGTCTCAACAACTAGTGAATAAATAACATTAAATGTCACATTCTCTGGATTTCTGACTTTTTGAAAACCAACTATCTATGTAAAGTAATGTGGACTGTTCTCTGGGCAGAACTCATACAGACCCTAAGAGAACACAACTGGAGCCCAGGCTGCTATACCCAGCAAAACTCTCAATTAACATAGATGGTGAAACCAAAATATTCTATGACAAAATCAAAGTAATACAATATGTTTCCACAAACCCTGCCCTACAAAGGATAACAAATGATAAATGTCAACTCAACGAGGGAAACCACACTCTAGAAAACACAAGAAAGTAATCTTTCAACAAACTGAAAAGAAGATAGCCACACAAACCTAAAAGTTACAACGAAAATAACAGGAACCAACAATCACTACTCCTTAATATCTCTTAACATCAATGCACTCAATTCCCCAATAAAAAGACATAGACTGACAGACTGGATCCATAAAGAGGACCCAGCATTTTGCTGCATTCAGGAAAAACACCTCCATGATAAAGACAAACACTACCTCAGAGTAAAGGGCTGGAAAACAAATTTCCAGGTGAATGGCCCCAAGAAACAGGCTGGAGTAGCCATTCTACTATCTCAGAAAATCGACTTTCACCCAAAAGTCATCAAAAAAGATAAGGAAGGACACTTCATACTCATCAAAGCAAAAATCTACCAAGAAGAACTCTCAATTCTGAACATCTATGCTCCAAATGCAAGGGCACCCACATTCATAAAAGAAACTTTACTAAAGCTCAAAGCACACATTGCGCCTCACACAATAATAGTAGGGGACTTCAACACCCCACTATCATCAATGGACAGATCTTGGAATCACAAACATAACAGAGACACAGTG
>CM052701.1:112217672-112298651 GCA_028551405.1 Uromys caudimaculatus
CAGAAGCAGCAAGCTGTGGAAAGACAATAATAATGATTTATCTATATAGATCCTGTCTCCAGGTTTAATGGTACTGTTATAAACTATAAGGTAACTCCTTAAAGAACATCTTTAAAAACTCAAATGCCTAACTCTTAGCATTGAAAAGCTTGATAGGCAAACATAAACATAATTTAGTATGACAGAGGATATCTCTCATCAAGTCAGTATTGTAACATATAGTTATAGCTTTAACTGTCTCTTATTCAATTTATTCATAATAGCAATATTATGGTAAGAAGACTGAATCAATATTACCTGTGAGTTGTTTATTATGTGATGCAGGTTTAATACTGACATACATGTGCATTGGGTAAGAGCATAAATATAATATCACTGAGAATAAGATATCAAGAAGTATATATAATGTCCATAAAATTCATATGAAATATTTTAAACATTCCAGGCATTTTGCTCATATCTTGAATATAACTAACTATTACACTTATTATCTCACAAAAAATAAAATAAAAATACTTTTACTTCTATGTGGTCTCATGTTATCCTCAATTATCTATTGAAAATACACAGTTATGTACTGACTGTTTTCCTAATGAAAGAAAGTATTGCAGAGGTGCTAAGTAAATACTGTAGCACTAAGTTAAATTAAAAGCTTAAAAACATAAATATTAGAATTTTAATTTTCTATGAATAAATGTAATTATTTCTGCTTGAATTAGGAAAAATAAGCATAAAGGAGAGAGATAATATATCTAAAATCAAATCATTTCTAGAAATACAATCTAATCAAAGAAACAATTTTAGCCTGACCTAAATTCGTCCCATCTTATTTTTCTACATTGTTACTAATTTATTCCTTCTACAAATGAGAATGGATTGAGACAAAATTGGGATATATTATTTTCACACAATAGTACACATAATGTGTTGGGTCTTTACATTTAAGGACTTGAATTTATAATGAATTATTTTCAACTTATAAGTTAAAATATATGTTTTACAGTTTCTACATTAACTTTACTTTTGAAAAATTCTTTCATAGAATATCTTCTGATCACTGCTTTCCCTCCCCCAGATCCTATGAGATCCTCTCCACCTTTCCACTTACCCAACCCAACCCACCTTGTCATTCTCTTTAAAAACAAACATGCTAACCAAAAGATAAACATAAAAATCAAGAAAAGACTCTCTCTCTCTCTCTCTCTCTCTCTCTCTCTCTCTCTCTCTCTCTCTCTCTCTCTCTCTCACACACACACACACACATACACACACAAACCCAAAATGTATGAAGTCCCAAAATCAGATATCATAATATACAAGCAAAAGACCACTAAGACAAAAAAGTCTCCCAAAACAATATTACACAAAATGTCTACAAATGTCATTTAGTTCATTTTGTGTTGGCCATCTACTATTGGGCAAGGGACCTACCCTGAAGTGTGGTTTGTATATCCAATGAGAATATACTGGAGAAGCTAATTTTTATTTTACAAGAGGTTGTCAAATGGAGTTAGCTCGTGGTTATGGATAGAAGCCCATGTTAACTCCCCCTCTCATTGTTGAGGCATTGTCTGGCTTGAACTTGCTTATGAAGATCCTGTGTGTGTTGCTACAGACTTTGTGAGTTCATATGTGTATCAGTTCTATTATGTTTGAAGGGTACTGTCTCCTTAGTGTAACCCATCCCCTTGGCTTTTGTAATCTTCATATCTCCTCTTTTACATAGCTCGCTGAGCCCTTAGGGAAGGTGGTTAATAAAGACATCATATTTAGGACTGAATTCTCAAAAATAGCAGACTCTCTGAACATTGTCCACTTACTGGTCTTTGTGGTAGAAATGATGAACTGAAATAGAAGGCTTCTCTGATGATGGCTGAGTGAAGCACTGGTATAAGAGGGTAACAAAATGTCATTAGACATTATTATTATATTATTTTACGAGCACAGTAGTATACAGTTCTTCTCTAGGCCCACAGCCTATATAGCCTAAGGTTCTTGGTCGCCAAAGCAGTGTCAGGTATGAGTGAACATCTCACATACTAGGTGTTAAATCCAATTAGAGAGAAGTTATGTTTGTGTCACTTTATGCCCTAGCATAACTTGCATGTAGGTCACTACTGTAGATCACTGGGTTTTTAGCTGGGTTAATGGTTATCTTTCTCCTCCGTTAGAATGCAAGAACACTAGTCAGTAGGAGTGAATGTACTAGTTAGATGCTAACTCAACTTCTCTTGTTCAATGAATCAGTGTTATCTTCAGTAATGGGGCATTACCATTGGTTTTTAGAGAGCATGCAATAGCCTTGGAAAATAAATTCTGATGTGTATAGAATTCCATAGGACTCTTATGGCCAATGACACAGTAGATATAATTCATTGTGGTAATGGAGATTTCACATAATGGAAAATAACCCTCTGGTTAGGGCATTGCCTCACCCTTTGTTTGATGACTCCATTCATATTTTTCACATATGTGTATATTCTAGGAAGAATCTATAGCAGTAGGTTAGCAAATGGTCCCTCAAATTATGCTTAGTTCTCCCCCAATTCCTTCCCTTACGCCTATCTTCCATCCCAATAATTAATCCTCTCACTTAAGTCTCCCCTGCTTCTCCATAAATATATGTTCTATTTCTTCTGCCTTGGGAGATCCTCCCTTCTCATGTAGTCCCTTACTTGATGTCTAACTTCTGTGAATATAACAATTTTAGCAAGCCTATTAAAGGCTTAAATTCTAGCATCCAAATATATCAGAAAACATACAATATTTGTCTTTTTGAGCCTGGATTACTCCCCTAGAGTTTTTTCTAGCTCCATCCACTTACCTGCACAGTTTGTAACAAGTGAAAATAATACTAGATAATGTAAATGCACCATATTTTCATTATCCATCCATTAGTTTATGGACATGCAGGCTGTTTCCAATTCCTTGATATTCTAAAAGGAGCCACAGTGAAATGTATCTAGAATGTTTGCAATTTCCTGATTTTATAAAAAGGAGCCACAGGGAAATGAATGAGTAAATACCTTTAAGCTATGATGTAGATACCCCAAAGTGCTACAACTGAATCCTAATGTTAATAAAGTGCCACCTTCCTGAGGAAGCAACACTGATTTCCATAGCAGCTGTAAAAGTTTATATTCCACAAGCAATGAATCAGTAGTTACCTTACCCTACACCCTACCCAGTATGAGCTGTCATTTGTTTTATTGATCTTGACCATTCTGAATAGTATGAGATGAAAGCTCAAAGTAATTATAATTTGCATTCCCCTGATGACTAAGGATCTTGAACATTCTTTAAGTGTTTCTCAGACATTTGTGTTTCCTCTTTTGAGAATTCACTGCTTAGCTGGGTTCCCATTTTTTAATTTGGTTATTTGAAATATATCCATTATCAGATGAATAATTAATCCATACTTTTTCTCCATTCTCTACCCTGCTGCTTTACCAGAATGATGAAGTCTTTTGCTTTTACATAATCTTTTAAGTTTCATGAAGTCCTTTTTCTTAATTTTTAATCTTAATGCTTGTTTTATCAGTGTCTAGTTCAGAAAGTCCTTTCCAGTGCCTAAGAGCTCAAGCCTATTGCCCAGTTTTTCTTCAATCAGATTAAGTATAGTTTTATATTGAGGTGCATAATATATTTGAAGTTGAGTTTTGAGCAAGGTGATACATTTGGATCTTCTACATAGTGCATCTTTCTACATGCACACATCTCGTTTGACCAGCACAGTTTCTTACAGATTTCTCTTCTCAGATATATCTTTTGCTTCTTTGTCAAAAATTAGATTTCCATAGCTATATAGAGATATGTATTCCATTAGACTCCATTGATCAATGTATACCAATACCATACTGGTTTTATTCTTATGGCTCAATTGTATACCTTGAAATCTGGATTGGTGATACCTCTAGAAGTTCTTTTATTACTAAGTATTATTTTATCTATCCTGGGGTTTGTGTTTCCATATGAAGCTCAAATATTTTCCCCCAATTTGTATGAGAATTTGTATTGGAATTTTGAGAGGGATTACTCTCTCCTCCTGGTAAGATTGATAGTTTTTTGGGAGTATAGTAGCCTAGTCTGTCTTCTCTCAGACTTTGGGAACCATCCTTCCAGGCCATTCTAGCTTTCAAATTCTCCATTAAGAAATCAGGTATTATTCAGATGGACACGCCTTTATATGTTACATGATCTTTTTATACTGTAGCTTCAAATATCCGTTCTTTGTTCTGGACATTTGGTATTTTTATTATTATATGTCATGAGAAATTCTTTTCTGGTCCTATCTATTTAGTGGTCTCTGTGTTTCTTGAACCTTGATAGGCATTCTTCTTTAGGTACTAAAATTTTTCTGCAGTGATTTTGTTAAAATAATGTTCTGTGGGAATTTGACCTTGGCATTTTATTCTTTTATTTCTAGCATTCATAAATTTAGTCTTTTCATCATGCCCTGGAATTTCATGATATATTTTGGCTGATTTTTTTTTATTTAGCATTTTTTTTGGATGGGGCTATTCATTTTTCTATATTGTCTAAAGTTTACCTCTGAAAATTTTGTTTAACATTCTTAATTTTTCAATTCCTGTTTTTATTTCTATTTAGATTTTCTTTAGAGATCCTATTTATCCTCAAACTGTACTTTTGTGACTTGAATAGTCTTCCCGATTTTATTCAGGTGTTTGTGCTTTCAAGGAGTTTGTTGAGGCATTTATTCATAGCCTATTTTAGGTCCTTGAACATATTCATAATTGCTGTTTGAAACCCTTGTCATATGTTTCAACTATATTAGGTTCTCAGGGCTTGTATTAATGGGTTTACTGCTGGAGTAATATTGTCTTGGATGTTTATATTTCTCATTTTATGATAGTGTTTATGCATACAGAGATATGAAGTAATTCTATGCATTAAATTTGGTATTGTTTTGTTAGCTATTGTTGAATTTCTTTGGTTGATGTTTCCCACTCTAAATTATATGTAAGTTTAGGGACTGTGGGGTCCCTGTTAGAGGCTGCTTTAGTGGATGGTCAGCTAACACAAAAGAATGGTGCTAACTACCACTAATTTTTTTTAAAAAAGTATATAGATTTGAAAGAAATTTTTAATCTAGAAAGAATAATTATTTTTTGAGTGTTTGGCTATTCTATTACAACTCCAACTGTGACAGTTTTCAATAACTAAGTAAATTGGGAAGATATTTTCAGCATTAAAGATAGCCCTACATAGAACATGTGTTTCAAATTGGATAGTCAACTTAAACTCCAAAATACTCAATTTATTTATAACAGGCATTTTGCATATATCATGTTGTCTAGCAAACATCTTCAAAAGTTGACAGGGCTTTCTAATACATGCATGTCAAACATTTCCCTCAGATTTTCTTCTTACTAATTTTAGTTATTTCTTCTTTTTAATATATTTATTTATTCACTTTACATTCTTATCACAAGCCCCTCTCGCTTCTCTCCTCCCAGTCGACCCTCATACTTCATTCACTCCATTCTCCTCCATGTATATCAAGCTGCAGCAGGTCTAAGTGTATCCTCTCCCCCTGAGGCCACACAAGACATCCTCATTAGGGGAAAGCAATCTAAATGCAAGCAACAAGTCAGAGACTGCACATACTCTAATTGTAAGACAACCCACACGAAGACTCAGATTCACATATGCTATGTATATGTAGCCAGCCTAGGTCCAACCTAAGTATGTTCTTTGGTTGCTGGTTCAATATCTGTGGGCACCTATGGGCCAGGTTAGTTGAGTCAGTAGGTCTTCTTTTGGTGTCCTTGAAATCTCAAGTGACAGCATATGCTGGTGAAGATGTGGAGCAAGGGAAACCACTCCTCCACTCTTGGTGGGAAAGTAAGCCATTTTGGAAATCTTAGAACATTGAGAACAGTTCTACCTCAAGACCCAACTATACCATTCCTGGGCATATACAGGGAAAAAAAAGTTCCACCATCTCACAAGGAAATTTGCTCAACTAAGTTCATAGCAACTTTATTCATAATAGCTAGAAACTGGAAACAAAAGAGATGTCCCTAAACTAAATAAAGGATTATGAGAATGTGGCACATTTACACAATAGGGTTACTACTCAGCTATTAAAAGCAGGGATATCATGAAATTTGCAGACAAATGAGTGGAATTAGTTTATTTTTAAAGTTCAATGTGTTATAAGAAGATTAATGTTCAATAATTTTTATTTCTAAAGATCAGATCTTGCAACAGTGACTGGAGTTAAGAACTTCAGTTTTCATAATGTTAAAACAGTACACCTCATGGGTATGAGCAGCCAAAACTTGTCATGTCTAAAGCACTCGCATAAAACCATTTGAAAAATACATACACCTAAATTATAAACTGTGTCAAAAATTCCTCCATAGACACCAAGAGTCTTTATATTTAGCTTGCATTACAAGGTCACCAGACAGAGGTCTGTTTTTCTACATTTCCATAAAATGGTCCCAAATGTACAATTAAATATCCAAACATCAAAAGCAGACCTGCAACCAAAATTAGCCATTTAGTTATTGACTTCCAGTCTTATACTGCTCACTGGTTTGTTTAATCAATCCTTTTTTCATATCTTATATCTCAATGAACATTTAAAATTGTATTGATCCAGTATACAGTAAAACAAAATAGGTCAGCATGCAATTTTCTAAGAGAAATTTGAAAATGTTAGTATTTTTTAGAGATGTATAAGAACAATTTAATGTGATATGAGTTGAAAATCTGTGCATGTATATATGCTTAAACTTGTATGCAAACGTGTGGATGTACATATGTATATGTTGGTGTCAGAAAGTAGTGCCTTGTGTCTTCTGGTACTTTCCACCATAATTTTTGAGACAGGATCCTTAATAGATCTTGAAGCTCTTAGATTTGAGATTAGCTGGCCAGTGAGCTTTAGTAGTTCTCCAGTATTATCATCTAGACTCTGGATTATAAGTGCCCATCACTGTGCTTGGGTTTTAATTATATGCTGAGGGTCCAAGCTAATGTCCTCATGCCTGTGTTGCAAACACTGTACTAATGGAGTCATTCTCTATCCAAATCATTTACATTCAATACAATAAGCTTGTAATATAAAATATACTTGAAATAAACATTTTCATATCCTTCAATTCTACTTAAAACTGCTGTCTTAGTTAGGAGATCCAGAGTTGCTCCACTCCCTATTAGCAGTTTTCCTTGGCTCTAACGTCTTTCTTGGGGACTCCAAGGCAACTGCAACTTCATAGATTCTTGAGCCATTGTCTGGAATCCACACATGATCTTCTGTCCTCCCCCAGAGGTTTTGGGTCACTTCTCTAGCTCTGCTCTGTACTCCACTAGTGATGTTTTTCTTGGTGATCATTTCATGGCACTGGAATCTCCAATTCTCTGGAGTTTTAGACTACAACTAAGCCTCAGCAATAGCCTCTCATATGTTCACTTCATGGTGTCAAGCCTTAACTTCTCTCCATGACCCATTCATGTTTTCAAAACCAGTACAATCTGGGTGCTTCTTACACATTACTAAGTCTAGCTACAGCATGCTGTATAATCTCAGTTATCTCTGGAATACAGCTTCTTTGTGCTCTCAGAAAAACACTTCCCAGAAGATTTCACCTCAGTGAAGCTGGTCTTTTTTTTACTCACTGCTAATTTCTTAGCTCTAGATAACCAGCATCAATGGCCTAGGAACCTCTTCTATTCTTAACTCTAAAGCCAGAACCATGTGATTAAGCTGCCAAGCTCTGCTGCTTGCTGGGGATGGAATGTGTCCTTGTTGTATTACATTACACTAGTTTTCTTTTTCTGTTTTTCAATACCTTCACTGACTATGTTTGGCTGTCCTGGAACTTTCCCTGAAGAAAAGACCTTTAATGCAGAGATCCACATGGTACTGTCTCCTGATGCTGGAATTAAAGGCACAAACCTGTATATTTTATATTACAAGCTTATTATATAGACCTTTACATGCAAAGACCTTTGCTATACCTCGAACTTGCTCTGTACCAGGTTGGCTTTGAACTCAAGAGATCTGCTCTCTTTTGTCTCCTGGAATTAAAGGTCTGTAGCACCATGCCTATTAAGCCTAAGCTTTTAATGGCCACTTTGCCTCAAGATCTGGATCACAGATTTGCCATCCTTATCTGGATTGTAGTTAATTTCAAACTGAAAGTAACTATGTCTTGTTCAACTGCAAACATATAAACAGTAAGCTTAGCTGGGTGGGATTTTGCTCTGAAGACATCACTCCCTTAATTCCATTTAATATTCTTGAATATGGGGGTTATCTCCTTTGCACAGTGTCCCTTTTTTACTTGAGCCATACATGTGTATATTTTCTTTCCAAGATTGCTATGTTTGATCAAAATGCTCTTCAGGAGAGTAAACCAGAGGATAAAGTCTATGATGGACCTTTTGAGAGTTCACTTTTCAATGCAGTTAATTGAAATCTCTTTACCTTAGTCTTGGGTAGACTCTCCAGACAAGGACAAAAAACAGCTGCATTCTTCGCCAAAATATTACAAGAACAGAACACATACTGAAGTTCTTCTCCACTGAAACCTCTAGAGTTAAGCTTCCACAGTTTAAATAATTCCCAGCAACAAAGTCTTCCATATTCCTAAGAGGATAGTCTATTAAGCCCCACTTAAAGCATTCCACTGCTTTCCATATCCAAAGTCATAAAACCATATCCTTCCAAACAAAACCATAGTCAAGTCTATCACAGAAATACCCCATGCTCAGTAGCAACTTCTGTCTTAGGATTGGTTACCATTGCTGTGAAGAGATAACATAACCAAGGCAACTCTTAAAAAGGACAACATTTAATTGTGGTTGTCTTACAGGTTCAGAGGTTCATTGTATTATCATCATGACAGGAAACATGGAGGTGTCCAGGCAGGCATGTAGCTGGAATAGTTGAGAGTTCTACTTCTTGTTCCTAAGGCAAGCAGGATAAGACTACTATCTTCCAGGAAGCTAGAAGGAGGTTCTCAAAGTCCACACCAACAATGACTCACTTCCTCCAACAAGACCACAACTACTACAATAAGGCCACATGTCCTAATAGTGCCAATCCCTGGACCATATTCAATCCCCACACTCCCAAAATCTTAAGTTTCATGATAAAAATATACATGACACATGAAATAAAATTATAAGGTATACTAACTCATCTATTTCTCAGTATATATTTGTGATGCTTAATACAGATTATGCAAGCATGATTGCTATTATCAGATTGTTATTTTTTTCTTGAGAGTGATGCATTTTAGCCATGATAGGAAATATAATTTCCAATTGGGTTTATATGTATATAAAATATTTCAATGTATTTAATAAATATGTCCTCTGTCTTCACATTAATTAGTGTCTGGTGTTGTTGTTGTTTTGTTTTTCTTGTTGTTATTATAGTCTTTGGCTCTTAGAAGGAGTATTTCTACCTCAGGTGAAAAAATTAATTAAAAAATATTGACATATATATATATTACATATACTCTATTATACATACATATATAATATTACATATATTATCAATTTTGAAGGTACCAATAGTATGATTCCTTATGACTTTTTCATCTATTGCTGAAGACAATGCCCCTCAGACGTAGGACCCAGAGGCTTCTGAACTGAAAATGGTCTGAAAGCCTCCTCCCTAATAAATAATATTCATGATACCAGAAGGAGCCTTACAAGCTTCCAGATAAGGGAACACTTTGGCAAACTAAATCAAAGTAATCATTTCCTCTATTATAAAATGAGCATCTCAGGTATTTATTATACAGAGAAAAGCTAAAAGATGCCTTCAAACTGTATCAGGGTAAGTATGCATGACTGTTTTTCTCATCTTTACTTTAAGAAGAGTGTCTGTTGCAAACTTACGAGTGTTGAGAAAAACTTGTATTTTTTTTTAACCATTCAAAATCAAATGGTATTGAACAAAATTTCATCACAAATTATGCTTGTAATTTTTACCAAGTATTATTTGTATAATTATTCATAAATTCAGTATATCATCTGTCTTTAAAAAAGACATGAATTTGTTTTTGAAATCATTAACCTCTTCAGAACTTGTATATTGTGTGTATAAAATTTAAATAAAAAGTTATTTTTTTTTTGTAAATAGTATTCAATTACAAAAGTATAATCGTTTTCAAGCTATCTCAAATTCATATCAATTTTGGTTCAAAATAAATACATAGTAAAAAAAAAGACAGAAAAACAGTACGCATGAAAAGCAGGTAAACAAAATCATTACTTGTATATATAGCTATGCTAAACATGTCTATAAGACACATGCACAACACTAAAAAAGAAATGGTGTAACTTTCATATTGTTCAGTCAAATGACCACTGAATATAGGTAACGACCAGAATGTAATAATTTTCCAGTGCATATTGCATTTATAATATTAATTAGAAAATTATAAAGTTGTTAAACTATCATTTCCACAGATGAATAATTCAATAAAAGAAATTCAGAAATTTGGTGGTAGATGACACTTGTGCTTGTGCTTGAAATATATTTTCACATACAGATTCAGGGCTATTCTATTGCAGGAGCAATGGATCTACAGGATAAGAGAGTAGACAGAATTTCTGAAACTATTTCAATAAATAAGGGGGAAATAAATCAAATCTAAAACTTTGGAGATGGAAGCCATTTGCTACTTCTTAAAAAAAATACTCATTTGAATTCCATCTGAACCATTGATGCCAATATATGTTGAATTAAGTCTTTACACATGTTTTCCCCATTTGTAGCACAGGGAGGTAATTATGTCTTTATGAGGTTCTATTTCCATTTTTCTGCCTGAAGAAAACAAAGACCTACACAGCTGAGAATGAGTATTCAAACACCTCAATTACTGCTTATATTAAAATTATGCTTTCACTTTCTTTGAATCAGAAATGAAATTAGTGTCAATTCACAGTTTTCAATTGCTATAATTTCAAACTTTTGCAATAATTTATAAAGCACTTTTTTTTCTTCAAAGGATGAATACAAATTGAAACTTTTCTTCCACTTAAAATGTTTTTATCGCTGGAGAATTAGTCCTACCATATATTTGAATTTCCTAGACAAACAAAAGGTAGAAAGGGGAACTAACACAACTCAGTGGAAAAATAAGTAAAGATTAATTGGAAGGAACTGTGTTTTCTGACATTTTCATTATAGAAACACCTCTTTAAAAAGACACAGGACCAATAACTAAGTGTGACCTTGAAATTACTGGAAAGCCATTAAATTGCCTTACTGAACATAAAAAAAAAAAAAAACAAATAAGGGAAATATAAAAATTTCTATCTTGAGCCTACAAGTTAAAGTAATGTATAAAACTGGCAATCATGACAAATTACCCAATTCATAAAAATATTTCTAAGGATTTGAAATGCACAGTTATGAAGATATGAAGTGTCAAAGAGCTCAAAACTAAAAGGAATAAAAAAATGAAATCTTTGTAATATTTAAGTTGTGTCATCAGCAGTCCTGTTTATACGAAGACTTATATAAATACAAAGAATCAGTTTTCCATTTAGTCGAGCCAAAACAAAGAAGATTATAGGTAGCATATCATGGATTTAATACAGAGCTACTTAAAATCTATGGTGAAAGCATTGGTATTAATTAAGTAGTTCCAGCACTTAACATACCTCCCAAAGAGCACATAAATAATATAGAAATTTAGAGATTATATTATATTCAACTTAAAAATAATGTCATGTAATTTAGTGCTTAAAATTGGCATAATAATATTGTCTTGTAGAAAACACATTACTTGTAAAAATTATTTTTCATAGTCAAGGTATGTTAACTTTTAAAACTCAGGTAGAACTGATGTGCTACTCTTTATGTAAGACAAGAATTATGTAAGAACAAATGCATAATAAATCAAATGTACACTGTAACCAGACAATCAGGAAAATAAATGTAATAAAAATAATAAAAATATTTTGTAACTTTCTAACAAATTACAATAAAAGTGACATTTAGTAAAAATATCATGTTTTAAGCATTACAACTTTGGCCTCAAATATGGCAATTAATAGGTTGTATTGAAATTGAAAGTAACTCACTTCCACTAGATAGAAAGAAAATAGTAACATACTTAATCCTTCAAAAGATAATCATTTAAGCTTTGATAATAGCTATAAAAAATGTTTGAATCATTTTGATCACATGAATAGCTCACTTTCCAGTGGTTAACAACATTGCCAATCTTCTTGTAATATGAAGATATTTGAAGTCACCAGAGACCAGAACTCTGCTGCCTTCTATATTTAACCAGCAATTGTTTCAAGAATAAATGTAATTACCTTATGAGACAATACAAAATTCCTGCTTGATTATCAATAATCAAAGTCATTCTAAAAAGTTGAGTTTTAAAAAGTGACAGCCATATAAGATTTCTTTGTAAGTATGGATGTTCTCATTCAAAAGTTTCTTAAAAATAGATAGATAAATAAATAAATAAATACCCTGTTTTAACTTCCTCTGGCTTGGAGAAATAAACTGATCTCCATCATATCTAGCCCTGCATTTGATAGTCATCAGTTGCCCTTTGAGAAATGAAATAATCATTTATATTGTATGACACTCAACAGGACAAAGCTATATTTAGTTATCTTTTCTCTACTGAGAATACTCAAATTTTTCAACAAAATCAACCCTCAAATTTATTTTCAAATTTTATGAAATGCATATGAATTTTGTCATGTGGACATATGTTCTACTACAATTGCTTTGGTTGCTGTTACTCTGATGGCATACAGCAGCACGCCAAATTTTATCCCCTGTGTGTCTTTGTTTGAATACCTAAAGTAACTTTAAACACTTTGTTTTCTTTTTTATGATATTTTTTAAAAACATGATATGGGTCATATTGCTTAAAAATGAGAATTCTTTTAAACAGTGTATTATTAAGTAAGCCCCAAGTTCTCATGATTTCCAGTACTCTTATCAATATAGAGACATGCTGAAATTATATATTTGAAAATATATTTTACTGATACTGTTAAACCAGAAGCTAAATATTAGGGTACCAGAAGCTAAGTATTAGTGCAATCTTCTATAGAACAGTCATATATTCCTGTGATATTTGAAGAATCTATGGTAATATGAAAGGAAATTACTCAAATTATAGCCCAGACACTAAAGAAAACCAAGATTCAAGCATGGTTTTACTGTGGCTCAACCACAAGTATCCATTAAAGATTAAGGCAACTTTATACTTTTAAACACCACAGATAATATCAAAGCATTAGTAAGATAAATCAATGGGCATTTGAAATTGACTACTTTCAAAGCAAACTATATTTCATTCGGATCTCTGACAGCATTTAAACCTAGAAGATATTCTTCTAATGTATGAGAATGAAACACAGTATGCCTTAAAAGAGAAAATTTTAATGTGAAAAGCCAGCAGAAATACATCACAGTGTGTTTAAGGTGTGTGACTTTAGTAATGGCTAAGAGCCATTTAAGAATTGGTAATGTCTCTCTTAGCTCATTTTTCCTCTGTTGCTCACTAGTCTAAAATATTAAACTTGAATTTCTATTCTTGCCACATTGCAAATGATATGTAATTATGTTATTTATGTGGTCAAAGAAGATAAGACAGGTATGAATATTCTATCTAAAGGGTAATAAAGATATATATCACTTTAACAGAGAGCATAGGTACCAATCTAAAGGAATAATAGCTTCTATCTTAAGAAGATAGTCTTAATAGCTAATAACGTGGTATTTTAAATTAAGGAAAAAATAGCAAGATAAATAAAATGAACAAAATCAAAGTTGAAGGTTAGTGTGGAAAAAATGAGGTAGAAGCTTACCTCTTCACCTAAATTCCAGAGATTCCTCTTATAAATCCTATCTGAAAAGTCTATGGATCTTGTAATAATGACAGTATATAACACAATATCAGGTGTTGTAATGTGACTAAATAACATAGTAATATCACAAGAGAGTCAGCTACAAAATGACAAACGACTTGCTTCAAAACATTGGCCTGGTTACTCTGACTCCAGCCTACAGATCTTTAACATGAATCACCAATACCAAAGAACTACAAAGTATCTTAACTCTATATGACAAGGGAGATGTACTTTAGCTAATATAAAATCAGAATTTATGTTATAAGATCCCCCCCTCCATAAAGTCTCAACAACACGAATACTCAAACAGAAGCTGAGCATGAATGGCACCAGTGGAACTGCTAACATGAATGGGGCAAAGAACAAAAGATGTCAACTCTACACAAAGAACTACAGGCAAATAAGGAAGGCTGAAAGAAAGAGAGGTAGTCTTCCTCAGGGAAGAACACACCAACTGGTTCTCTGATAACAATTGCTTAGTTCTGAAAAAAATATGTGTATGAGTAAAATTATAAACTGAGAAGTTATAGTAATAATATTAGAGAACACACACACACACAAACACACATACACACACCTACTCATATGTTTTTATTACTTTCCTCTTATCTGCAGTTATTCCTGGTTATAGACTCACATCTGAAAACAAAAGGATCTAAGAAACACAACAAATGGAGAGAACATGAGACTGTATTCCAGTAAGTTGGAAATCAAAAAGAAAATTAATAGATTTGTAGAATCATTCACACTGCCAACGTTAAACAAAGAAGGTATCAAGAATCTAAATAGAAACCTCAACAAATAAAGAGCTTAAAATTGTATTAAAAACCTAACTAAAAAAGCAGTCCCATAAGGATTCACTAAAGAGTTCTACTAGACTTTCAAAGAACTACAAGCAATTGCTCTTACATTATTCCAAAAATAAATAAAAAATTAAATCAAGGGTACACTTCTAAACTACATCAATGAAGCCAATGTAACACTGATACCAAAGTCAGGTATAGGCACAACAAAAAGTCAATACTTCTTACCAACACCTGTGATAAAAAAACAAGTAAAAATGTCTTCAATAGAATGCTTTCAAATCAAATATTAGTACATATATATATATATAATTTAATAAATATAATAAATTATATAAGTGGATTTTAATATAAACATCAGTGTATCACCTCAGTAGTCGAAGAAAAATTCTTTGTCTAGAGACAGTTTGTGAAATGAATAAAAGATTCAATTGAAGCTATTGAGTTCTTTCACAAAGGTTCTTTTCCACCACACTGAAATGAAAATATTGCACAGAAAAACTATCACTCTGTTCACTGAGAGGTGCTTCAGAGAGTAAAGGAATGAGATGAGTGCTCAGTATTTGTGTACCGAATATATTCTACTCCAAACTTATTATGAGAATTGGATAGAAGATCTGAAGAGATGGGCTGCTAGTTAGAAGCTCTTACTACTTTTGCCAAAGAACTAGGTTCCAAACTCATAAATAACATGATTGATGACAGACCCTACAATTTAAGTTCTAGGGGTTTCAATGTCCGCTTCTAGCCTCTTTGGGCTGCACCCATGAATGGAGTACACATACATACAAACAGGCAAAAATCATTTACATAAAATAAATATGAAAAGATAGTTTAATTTCAAGAAAAAACTGTAATCTTTACTTAGCCAATCTTTCACAAATTATAGCTCAAAATAATTTAATTTCATATTGTTTTTATTTTCTATTTGATGGTTATTATCATGAATAAATAGTTTTCATGAAAATGGGTTACAGTTTTAAATAAAATTTTTATTTTAAGTGTTTCAAAATCTACTTTTTTCAATTATGTAAACTGAAAAATTTCAACAACATGATACTTGAATGGTATTTGCAATAATTCAAAGACATACTCTGATTCATAACTAAAACTATTTACCAACACACAATGCTTTGCTAACCCCATGAGAGCCTCTGTTTTCCAAAGTTATTAGAATATCTTATATGATATATAGATATAGATAACTAATTTGTACAGTCATCAGCAAACATCTTATTTACCACACATTTCTCTTTGACCAGAAACCTTAATGATGGATCTACATGTTAATTAACATCTGTTTCCCACAGTAGCAAGGCTAGTAAAAAATTACCCGTGTTAGCATATGCTTTTGTATCTTTCAAAGATGCAGATATACATTGCAAACAGTTTAGCCTCTTAGGAAGAAAATTATTCTGAAATAATAATTGAATAACTAAATAAGAATAGGAACTATTCTTACATCTATAGGATAAAACAAATTGGGTAATAGATGATAGTTTTATATGTTCTTGTAAAATAAATATATTGGTAGTTTATAAGTGTTAGTAGTAAGAACTTTATGATCCTATATCCTCAAAATTTCAAAATGTATAATAAACAGGGGAAATATAAGCACATATAAAGTAACTCTGAGATGAAATTATTATATTCTCACTGGAGTATTCAACAAACATGGTCAGAGAAAAATATGTGAGATTTAACAAATGTTTAGTTGTGTTTCATTAATAAAGATTTACAGAATATTATAAACCAATACAGTTTTGAAAACCAAATTAAATTCTCCAATTTTCTCAATTTACTACTGCTGTTAGAAATGAATAATACTTATATTTACTTTCACCTTGAAAAATTCCAAATGCCTTTGTTTAATAAATATGTAAACCTTACAGAGAATGATTAACATTTTCCAATATAGTGGGAAATTAAATACATAATGATTTATGTATTTATGTATTTAATCTGCAAGATACTGCTCAAGATCATGTTCTAATGATTGTTCTCCCACTGGTAGCACTATTTAAAGCTGTGAGACCTTGAAGAACTGGGATCAGGACTGGGAATTAGCTAGGTTGATAAAGGGTACTCAAGCACAAGGATCAAAAGTTAATCCATAGAATACATTTTTTTTTAAAAATGGATTTAATAGCCAGTACTTATAATCCCAGCACTGGGAAGGCAGAAACAGGCTGATGTTTGAAGCTCTAGCCTGCTAGCCTAGTGTAATCAGTATGCTTAGGTCACAGAGAAACTCTATGTCAAAACAAAGATATACAGCTTCCAAAGAATCCACCCAAGGTTGACCTCTGTCAAATACACACACACACGCGCGCGCACACACACACACAGAGACACACACACACACACACGAATGTACACACACACAAAGATGGGATCTTGTTGGCATACATGCAAGCTATGAGAGACCTTTGGTGGTAAACCTTGCCGTCCTTCTTGCCTGTCTCCTGCCACCTCGAGAACATCCAGTATGCCTTCTTCACTATTGTAAACCTTGACTCTCTGAAACAAGGGTTCAAATAGACCTTTTGTTCTCTTAAGTTTCTCTGTGAAATATTCTGTAAGAGTAAAGCAAATGTTACAATATTTAAATGTTAAGAAAATATTTGAAAGTGAGCTATCTTTATTGACAATGTAAGTTTCCTACATAAGGATATAATACAGATTTTCATTAGTATTTCTAGCTTTTCAATATGAGAAAAAGTACTAGTTCAAGGGGCGGTCCCAAGGCCTGACACTATTACTGAGGCTACAGAGTGCTCGTAAAAAAGAGACCTATCATGACTGACCTCAGGAAGATCCAACAAGCAGCTGAAAGAGTCAGATGTAGATATTTGCACCCAACCAAAGGACAAAAGCTGTTGACCCCTGTGGTCAAATTAGGGAAAGGTTGGAAGAACCTGAGGAGGAGGGCGACCCTGTAGGAAGACTCGCAGCCTCAATTAACCTGGACCCCCAGGATCTCTCAAATACTGTACCACCAAACAGACAGCATATACCAGCTGATATGGAGCCCCCAACACATATACAGCAGAGGACTGCCGGGTCTTTGGTTAGTCAGAGAACATGCACCTAGCCCTAAAGAGACTGGAGGCTACAGGGATATTAGAGGTCTGGTAGGGTGGGGGCTGGGGGTGGGGACGTCCTCATGGAGACAGGGGTGTGGAAAGGAGTTAAGGGATGTAGAACAGTCGAAGGGTGGATGGGGGGATAAAATCTGAAGTGTAAAAGAATAATTAATTAATTAATTAATTAAAAAATAAAGAAGAAACAAATAAAAAAAATTCTTGGATGCCAATGTCTAGAAACATGTGAATTCTGGATCTGTTATCAAAGGTTACTTTCCACATGATTTGGGTAATTTAGATACTAACTAGAAATATGCAATAATAGGTATTGGAACATATGCTGACAAATTGTGAAATTTATATTTGTAGCCACTGGACATTGAATTGATTGAAATTGCTTGTGTAAAACAAAATAACAGCACCAACCAAAATACAGTACATGTTTTTGTGATTGTCATCAATTTGCACTTCTCTAGGGATTTACTCACCACTATTCAGATTTTATGACTACTTCTTTGGAGAGAGTTTGTTTCCTTTGTAAGTTTTCCAATTTCAAAGCTCAGATTTACTAATGTAAAACTTTTTTATTGCATATTTTATTTATTTACATTTCAAATGTTATTAGCTTTTCCAGTTTTCCCTCCAGAAACCCCCTATTCCACTCCCCCTCCCCCTGCTTCTATGGGGGTGCTCCTCCATCCACCATCCTGTCCCAACTCCCTGCCCTGGCATTCCCCTACACTGGGGTATCAAGCCTTCAAAGGACTAAGGGCCTCCCCTCCCATTGATGCCTAACAAGGCCATCCTCTGCTACATATGCAGCTGGAGCCATGGGTTCCTCCATGTGTACTCCTTGGTTGGTGGTTTAGTCCCTGGGAGCTCTGGGGGGTCTGGTTGGTTGATATTGCTGTTCTTCCTATGGGGTTACAAACCACTTCAGCTCCTTCAGTCCTTTCTCTAACTCCTCCATTGAAAACTTTATAAGGAGAAGCTGTGATAAAACCAGTAAAGAGTCTAATAAATTCTACAAAACTTTACAAATCAAAACTTTCCTAAATATTCTTAATACATGAATAAATAATATTAAAGATTTATAGTTTATATACGCTCCTGAATTTAGAAGTTCATTCACTAAATATATATGACAATGGGAGTATAATCACATGTCTAGAAATTTCAATGCTTTTCATTTTCATACTAGTAAATTTGCATTATAAGTCTTTTTCCTCCCTCTATTTTAGTGATTGAAATCTTAGACCTGCTATTCAGCCTCCACTTGGAATATTTATTAATCAAAGTAGTAGTTTAAATGTACAAAAGTAAAACAGAATTTAGAGACGATTTTGGAACCTCTTAAAAACATTAATGAGTTCCACTTACAATAGCTTGCATAGAAAACACTAAGTTCCAAATTTACTACTTTTTAGAGTACTAGTTTATTATTTTGTTGTTGAAGCCTAAATGCTTACTGTAAAGCTATTCATCACCAAGTCTTCAAAAGCTTTTAATAGGGATCTACTAATACAGTGATTTTTAATTTTGTCTTTAGTTTTACCACATATCTTAGTTAACCTGGGAATGTCTCAAATTAAAGCAGCACACACCTTCCAAACATTTTATCACTTACAGCAGGAAGAAAAATAAAACACTATCTTGGAGAATGATTGTAAGAAATATATATATATATATATATATATATATATATATATATATATATATATATATTGCTGTAATTTGCTATGTATTTTCTCTAGACATATTTTACATACCATTGTTGGAGAAAAGTAAGATAGGGGCATTGTCTTAATCGGGGTTTCTATTGCTGTGATGACCAAAGGGCAAGTTGGGGAGGATAGGATTTATTGGGCTTACGCTTCCACAGTGTAATTCATCACTAAAGGAAGCCCTTATGGAACTCCAACATGGCAGGAACCTGAAGGCAGGATCTCATGCAGAGGAATTTGGGGAGTGCTGCTTACTATCTTGCTCGAAGTTGCTTGCTCAGCTTGCTTTCTTATAGAAACCTGGACCATCAGTCCAGAGATGGCCCCACCCACAATGGACTGGGCTCTCCCACATCAATAACTACAAAAATGCTCTACAGTCTGGACCACATTCAAATCTTCTGGAGGCATTTCATTAATCAAGGTTTTGTTCTCTCAGATGACTATAGTTTATGTCAAGTTGGCATAAATATAGCCAGGACAGGCATGCATTCAATCATGTTGATTAACTTTTTGCATACTGATAAATTTTTACCTATGCTTTCATAACTATAAAATGGTAAAAATAATAGAGTTTCACATGTTTTACTATTATTATCTTCTGATAAAATGTGTCACTTCTTCTTATGTGTTGGAGGAGAGGAATTAATGCCCACTATTAAACAATGAGAGAATATCTGTTATCTGTGGTCCCCTTCAATATGAATGAAATACAAGTTATCATCTCATTATGTCATTGTTATCAAATTTTGTAGAAAATGTAATGGAGATAACTTATAGAAATAGTTCTAGGAGTTACTGCACGTAAATTTTGTATTACTGATATATTTTCAATATGTCATGCAGCAACTCTACATGTGTTGGCTTTAGGGGTCTTCATCTCTCTTACTGTTTGCTTTTTTTTTCTATCAATATTTACTATATTTAAATTAACAATACTAAAGTCTATAGTATTTTTATAAAGATAACCCATAATAAATATATAGATTTATTTTCCTTAAGAACAAATCAGTATTTTTGGCAACAAGCATATTAAATAAAACTTGGCATAATAAGACAAATATATTCCATAGTTGTCTTTGCTATACTCTAGCTCAGTGATTTTTCCTCTAATTGATTCCAGTTATTGTATTTTTTTTAATTCTTTGACAATCTTGTGTCTTGTGTTGGAGTCATCTTTACCACTCCCTCCTTCAAGTCTTCCCTATCCACCTAAATTTGTGTTCCTTCTTTCTTTTTTAAATTATTAACAATTGTGTCTAATTTATAGTGTCCACTTATTCTTGAATATGGTTCTTTTCACTGGATCATGGTCAACTTATGTGGGGCTACACACTTAAAAAAAACTGACACCCCTTACCAGAAGCTAAATTGCCAGCAGCTTGTCAGCTAGTGATTGAATTTTAAGTTTGCCTCCTTTGTACTTGTGAGTGTTTGTCTGTTTGAGCTTGTATGGGTTTTGTATACAATGTGTACTGGTGTGTGTTCACATATGCAACTACCCTTCTGTGTCGAGAATACACTGTTTCTTCATAGTCATACACCACTCTTGGCTCTTACCACTTTTCTACACTCTCTTCTGTAATGAACCCTGAGCCTTGGGAGGAACACATATGATATAAATATCATTTAGGACTGGGCATTCTATAATCTTTTACTTTCTAAACTATGACTAATTGTGAGTATTTTTGTTAATAGCCAGATGTTCTTTTAATTATGAAAAACAATTTGAAGGTACTATTTTAACATTGTATTGATTGTGAAAATACTCATATACTCCATGTTAAGTATGAAAAGTATATTATTACTTGCATTAGAATTGGCCTTAAGACTTGAGAAGCTGTCAAAATCACAGTGAAGAACAGAAGTTATTTAAAGTGTTAGTTTGACCTGAAATCCAAATATTAACATTGGTAAAAAACAGTCAATATCTGGCTTGAGGTAAATGACTTATGTGTTATGGTTTCAATAACAATATCTACTCCAAATCTAAATATACATGGCATTTCTGTCAATAATTCTAAAATCTGGCTAGGTTAGCTTGTAACTTAGGTAATTGAAAATGTACATCATTTATTATTTATTCTAGACAACCTTTACACTTCAAGAACATCAGCAGCTGGACCACGTACTTACTTCTTTTTTTTTTTTTTTTTTTCAGTCTTAATCAGTAGAAATGTTAACAGTATGAACAAGGCATAGAGCATCTTATAACTAATACTTTTAATGGACCTCTTGAGCTTTCTGAAATGGTTTAAATGTCCCACAGAGATCCAAGGGCGACAATTTGAGAATCACTAACACAGCATGTTTTTTTTTTTTAAGTCCTGATCTCATGCAGATGTCTGCATTTTCATAGCTCTATAAAGTAAGTCGAAGACGTTACACTGAATGTGATTAGAAAGAATACCCCGTCTTTGTTTAATTCTTTGTGTCACTAATACTCACAGGACTATTTAAAAAACAAATCAAAAAACCAGAAGCAGATTACAGTCTTATCATTTAGATTTATACAATACTGAGAGTACAGCCATAGCCACGGATGCTGTAAGGTTTCCTAGTAGTAGACAGATGAGCAGCTTCACTGTTCTGTTATTTATGAGCCAGAACTAATTGCTAAACCTTTCTTAAATTATTTTGTCATGTATTCGGAACATACAGGAATTAAATTAGTAAAAATATATACAGAAAATTAGTAGCACTTTTGAGCAATACGACCAGATAGATGGGATTTGAGTGACGTCTTCAATACATGGTAAATAAAACATAAAATACTTAAAACTTGAGGTTGAAGAGACAGCTCAGTGGAAAAAAGCAGTCAGATCTTCCAATAGACTCTGGTTTGAATCCCAGGATCCATGTGGCAGCTTACAACCTTCTGTAACTCCAGTGTCAAGGAATATGATGCCCTCCCCTGACCTCCACTCCCACCAGAAACACACGTGGTACACAGATCCACATGAAAAGAAATCACCCATCTACACAAAACATTGTTTTAAGAAAAAAGTAAAACAGTTTGTCTCATCAATTACAAAGTATAATTTTTATTACAGACGGGAACAGCAGCACTGTATAGAATTCTTACATCCAGACATGATGCAAACAAATATATTAATCGCATATTTATTACATTACTGAGTTTTAGATAGTCATACTCTATAAAGATTCTGAGAACACTAAATTTGTGAAGATTCCATGAATTTCATGTAGGAATGTAAGAGTAGATTGTGAGAAGACTTTGATTTTATCACTTTCATTACTAAAATTAAATGTAGAATATTAGGGTTCTTGAAAAATAAATAATATACTATCATTCAAAATCAACTCTTCTCTGAACTACTTTTCTGAAAAACATTTCTTCTGGTATTTTCAAATGCTTATAAACTGCCTCCAAAATACAAACACTACCTTAATTTTACATTTAATATTTTAATACTATATTTACACTTTAAAACATGTGAGCTATTTAGTCTAATAAGATGGAACATTTTCTAGGTCCTACACAAGATTAATTTAAATTGTCTTAATCTTACAAACTCTCTACTGTGAATTTTATTAGTCATCATATCATGAATGTGACTAACTTGGCCACTTTGTTATCTTTGCCATAGCTTTGTAACATGCCAAACTTAGATCCGCACTTTTCAGAGTAAACTCCTGCAAAGGTCAGTCAGTGACTGTTTACATCCTCCTGTTGATTTTGCATATTGACGTTTCATGAAGATTAAACTCACAGTCCAATTTTCTGACAATGTCAAAGAAAGCTTGTCTCACATATTTTGATCTTGCAAAGCACATCATAGTCCTCTCAAGTTTTTTTGTCATAGTATAAACAATTATTTCAACATTATATTTAGGCTGTAAATTTATGAAGGAGGTGGTACTAAATAGACCACAAAAATCATGTGTATTTTAACTATAACATTTAGTCAGGCAGAATGTTGCCTGACTTTGTGTACACTTAACTACACATGATTTGGCTAGAAGTATTTTTTTTTCCTTGGCTATAAGAACATCACTGAATGTCAGTAAAAAAGCATGTGGAGTATTGATTTGCTAATCACAAATTTATGTTCTGGAAAAGGCTGAATTCACGAACATGGTTTCCATATTAATGGGGACTGAAAAGGCTAACAAATATAAAATTCACAGGTACTTAGGATTGTCAAAGTGATAAGGTCTACCAAAGTAAATGAAAACAAAGTTTTATTTTACCTGTGAAACAAGCGTGCTACTGCCTAAGGATGCAACAGTATAGGAGGATTAAAGCTTCTTACACTGCAACTTAAACTTTCAAAAGTTATAGTTTTAATACTCAGTTCTCAACTCAACTGCCTACAAGTGTCAGATGTCAATTATTGGGCCTAGTTTGAGTTATGAATGGATAATGATAGTGAAATCACAACACTAAATGAAGGAAGAAACATGTCACATTCCGAAATAAATAAATAAATAAATAAATAAATAAATAAATAAATAAACAAACAAACAAACCACACACCCTTTCTCAACTTCTCAATTTTATTTTGAAAAGCATTTTTTTTTTGCAAATAGTAGTACCTTGACATGAATAGATTTCAAAAGTGTCCAAAGGGAAATTCAATATAGAAATATTATAGAAACATATAAATAAAAGTTCATTTCTAATCACTTAAATGTACACATGAGCATATTGAAATCTTTTTATCATTACAATGGGTAACTTTCTCCATTTTACAAGTAACAAACTTGAATTTCTATTTATCACAGCATTAAAAAAATAATAACATGATAATGTTATTTTTCACTATTGTTATTGTCTGTGAGTTTTGTTTCTTTTCAACACTCAGGGATTACTGATGAAAACACTTTTCTATGAGCAATCTATTTAAATTAATCAATAGTGTTTTATATATACTTATTTATTTTTAAAAGCTTTGGTAACTATTTTGAATGCTATTATGTAACATTAATAACAGTTCCAATGTTGATGTCATTGTTGAAGGAATCCATGAAATGTGTTGCTGCAGACATTTGAGAAATCAGTGTACACAATGAAGTTCCCCTTATAGAGTAACAGAAGCGTTTTCAGTTTTTCTTTACTTTCTTACTTTAATGCTAAGTTATAATGATTTGTTTTTTTTGTTTGTTTGTTTATATTTTATTTTTTATAATTTTCCTTTTTTGATACTTTATTTATATTTCAAATGTTTCCCCCTTTCCATGTCTCCCCTTTGGAAACCCCCCTATCCCATTCCCTTCCCCTGCCTCTATGACGGTATTCAACCACCTACCCACCTACTCCCATCTCCCCTCCCTGGCATTCCCCTTTACTGGGGCATCTAACACTCTCAGACCCAAGGGCCACTCCTCCCACTGATGGCCAACAAGGCCCTCCTCTGCCACGTATGTGGCTAGCACCATGGGTCACTCCATATGCATTCTTTGGTTGGTGGTCCAGTCTCTGGGAGCATTGGGTGGCCTGACCAGTTGATACTGTTGCTCCCTCCCCATGGGGCTGCAAACTCCATCAGCTCCTTCAGTCCCTTCTCCAATTCCTCCATCTGGAACCCCAGTCCAACAGTTGCTGTGTATTGAATCATGGGTGTTCCGAACTTTTGGGCTAAGATCCACTTATCAGTGAGTACATACCATGTTCACTCTTTTGTGACTGAGTTACCTCACTCAAGATGATATTTTCAAGTTCCATCCATTTGTCTGCGAATTTCATAAAGTCATTGTTTTTAATAGCTGTGTAGTATTCTGTTCTATAAATGTACCACATTTTCTGTATCCATTCTTCTGTTGAGGGACATCTGGGTTGTTTCCAGCTTCCAGTTATTATAAACATGGCTGCTATGAACATAGTGGAGCATGTGTCCTTATTTCATGTTGGAACATCTTCTGGGTATATGCCCAGCAGTGATACAGCTGGGTCCTCAGGTAGTATTATGTCCAATTTTTTGACGACCCGCCAAACTGATTTCTAGAGTGGTTGTACCAGCTTGCAATCCCACCAGCAATGGAGAAGTGTTCCTCTTTCTCCACATCTTCACCAGTATCTGTTGTCACCAGAGTTTTTGATCTTAGCCGTTCTGACTGGTATGAGGTGGAATCTCAGGGTTGATTTGATTTGCAATTCCCTGATGACTAAAGATATTGAACATTGCTTTAGGTGCTTCTCAGTCCTTTCAGTTTCCTCATTTGAGAATTCTCTGTTTAGCTCTGTTCCCCATTTTTTCATAGGGTTGTTTGGTCCTCTGTGTCTAACTTCGTGAGTTCTTTGTATATATTGGATATTAGCCCTCTATCAGATGTAGTATTGGTTAAGATCTTTTCCCAATCTGTTGGTTGCCATTTTGTCCTATTGACAGTGTCCTCTGCCTTACAGAAGTTTTGCCATTTTATGTGGTCCCATTTGTCGATTCTTGATCTTAGAGCATAAGCCACTGGTGTTCTGTTCAGGAACTTTTCCCCTGTGCCCATGTGTTTGAGATTTTGCTTCTCTAAAACAACATACAAAACATGGCACAAATGAAATAGTAAAACAATGCAGAGGTATGTCAGAGAAAATGTGATATTCTGTGACTCGTTTTCAAGTACCCAGCATATAGGGAAACACAGTTAAATGTGTACAGGTTCAAGGATACAATGAATCTTCCTGTAGAATCTGCAAAACAATGCACACTGTCTGCAGGCTGACAAGATAATCTCAGGTCAAAAGGGACCATTCCATTTTGGCTTTTAGAATAGGACATAAGAGCCATAATCGCCAAAGCAAAACTATGATTTCTGTGAAAAGTTGGAAGTTTCTGTATCATGAGTAATGTTGTACATAAGATTTTCAGGCCTTAAATTGAGTAGTTATGACTTTATTTGATAGACCAAATGAGTAACCATTCCCACACAAGACATTGTACCAAGTTCATGCTTTGTAATTTTTAAATAAAACAATTTCTTCAGTCAAGAGCTAGAAAGTTCGTACTTTTTTGAAAAATTATACAATGTATATTAGAAAGATATAGATATGAGCCTATAATAAGATAAATACAGTACAGCTTTAACATACATAGACCTAGGAAAATGATATGAGGGTTCTTTGTAGTGTGGAGTTTGTAACTTTTCTGTAAAATTGAAAATACTTTCTACTAAAAAAATCTCTATAATGCATATAGACTAAAAGATATTATCTACAGTCAGGTGATGGTGACACACACCTTTAATCCCAGCACTTGGGAGACAGAGGTAGGTGGGTCTCTGACTTAAAGGACAGCCTGCTATACAGAGTGAGCTCCAGCACAGCTAAGCTTACAAAAAGAAATTCTGCCTTTAAAAGCTTAAAAAAAATAGATAAGTATTGGCTTTTAAGATTTAATATGATAAATCTCAATATAAACTAATAATCACAATTAAAACTATAAGTTTGCTTTGTTAACTATTCTGTTTCTCCTAGAATTATCTTCCTGTCTCAATAGTTTGTTGTAGCCTCTTACAGAATGACCATTGGAGACTTTAGTAATGATTTTCTTTTTTTCTAAGGTATTGTTTTGTGTGTTTAGGCACTGAAGATAATAGCAAGACCAGTATGTAAAGCCTGCTTTAGTCTGGTCTTTGTTCTCCTACCAAAGTTTGGAGTTTCTTTTGAAACAGTTGCTCCTACAATATTAATCACACTTAAAATATTTCTCTCTTCAGGTTCTAAGAAAAAAAAACACTGCTTCTTCTTATTTAGGAAGCATATAACAGCAGCCATGTTCTTATGAGACTTCCTATTGCCTTAATAAACTCAGACTACTATTATAAAATACCACAGACAATGTGGCTTAAACTTTAGACATTTATTTCTTAATGATATGGAGGCTAGAAATCCATAATCAAGAGGCAAGGGAAAGCTCTGTGGTTTCTCCCTCTTCTTACTGAAAACAATTTCATTATATATGCCTAGCCTTATGACATCATCAAAAGCTAACCACATCTCAAAGACAAATACTATCAGAATATGGAATAGGGCCTCAATATGTGAATTTAATATTATATATATTTGGTCCAATCAGCTTCCCAAATTTTATTATCCTTTTAAGGTTTCCTTAAGCTCTGGCCTTTTTTTTTTAAAAAACATATATCACCTTTAGCAAACTTTCTTTTATAGTATGCTGTTACATGCGTTTTGAAATCTTATCTTGATGTATACCAATAGGAGGAAAGTAGATGAATGATATAAAGAATTTGAGAACTGGACGTACTTTGAAAATTTTGGGTGATAAAAGTGTAGCTATTTAGGTGCACAGTACCTTCTAGAAATATGACTTCGAGCCAATGATTATGAAGGTCCCAGATCCATACCTGCTTTATTTCATCCTTTTCAATGATACGAGTATATGGTGTCTTCATCAGTAGGATCTTACTCCCATGTCTAGAGGATAACTAAAAGAAATGGCAGTAGCTTGTAATGTTTGAGTGTGTATGAGAACTTGCTGGCTAACAACTCTAAAAGAAGTAAACCATTGGCATTGGGGTTTTTGATGGTAGCCTCTGTTGTGCAGTAAGGACATTGGTACCAATCATAAGTCATACCCAGCTATAAATCCTGTGAACTATAAAAAATAGCTGGCTTGACAAGATACACATACTAGTGCAATAGTGAGAAAAGCATCATAGGAGCACACAATCAATTTCTGATTGGATTTGAGGACTGCTCCTCTAGATGAAACCCATACCTATCACAATTATTGCTTAAAGGACCCATAATACAGGTAATAGAACCCAGGAAAGAAACTTTTAATATTATTCTGCTAGAAAGACACAGTACTTAACCAACTCCTATACTTAATATTAAACCTATAAATCAGTGCATCTCTCAATCTTCATCTGAGAAGTTTCTATTTGCAGAATATGGTGAATACCACAGTGACTAAAATGCAGAGAATAAGAAAATGCAGAATCCCCCCCCGTGAGTAAGTGTGTGTGTGTGTGTGTGTGTGTGTGTGTATGTGTGTGTGTGTGGTGTTCCTGCTGTATTCCCTCCCTAGAGTTTCTGGAACGATTGTGGAGGAGGAGCTGGAAAAAGTGTAAAAGTCAAAACAGCGGATGGCTGCAAGGAAACACTGATTTTTAGACACAGTGGGGAAGCTGCATATATACATGTACAATGGTTGAAATAGCATGCGCCAAACCTGTGAAAGTCCAATCCAGCACAAATAATGGAAAGGGGCATTGATTATATACTTAAATCCCTATCCTTGAAGATATTGCCCATTGATAAGATAGGGAGGGACAGTTCTCTGTAAGAGTGCAATCCCTGGTAGAACAGACTATGCTACAGTAGAAAAATCACAAAGCCAAAACCTCTTTCCATAACACAATATGGCCTTGAGAGGTTTAAAAAGAACAAAGGAGTAAAATTGGATGAGTAAGTAAGGGAAGTGGATCTGGGAAATGTGCCTTGAATGTGGATATGATCAAAACATACTGCAGGAAGTCCTAAAAGGACTAATATTTTTAAAGATGACTATTATTAGAAGTGCTTTATGAGAAAGTATGAACAAATAATTTTGGAAAGATCTATATGAGGTGTTTCAGAAATAAGCAAAAGGAAATCAATGTAACTGTGGTAAGATACAATTCTACATTTTGCCAGTAGATTTCTATCAAGTAACTTAGCAGAATCATGAGTGAATGAAGTGATGATGAGCTCATACATACATACATACACACATAAACATGCACACACACACACACACACACACACACACACACGCACCCACACTCACTCACACATAGAAATCAGAAACAACGCATCAAAACAAAGTAAAATACATGCAATTTTGAATCAAGTCTTTATATGGTAGATTGTTATATCAAGGTTATGACTCTTCTTGCAACCTTAGTCAAGTCAAAAAAGATCATTCAAGAAAAACAACAACTTACATACTGCAACATGGTTGCATGCCTCAACCTTTATCTTCTCTACTCAAACTTGTATTCACATTCTAAAACCAAAGCTTCTGAATTCTACCAGTCCTTAGAATTTTTAGTTAAAGGTGAAAAATACTTTATCTCATTCAATTTTTAGAAATTCAATTGTCTCAACTACTCAGACTCAAAAATTATTAGTCTCAAATATCAGAACTATCAGTTTCAATGATTTCCATTGATTCTATTAATCTGACTGCAAACTAGAGTATCATAGTCACATCAATTATTTTTTCTCATATGGATCTGTAACAGCCCTTGAATTGATAGTGTTGGTTTTATATGGTCGCTTCTAAAGTGGACTCATAACACAGTGGTCTGAAAAGTTTCTTCTTAGGACATAATTGGAAAATCTCTTTAAAACCCTATAAAACTTCTTTATTCTACATTAACACAAAGGTTTACTTGTTTTAAAACTTCTAAGTTCTAGCTCTATTGTTCTTATTACTCATCTAAAATTATTAGCTATTAATTTTCAACATTGCTCTCCTGCAAACAAATTGCACTTTTGTAGCTCCTCAAGCAGTAGGCATAGTTCCACCATATAGCCTGTGCAGTGGTTATCCTTTTCCTTGGAAAAAAAAGGTGCCCCATTATTCATATGACATTTGTTCAAATGCCATCTTTTCTGTAAGGATTCTGTTTAACATCCTAAGATACCTTTATCCTGCTATCTTCAATAGCATTTTACCTGCATGTTCTTTCTTCTATGAGATTTCTTATCTTAAAATGGTCCACATGTGAGACAGGATGTCACTATGTAGATTTAGCTGGCTTTAAACTGATAGAGATAATCTTGTGTCAGATGTCCTGTTGCTGATATCATAAGAATGTGTTACCACACCCAGTTTATTACATTTATAGTAAGAAGGTAATTTTATCACCAATATTATTTATATATTACACTTTCATAGTGGTATTCTGATTTGCCAGATATAATAATATATACTATGATAAACATTTCTTTTTTTTTAAATTTTTTTATTTATTTTTATTTTTGATACTTTATTTACATTTCCAATGTTTCCCCTTTTCTGGGTCTCCTCTTTGGAAGTCCCCTATCCCTCCCCATCCGTACCTCTATGGGGGAATTCCACCTCCCACCCACCCACCCACCCATCCCCCTATTCCCACCTTGACATTCCCCTTTGATAAACATTTCTAATAACAGATATATGTATATGTAGGACTCTGGTGTCTAGAAATTCAAGATAAGGATGGTACATGTTCGGATTTGTTTGAAGCTGTCTTCCTGCATTAAAAAAAATTTACAAGTTTATGTGTATGAAAGAAAAAAAAATGTGCTCTCAGTGGGAGTCTCTTGTAATGATGAATTCCACTGTGACATGGTTTTCCCCTTAAAGACCTTATCTCCAAACACCATTGCCTTGGGTACCAGTAGTAGCATGATATAATCCCAGGAGTGTGTGCATTCCAACAGTATTCTTTCTTATTTTTACTTAAAATGTTTTCCATATAATATATTTGATCATATTCTTAGCCTTCCTTCAAATTCACTCAGGTCTTTTCTCTCTACCTCCACATACACTCATCTTTATGAAATGCCAGTACCTCCACTTCTCTTTCTTAAAAAGCAACAACAGAAAATGGAAAATCAACACAGACAGAAAATTAATACAGAGAATGAGAAAGAAAGAAAGGAAGAAAGGAAGGATGAAAGGAAGGAAGGTAGAAACCAATAAAACAAACAAACAAAACATACCAGAACAAGCCTCCCCCCAAAAGAGCATGCAGTACGTTTTGAACTGGCCATGACTCTACTCTGCAATTGGATTTATGACACACTTCATAAGATGGAAATCAAGAAACTGAGACTAGATTCATGGGACCTAGAAGAAAGAATACAACTATTCCTCTCCTAAGGGAACAGGGCAATAAGCTGACTTCTAATAACACTGTGCTATACTCCTAGATTAGTGCATGAATCAGCTCTCACCAGAGAAGCTTCTTCTTGTATGAGACTGTGACTGACACCATGACCCACAGTTAGGCCATGTGTAGACAGTGAAAGATTTTGGAACACTCACCCTAAATACAATTCTTCTGACAAACATTTAGTCTTTTAACTAGCAAAATTCTAAATGCTATATGCCAAAAAATAATTTCTAATGTCTGATAATGCCTAGAAATCTGAACACATAATTCACACAGAAAACATGTAGACTGTCTGTATTATTGTTCTCTTTTGTATCCCCCACCCATTTCAGACTCAAAGCTGGGTTTGGCAAATTCTACTTCTCTCTGCTTCACTGTGGTACTCAATTCTCTCCCCTAGGGCTATTAATGCATCTTTATTCCACAGTCAAGCATGGAATTTGCAATAACAATGCCCTTCACATATAAAAGCTTTCTCAACATTTACAGTCAGTATTAAACAAATATTAAATGAGTGAAGGGGACAAAATGGGTATCAGAAAATGTACAATCTACCTGTACACTTTGTCTCCAGATTCCAATTTTATATTGTTGAAATAAAAGATTAACAAAATTACCAGATTTCTTTCCTATATTTTTCCTAATCCATACACACACACACACACACACACACACACATCATTCTTGAGTTTTAGAAACTCAGCACCGGGGGAAAAAGGAAGAAATTATATCATGTTATATTTGTTACTTTTAAATTTTTGAATGATTTTGCTGACAGGTTTTTAACATTAAGCAATGTGGCTATTCTAATATTTTTATCAATTGTTTGAGAATTTCATATAATGTATCTTGATTATAGTCATCTTACACCCCTCCTTCCAATGTCTCTCCAACTCCCTAACATTCACACTTTATGTCTTTCTGTGCCTTTTATTGTGTTTTATTTTCTTTTGTTTTGGTATTTGAAAAACTGTATTGTAGCAGACGTGTTAATCCTCTGGCTGTTAAAATTTTTCTACCTCCCTCTCCTGCAATGCTCCCTGAACCATAAATGTAATGATTGTGTTGCAAGTGTACTAATTATAAAACTCAATGTTTGATTTTATAAAAAAACAATTTCACGCAAGTAGGTAACTGAATGTGTTCAGTGTACCATACATATTAATCTATTTTTAATTTTTTCTATTTTATGTGTATGAGTGTTTTGCCTGTTATATCATGTATATTTATGATGTACAAAGAGGCCAGAGGAAAGGGTGTTGAATCCTCTGGAACCATGTGGGTACTAGAAACCAAACCCAGGTCTTCTGGAGGATGAGGTAGTGCTCCTAAACACTGAGCCATCTATCAAGCCCCTATATTTATATTTTTGTTATATGAGAAATAATAAAAATTAGTTCAAACACAATAGTAAAAAGGCATGGATTTATTTAAGTAATATGCAACCTTAATAAAACTGAATCTATCAGAACAGTTGAACTTATAACAACACCTATGTACTATAATGGGCCAATTAGTATCTTCACTTACAATAAAAAGGCAAAGATATTACTAATATGCTTCAATGATGATTAAATAAACTTAGCTCTCACTCATATTGAAACTATGTCAACTTGATAAAATACAATATGGATTTTTTTAGACAAAATAAGAGCATATTTAGAAAATGTCAAATTCAATAATATATATTTTCTAGTATACTTATCACTTATCAAAAATATGACATTTTATTCTTCCACACCAGGCAACATAAAATGCATACCTCAAATAATAGGATTAAAATCACTCTAGATCATTTTTCTAGGTATACCTTTATCTTTATGGTAATCAGTAAAACTGACATGTTGAAATACTTATCACAGAGTTTTAATTACAAAGATAAACCATGTTACTGGTTTTATTAACAGTGACATTTAGATTTCTCTTGTCCTTTGCCCTAAGTATGTATAGTCAACTCTTGACCCAAAGATAGGAGCATTACTCTGTAAACTCACAGAGAAATCATTAGACCTTACATCATTGTCTTTGCTTTGATTGTATCATCATCCTCTAAAAGCATTATCTGAAAATTTAATAACCCTGATAAAAAATTGGTTTTAAACTGTTTGAAAAGTTTGTTATTTAACTAGAAAATGTTTGTGAATCTTAATACATGTAGTCATTGAGCTGTTGTCTCTAATGTTAGTTCCCTGTTACTAAACGAGAACAGTTTTATAACCTTGAACCCATTGGTACAGGAGACAACTTCCTGAATAGAACACCAATGGTTAAAGCACTAACGTCACCAATTAATAAATAAGATCTTATGACTTAAATGTTTACATAAATCAAAGGAGATTGCCAATAGGACAAAACGATAGACTAGAGGTTGGGAAAAGATCTTTGCCAATCTTACATCTGACAGAGTGTTAATATCCAAAATATATAAAGAACACAAAAAGTTAGACCCTAGCAACCCAGTTAAAAGTGGGGTAAAGTGCTAACCATGGAATTCTCAAAAAAGGAATCTCTAGTGGCAGAGAAACACACAAAGAAATGTTCAATGTTGTTACTCATGATAGAAATGCAAATCAAAATTACTCTGAGTTTCCACTTTACATCTATCAAAATGGCTGAGATCAAAACTCAAGGGACAGCACATGCTGGCATGAATGTGGAGCATGGGGAACACTCCTACATTGCTGGTGGGAGTGCAAACTTGTACAACCACTCTGGAAATCACTTTGGCAATTTCTCAGACAAAACGTTCTACCTCAAGCTCATCTATACCACTCCTGGGCATATACCCCAAAGATGTTCCACCATCCCACAAGGACACATGCTCAACTATGTTCATAGCAGCTTTATTCATAATAGGTAGAAACTCAAAACAACATAGAAATCACTCAACTAAAGAATGGATTAAAAAAAATTGTGGTTCATTTACATGATGAAATAGTACTCAGCTCTTAAACAGGACAACCTGAATTTTGCAGTCAAATGGATAGGACTAGAAAATATCATCCTGAGTGAGGTAACCCAGACCCAAAAGGACATGCATGGTTTGTACTAACTTTATAAGTATATATTAGCCATAAAGTACAGGATAGCTATTCTGCAATTCACAGACTCAAAATAACAAGGAGGGCAAGAGAGGCTAGTTGAATCTTTCTTAGAACTGGTCTTATAATATATATTGAAGCTGGATGGAGGTAAGGAGCTTGGTGGGAGAAGGGATGGGAAGGGGAACCAGGTAGAGAGGTCAAGTCTAGGAATATCAGGTGAGAGAGAATGGAAATTGGCAGTGGGCAGGGCAGAGGTACCTCTAGGACAAATCAGTGACTAGATGCAGGGAGGTCCCAGTTTGTCTATGAGGGAAACTCTAGCTCAAAATCTTAGCAGTGGGGTTTATGAATCCTGAAGTGGCCACTTCCAGGAGACAGACAGGACTCCCAGTGGAAGGATAAGGATAGCAGCAAACTCACAAAACCTTCAACTTAAAATGTGTCTTGCATACAAGATACGAAGAGACAAAGAGAGCAGTGAAGGAGGGATGGCTGTCCAATGACTGCCCCAAATTAAAACCTATATCATGGGTATGAACTAATCCCTGATTCTAATAATGATGCTCTGTTATGCTTGCAGACAGAAGCCTAGAATAGCTGTACTCTAAGAGGTTCAACCCTGTAGCTGATAAAAACAGATGCCACATATTAGATGGAGCTCAGGGAGTCTTCTGGAAGAATTTGGGGAAGAATTAAAAGATATGAAGAGGATAGAGACACAGTAGTAAGACCAACAGAGTCAAATAGTCTGGATCCTTGGGAACTCCCAGAGACTGAACCATCAACCAGTGTTCAAGCACGGACTGGATCTAGGCCTTCCTGGCATTTGTAGCATCTGTACAACTTGGTCTTCATCTGGTCTCCAACAACTGGAGTAGTTGCAGTCCCTAAATTTGTTGACTGCCTGTGGATCCCATTCCCCTGACTAGGCTTTATTGTCTGTCTCAGGGAGAGAGGATGTCTGAAGTGACTGATGTGTCATGACAGTGTGTGTGTGTGTGTGTGTATGTGTGTGTGTGTGTGTGTGATAAGCAAGGAGGAAGGATTTCCATTTTGAGAGAAGAGTAGAGGGTAATGAGGGAGGAGCATCAGGGGGCGGGGAACTGGCAGGAGACTGATTGGGATGTAATATAAAAAATTAATTAATTTTAAAAAGGAGAAACTTTCTATATTATTCATATTATCTTTTCCTTTCTATTTTTTATTGTATTGACAATAGATTCTTCCATATATTCTGATTGAAATTTTACCCCTCTAACTCCTTCAAGATCCTCTTCACCTCCCCTCCCATATGAAATCATGTGCACCCTCTCTCTTTCTGTGTATGTGTGTGTATGTGTGTTTCTCTCTGTTAGGAAACAAACAATCATCTACAGAATAATAAAATAGAACAAGCACACTAGAACAGATAAACAAAGGAAACAAAGAGGAGAAAAAGCAAAAGAAACATATACTGACTCAGAGAAATACATTTGCACATACAGGAATCCCATAAAATACAAAACTAGAAGCCATAATATGTACTCAAAAGACCTGTAAGGGAAAAAAGGCACTAACAAACCATTATGATACAAGCAAAATCTGTAATGTCATTGAGGTCGTACTGTGTGGCCATCTACTGCTAGCCATTTTTCATCTGAAAGTGGTTATCAATGACTGATAACCTTTTGGGTTAAGGATGCGTGTTGTGTATACCTCTCCTCTCAGCACTGAAACTGCATATGACCCAAACCCACACAGGTCTTTTGCATGCTTCCACAGTCTCTGTGAGTTCATGTGTTCATTGGTTAGGTTGTATTTAGAAGGCTTATTCTATGTCCTCTTCCATGGGTTTACCTGAGTCCTGAATGGAGAGACTTGGTGGAGACATCCCATTTAGGACTGAGTGTTCCAAGATCTCTCTCTCTCTCCCTCTCTCTCTCTGAATTTTGTCCAGGTTTGAATCTCAGTATTATTCTCACCTACTGAGGCAGAGAGTTTCTCTGATGGTAGATGAGCAAGATATTGATCTATGAATACAGCAAAATATCATTAAGAGTCATTTTATATTTTATTATTACACTAACCATAGTTATTTGAATAGGTGTGGCTCATATAGACTCACATGTTTGAATGATTGCAACATAGAGAGCAGCAATATTAGGAGGTATGGCCTTGTTGGAGTAGGTATGGCTTTGTAGGAGGAAGTTGGTCACTGAGAAAGTGACCTTCAAGGTCTCATATATGTGCTCAAGTCTGGCCAGTGGAACACAGTCTCCTCCTAGCTCCCTACAGATAAAGATGTAGAACCCTCAGCTCCTTCTCCAGCACCATGTCTACCTAAATGCTGTCATGATCCCCACCATGACAATAGATTAAACTTTTGCAATTGTAAGCTAGCACCAATTAAATGTTACCCTTTGTAAGAGTTGCCTTGGTCAGGCTGTCTCTTCACAGCAAGAAGACAGTAGGATTTGGTTTTCCTCTACATTTATGGAAATATAGTATCATGTTCTTCAATACCAGAGCCATGTTGGGGATGGATGTTATCTCATGGAGTGGATATAAGTTCAATCAGATACTAGTTTGTTATTCCCATAAACCATGTGACACTATTACTCTGGTCATCACTGTAGATCAAAGTGTTTGTAGCTGAGATGATTTTTCCCCCTTTTTCCTATCATAGCATGCAGAATAGCTTCCAGTACCATGATCATTTTGCCAGTAGGAATAAATGCTCTAGGTAGGCACCAGCTCATTTTTCTATGAGTTCATTGATTTGTGTAGGTGCTTTATTTTAAATTTTTACTTCTTTTTATTTTATGTACATTGGTATTCTGCCTGCATATATGCTTGTGTGAAAATGTCAGATCCTCTGGAACTGGACTTTCAGACAATTGTGAGCTACCATGTGGGTTCTGGGAATTGAACCTGGATCCTCTGGCAAAGCAGTCAGTGCTCTTAACCACCAAGCTGTTTCCCCAGTGCTGGTGTTATTCTTATATGAACTGGTTCTGCACTTTACCCAAAAAGGCTTCCTTTTCTAGTATCTGTAATTCTAAAATATTTGCTGTAATTAATTACTCTAGCTCTTCTGGATAAGACTCAAGCTGGTTATCTGCTTGCCTCTAACATTTTTCATGATTATATACTTTATGTCTCTCAAACAGCATATATATGAGAGTAGAAGGGATATGCCGAAAATGTTGTGAATTCAGGGTGTCACAATAAATATTAGATAGTGAATGGACTAATAACACTCATTTTTAAAAACCCCATTGCAATATAATGAATTCAGGGTCAATTTCATCAGCAAGACTAGCTCAATTATAAGAGAATATAGGAATTACAAGTTAGAAAACACATAATAAGAGGAAGGACCTCTAAGGAAAATAAACCATTAACATCACTGCGATTTCAAAGTGATGGTTCTCTCCTAAAGCATGGCAATAAAATAAATAATGGGAAAAATTCCTGTGGATGATGGTAATCATTAGACAATCATTATGTAGGATTTAATGAACAAGAATACTGAGAAGTTTGATCATACATCCACTTAATTTTGCTTAAGGATTGGTAAGTTTTCACATTTATGCAAAGAATTTTACCAAATAAATTTTATTTTTATTGAAAGGATGTGCCATGTTTCAACAATAAAATTAGACAATGAGTGAGTCTTGTGACCCATTGCTCATGCAGAATATTTAAGGTTGTTTATGTGAGTCCACAAGTTGCAGTCTTAGATATTTTATGAATATAATGTTCATAAAGCTTTCTATGAAGAAAAAAACTGTTAATACTTTTATTGTCAACTTGATTTTCCCTCTTAGTCAAACATTGCTTCATTGGCTACCAGCATGCATTCCTTATAGAAAAAGAAACGAAGTCACTCATGTACCATGTGCCTACAGGAAGTCATAAAAAAGGGTATCAACTTGGGAATATTCATATATAAAACTATAACTTTGGAAGGATTATATATGTATAGGTTTATACATAAAACTTACACTTCAATTTTAGTATATGAAATATGCATTTTAATTTAATATATGCTAAAGTAAAATGAAAAATATTTCATATATTTCTAAATTACTTGAGTGAGATTTTAATTGGCTGTCACTCAATAGTTGTCTTTACAATCCGTTTATCATGCTAATGTTTTTGTTCTTCAAAAGAATGATAACTGAAGCAAAGAATGCCACCATACACCATGGTAGCAAAAAGGAATTATTTGAAATTCACAGTTATCTTGCATACCCTAAAAGACTACAGAATTAAGCCCAGACTACTAAACTCAGCAAAACTTTCAATCATCATAGATGAATAAATCAAGATATTCCATGGCAAAATCAAATTTAAACACTATCTTTCCAGTAATACAGCCCTACAGAGGATACTTGAGGAAAACGTCAACCCAAGGAGAGTAGCTACACATAAAAATACACAAAAAATTAATAATTTTACAGCACACCCAAAAGAAGAGAAACACACATACACACTAACACGACCAATATCAAAATACCAAAAACTAACAGTCATTGGTCCTAAATATATCTCAAAATTAGTGGACTCAACTCACCAATAAAAGACACAGGCTTACAAAGTGGATGTAAAAACAGCATCTATCATTCTGTTACATACAAGAACAACACCTCAGAAACAAAGATAGTCACTACCTAAGAGTAAAGGGCTAGAAAAATAATTCCCAAGCTAACAGACCTAAGAAACAAGCTGGAGTAGCCATTTTAATATCTAAAAAAATAGACTTTCAACCAAAAGTAAACAAAAGAGATGAGAAAGGATCCTTCATACTCATCAAAGGGAAAATTTACCAAGAGGGCATCTCAATTATGAGCATCTAGGCCTCAAATGCAAGGGTACCTACATTTGTAAAAGAAACCTTACTAAACCTACATCAGATTTTGAACTCCACACATTAATAGTGGGAGACTTCAACAACCCACTCTCACCAAATGGACAGGTCATCTAAATAGAAAATAAACAGAAATAATGAAACTAAAAGGAATTATGAATCAAATGGTCCTAAAAGATATCTACAGAGTATTTCACCCAAACAAGCATACATAAAACATACTTTCTTACCAGCAACTCGTGGAACTTTCTCCACCGTTGAGCATGTACTTGGTCATAAAGCAAGATTCGATAGATATAATAAGATTGAAATAATCCCTGCATATTAACAGATCACCATTGATTAAAACCAGACTTTAACAACAACAACAACAACAAAACAGAAACCTTACAAAATCATGGAAACTGAACAACTCTCTACTCAATAACCACTGCGTCAAAGAAGGTGTCTTAGTCAGAGTTTCCACTCCTGCACAAAACGTCGTGACCAAGAAGCAAGTTGGGGAGGAAAGGGTTTATTCAGCTTACTCTTTTACATTGCTGTTCATCACTGAAGGAAGTCAGGACTGGAAATCAAGTAGGTTAGGAGGCAGGAGCTGATGCAGAGGCCATGGAGGGATGTTACTTAAGGTCTTGCTTCCCCTGGCTTTCTCGACTTGCATTCTTATAGAACCTGGGTCTACTAGCCCAGCGATGGCACCTCTCACAATGCCACCTCCCTTGATCACTAATTGAGAACATGCCTTACAACTGGATCTCACCTCAAGGGAGGCTCCTTTCTCTGTGATAACTCCAGCTTGTGTCAAGTTGACACACAAAACCAGCCAGTACAGAAGGAAGGAGAAAGAAATAAAAACTTTTGTAGAATTCAATGAAAACAAAGTACAACATAAGCAAACATATGGGACACAATAAAAGCAGTGCTAAGAGGAAAGTTCATAATTCTCAGCACCTTCATAAAGAAGTTAGAAAGTTTCCATAAAATTCAAGAAAAAAAATGCAAACACAGCCAAAGGGGATAGACAGCAATTAATAATCAAACTCAGAGCTGAATCAATCAATTACAAACAAAGAGAACAGTCCAAGGAATCAATAAGACAAAGAGTTGGTTCATTGAGAAAGTCAACAAGGCAATCAAACCCTTAGTCAAACTAACAGGCAATGAGTCAGTATGCAAATTAACAAAATTAGAAAATAAAAGAAAGGCGTCAAAACAGAGAGTGAGAAAATTTAAAAAAAGAATCATTACATCTTACTTCAAAAGCCTGTACTCCACAAAATTTTAAAGTCTAAACAAAATGGATGATTTTGTACATAGGCTCCACTTACCAAAGTTAAATAAAGATCAGGCAAATTATTTAAATAGTACTATAATCCGTAAGGAAACATAAGGAGTCATAAACAGCTCCATAGCCAAAAAAGCCCAGGGCCACATAATTTTAGCACAGAATTCTACCAGACTTTCAATGAAGAGCTAATAACAATACTCTTTAAACTATTCCACAAAATAGAAACAGAAGGAAGACTGCTAAACTCATTCTATGAAGCCACAGTCACTCCAGTCCCTGTACCACATATGCCAACAAAGAACGAATTTCAGTCCAATTTCTTTTATAAACATTGATGAAAAATACTCAATAAAATACTCGCAAAGCAAAGCCAAGAGTACATCAAAAACATAATCAGCATGATCAAGTAGGCTTCCTTCCAGGGATGAAGGGGTACTTCAATATATAAAAATCTACCAATGTAATCTACCATTCTAACAAATTGAAAGAAAACACACACACACACATACACACACACACACACACACACAGAGAGAGAGAGAGAGAGAGAGAGAGAGAGAGAGAGAGAGAGAGAGAGAGAGAGAGAGATCATCTCATTAGATACTGAAAAAGCCGTTGACAAAATCCAGCTACCGTTCATGTTAAAAGTCACGGAGGGACAAGGGATACAAGGCATATACCTAAACACAATAAAGGCATAATACAGCAAGTCAAAAGAAAACATCAAATTAATTAGAGAAACTAAAAGCAATTCTACTAAACTTGGGGACAAAGCAAGGCTGTCCACCCACTTCTTATGTCCTCAATATAGTACTTAAAGTTCTAGCTATTGCAACAGGACAAATAAAGGAAATCAAGGGGATACAATTTTGAAAGGAAGAAGTCAAAGTATCACTATTTGCAGATTATATGAAAATATACATAACTGACCACAAAAAACTCTACCAAACAAATCAGGGGATAGGGACACCCACTCATCTCCAAGTTTTTAACCCAAAAGGGCTTCTGTCTAAAGGAAATATGGGGACAAAGTGTGGAGCAGGGACTGAAGGAAAGGACTTCCAGAGAGTGCCCCACCTGGGGATCCATCCCATATACAGAAACCAAACTAAACACTATTGGGGATGCCAAGAAGTGCTTGCTGACAGGAGCCTGATATAGCTGTCTCCTGAGAAGCTCTGCCAGAGCCTGACAAATACAGACCTGGATGCTTGCAGCCAACCATTGGACTTATTATGTGGTCCACAATGGAGGAGTTAGAGAAAGTTCTGAAGGAACTGAAGGGGTTTGCAACCCTATAGGAAGAACAACAATATCAACCAACCAGACCTCCTCAGAGCACCCAAGACTAAATTACCAGCCAAAGAGGGAGGGACACATGAAGAGACCCATGCTCCAGCTGCATATGTTGCAGAGGATGGCATTGTCTGGAATAAATAGGAGAAGAAGCCCTTGGTCCTATGAAGGTTTGGTTCCCCAGAGTAGAGAAAAGCCAGGGCAGTGAAGTAGAAGTGGGTGGGTAAGAGGTAGAGCATCCTCACAGAAGCAGTGGGAGAGGCATAGGAGAAGGGGGTTCCAGAGAGGACACCGAGACAGGGGATAACAATTGGAATGTAAGAAAAATAAAAAAATAAAAATAAAAAAAGAAGCAAAAACAAAACACAACAAAACAAACACAAAACACACACACAAAACAAACAAACAAACAAACAAACAAACACCTTCCCCAATATGACTGAACAGGAAATTAACTCAAAAATCTTAGTAGCCCTCCTTTATACAAATGATAAATGGACTGAGTAAGAAATCAGGGAAACACCATCTTTTACAATACCAAAACATAATATAAAATATCTTTGGTGCTACTCTAGCTAAGCAAGTAAAAGATCTTTATTACAAGAACCTCAAGTCTCTAAAGAAAGATATTGAATAATATACCAGAAAATGGAGAGAGCTCCCTTGCTCATGGTTGTCAAGTTTTTGTTTGGCCATTTACTCAGTCTCTGTTCTATCTTTGTCCCTGCATTTCTTGTAGACAGGACACATTTTGAGTTGAAATTTTGTTAGAGGGTCTATGTCCTTATCCCTATACCAGAGTCCCATGACAAGAGCAAGCTTTAATCTCTGACACCATTAATAATACTCTGTTTGCAGACAGGAGCCTAGCATAACTGTCCTCTGACAGGCTCCAGCCAGCAGCTGACTGAAAGAGGTGCAGAGGCCACAGCCAAGTATTTGACAGTGCTTGGGGAGTCTTATGGAAAAGTTGGGGGAAGAATGGAAGGATCCAGAGGTGATAGGAACTCCAGAGGAAGACCAAGAGAGTCAACTAACCTAGACCATTGAAAGTCCTCAGAGTCTGAATCACCAAGCATAATGCACACATTGGCTAAACCTACTCCCCACCCCCACACATATGTAGCAAATATGCAGCTCTGTCTTCATGTGGACCAAAAACTAGAATAGGGGTTTTTCTATGTGGATCCTCTCTCCTAACTGTGCTTCCTTGTCTGGCTTCAGTGGGAGAGCATATGCCTAGCCCTGCACAGACTTGATATGCCAGGGTGGGGGGATACCTAGGGAGTTCTCCACTCTCTCAGAGGAGTGGAGAGGGGCTAATGGGTGGAAGGACTACGTGGGGGGAACAGGGATTTGGGGCATCGTTCTCTATGTAAGGTGAGAAATAAATAAATAAATAAATAAATAAATAAATAAATAAATAAATAAATAAATAAATAGGAAAAAAAGAAAGTCACAACATTTTTGCAGAAAGCCTTCTGTAACATGGAGAAAGTAGCACAGAATACATTCTAGAAAACCACAAAAAGACCTACAGCATGGGACATAAAAACATTTCCTTTGCCCTGCTATAGTCTAAACATACTAAAAGTGTTTCGGGGAAAATAAAAGGCTCTATAGAAAGACAATGTACTGTATTTACATATTACAGGTTAAATATCAGAAAAGAAAAATACTGTTAAGTATAAAATAAAATTTAAAAAATCTAAGACAAACAAAAAAGGTGATAAAATAAGAAAAAGAAGTGTCAAGAACATTAATAAGGAAAGCTATCAATTTTGCTATGCATATTTATCACCATCTAACCCAAGAAGGACAGATACATTATTCAATTATAAAAGAAAAAAAAGAAATCAAATCAAAATAAAACAGGACACTTAGCAAGCAAGAGGAGGCATTAGTGCTGCAAGCTACTCTCAGCACTGTTTGTTCACAGACTGCCATCCCCAAAAGAAACAGTAAATGGCTTTCAATACCATATTTTAATTTGTAAACAAACAAAAATTCTAAAACAGTTACCAGTGTATTGATAAGCAATGATTCTGTAGTGGTTCAAACATGCTTCGCCCATAGGAAGTGTCACTATTAGGAGGTATGGTCTTATTAGAAAAGGTGTGGCCTAGTAAAAGGAAGCCTATCCCTGTGGAAGAGGGCCTTTGAGATTTAATATGTACATTCAAGTTTGGCAGTGAGTCAGAGTCTACTCGAGGCTACGTTCAGATTAGGACGTAGAACTCTTGGCTCCTCTAGCACCAAGTCTGCTGGCATAATGCCATGTGTCTCAATTTCTTGATAATAGACTGAATGTCTGAAACTATAAGCCAATCCTAGTTAAATGTTTGCCGTTATAAGAGTTGCCATGGTCATGGTGTTCCTTTACAACAATAAAACCCAAACTAAGATAGATCTCAAACAAATATTTCATTTAGATGTGTTCTAATAATTCCTGAGAAGACCGTGTTTACAGTGGCTAATTGATTAAAACTTTAATGCCTATGGAGAACATGGACTGCTGCAAATACAATGTCTAATTCATTCATCTTGGTGATCTTTAACCCCTTAATTACAGTCATTGCTTGACTACATCTTTATTAGACACAAATCCTGATGTACAGATAAATGTCATTTGGAATATATTAATTTAACAAACCCTGTTCTCCATCAGTCAAAGGGCTAAGAATGATATCAGATAGGATCTAAGACATACAGTCTGACTAATCTGCCTCTGCTTCCACATCTTTCCAAATACATATTTGGAGAAACTTAAATCTGTGTGTCTAGTCCAGTGTGGCACAGTTTCCTTCTGCTGCCTGTGGATCAAGATGCGGAACTCTCTGTTCCTTCTCTAGTACCAGGCCTACCTGCATGCCATCATGTTTTCCACCATGACAATTATAGACTAAACTTCTGAAACTATAATCAGACTCAATTACATATTTTTCTTTATTAGAGTTGCCATTGTCATGGTATCTCTTCACAGCAATAGAAACCCTAATTATGAAAGTGACTATGATGGTTTGTATACACTTGGCACAGAGAGTAGCACTATTAGGATGTGTGGCCTTGTTGGACTAAGTGTGCCACTATCCTAATTCCCTTGTCCTAGCTGTCTGGAAGCCAGTCTTCCACTAGGAGCTTCCGACGAAGATGTTGAACTCTCAGCTCCTCCTGCACCATGCCTCCCTAAATGCTGCCATGCTCCCACCTTGAGGATAATGGACTGAAACACTGAACCTGTAAGCCAGCCCCAACTAAATGTTGTCCTTATAAGAGTTGCCTTGGTCATGATGTCCTGTTCAAAGCAGTAAAACCCTAAGACCACTGAGACAAGCCCAACCCATTGTGTGTAGTAACATCCCTAGACTAATAGTCCTGGGTTCTAAGAAAGAAGGCTGAGCAAGCCAAGGGAAGCAAGCCAGTAAGCAGAACCATGGCCTATGAATCAGCTCCTGTATCCAGGATTCTGTTCTGTTTAAGTTCCTGCCCTGACTTCATTCAATGTTGATCAACAATGTGGAAGTATAAGTTGAATAAACCCTTTCCTCCCCAACTTGCTTTTTGTTCATGTTATTTTGTTTCATTACAGCAATAGAAACCCTAACCAAGGCACAGAGGTAGCATAGAGCAAATGAAGAAGAGAATAGAGAGGTGAAAGGGGGCCAAGAGGACCAAGAGAATAAATAGGAACCAAGAGAGCATGTAGTCAAAATGGTTGAGTTGTATCAGGATCAGAGGCTGGCGAAAAGGAAGCCGACATGCTGGTCTGGAGAGAGAGGTATAGGGTCAAGGTTCTAATAAGAATTTCTGGGAGGACCCAAAGGTACTCAGTGAAACTTGTTCTGGACCTGACATTCCATCCTTTTTTTGATGATTGAGTGAGGGGTGCTGGGATGGACATAATCTCTTCTGTAACTACTTCCTGCTGAAATTGGGGAGTTGTGGTGATGGCAGGAAGAGTGAAATGTTAATTAAAACTGGGAGGACAAATGGAAGTGCAGACTAAAAGACATCTGTTTGATGCTGCCCAGGTTCTTTGGGACTGCCTGGGGCTAGTGAAGGTCAGGAAGCTTTGGAGCAGTATGGGATGCAGCCTCCAGTGATTGATGCCTTGCCTTGCTTGTGGTTTTCAACTCTTCAGTTGGTTGGAAATCCAATGGGACAAATACAGACTAGAGATAGAAGATAAAGAAGCTTAGAGGAAAACTTTTATTTTGAATGTACACTTGAAACTTCTAGTCATATATGGTTCTGTTGGTTGGGGAGCAGTGGTTGGGAAAAGGAAGTAGCCCCAAGACCAGGGGATGGGGGAGCCCACTCTCAGGAATAGGCAGTTAAGTGTGGAAAGTTTAGGCTGCTGGTTAACAGGATACTTATCTACAGCACATTTGACCTGTGATACCTGAATACAATTCACCACTCTCTGAAGCTTACAAGATTTTTATTTTTAATTTTTTAAGTCTACAAAGAGATAGCGCTTTAGATATATTAGTATTATTACTGTTTGTAATCTGTACTGAAATCCACATTGTATAATAAATTGCAGCAAATTAAGACTGCTTACATATAGAATTTTAACTATAAGCCTTTTATTATAAGTTATAAGCTGTACAGACTTTATATGTTCTTTACCCACATCAATGAATTTATAAATGTTGAGATAAGGAATGTTCACACAATAGTGTTATGAGAATTATTGATAGCAAAGTGGAGAGAAATTATAGAGATAAAAGATTTTGAAGGCCAGAAAGGAAAGGGACTATAGTTGCGATCATGGTAAACATGGCACCAACAGGCATGTCCTTCTCCGCTATTCCCTCTGTCTTGCTAAGAAAACAAAACAAAACAAAAAACAACAACAAAAAAAAACACAAAACAAGAAACACACAACAACAACAACCATTGATTACATTCCTAAAGCTAGCCTCCAAAGTCTATTTCCCTATTTGGCCAAGTTCTCCTCCTAAAGCTGACAACAGAGGCCCAGCAATCAAAAGCCCCCTTGAGCTAATCTAATTAACATGCCCAATTATAATTAAACTCTTCATTCTAACATGGGGTTTTCCTTTTTATCTTTATAAACTGCCTTATGAATATGAGCCACATCTGTCTCTGGACAAGCAACACTTCAACCTTCCACATCAACATAATTTAAATAAATAAAACATTCTTTGCAAAGGCATAGCTTCCTTCTAGTAATTATCATTCAGAGCCTCTACACACACACACACACACACACACACACACACACACACACACACACACACACACACACACCATGGAAGTTCACAGAATGTCACAATACTCTCATGTGAGAGCTACTCCACACTATAGGATATAGTCTGCCTTCATTACAGATGGCCTCATAGAGGACCTAGAGTATATAAGCCAGGGAAGACTAGAAGAAAGATGCTCCATTTATATGGCTACTAGAAAAGCCTCATCTCTGCTGGGTAAATGTTTTTCAAGGGCATGCTTTTGAGGAAAGGATCACCCATTCAGCTGTAACAAAGGAAGTCAAGAGTGAATTCTGGTGAAATTTCAGACTGTAAGAGAGGGGGTAGATGTTCCTTTTGTTTCCCCCAGGAAGAAATTAGAGCAACATATTCACTCTTAGAATGATAGGCAATATGAAATATGTAGATATAAAGACAAACCATTTTTTAGGTAATACTTTGAGAAAGTAAGGTGCATGTACATGGTCAGAGAAACACTTTCATGTATTAAAACATAGAGTATGGAAGACATAAACTATGGGACGTGACCTGGAAACTTAGGTCTCTAATTTCAGTAATACATTATTATATACTTTTTTTTCCCAAATATTTCCTAGTTTCATAGTGTAAGACATTCAAAATGTCAAGTGAGGATAATATTAACCACCAGTATGACACACAAGGAACTTCCTGCAAAGAGATTAAAGTCTAGAGCCTCAAGAAATTTAGACTTTAATTAAAAGATAAAGGCTATGGGTAAAGATTTTCTAGCAGTTGGTCTAAATTTTAGATGAAACCATATATAGGCCAAAGTGTTAGCATAACCCTAGGCTCCAGATGAAATACCTCAAGCTACTTTCTCTCACAGGTTATTTTTGAATTTACAATCAAATATAAGCAATTAATATTATATACTACTTTATTTTTAAAAAACATTCATAAATAGCATTGGAAATTTCAGGAGTAGGATAAGAAATGCACTGATTAAAATGTTCTGATAGAAACTCAGATCTTTATGTAATAAAAGTACATAAATGATAAGCTGTTGTGTAACAGTTTCCTCAAGACTAAAATATTATATACATCAGTGAAGCTCTTTATCCACAAAGAGAAACAACTCAAAACAGCTTCAGGAAGTGCCTGAAGCTGAAAAGATTCACCAGGTACCTCCTCCTTGTCAGAGTAAGCCATGAGAGCTACAAAGAAGACTGAAACCTGATCAGATGCCTGGAAGAAGCAGAAACCAGTAAGAGCTGCCTGCAAAATACTTAAAACAGCCAAGACACCTTTCCAGGTGTCTCCTACTTGTAGAGCTGTGCAGTATGCTCCAGGTTTCCATTGCACCTCTAAGGGCTGTCATGCTGGGGTGAACTTTGGTGATACAGCAGTCTGAGTTATTTCTGTTCCTTTAAGTAACCCCTTCAACCAAATACCTCTAAGTAACCACAATAAAATTCATTGGCTCAACATGTTGGACTTTGGTTGTATCATACTTTCATCTGTCATGGGTTCTATCTTCTGTGTGTACTGTGTGTTGTATCTCCAAAGGAAAAGTTTTGTCACAAAGCATATGCAGGATGAAATATATTATATGACTATGCAAAAAAGACTGAAGCTATATATTTTAATAGCAATCCTCCACTCAAGAATAGTTGTACCTGAGGACAAATATGCTATATAGAAGGAAAAGGCTAAATGAATAGATCGATGCTTTAACTTTACTTGAATCCTGATTAATGAATTATTGTTAAGACTTAAACTTCAAGAACAAGCTGAGGTAACTTTTCATTTTATTCACTAGGCCCTTTCTTATCAGAGTAAGCAGTGTGATCTGCAGAGTAACTCCTACATCTTCTAGTAAATGAGATTTGAATTCAAGTGAAATCTAATAAGTTGTACTCCATGGAAAAGAACATTCTGCATTTTTGAAGTCTCCTTGGCATTATCTTCTGATTTCCATGAAGACAACACTGATGGATCAGATGATAGGGCAGATACTGTTACTGAGAACTGAACTGCTTCTAACTCTCCTCTGCTCACCAGTCCCCAAAGGACAGAATCCTCTCAAAGCTGCTAAGAAGAAATCTACCTTTGGTGTCTATAGTATATCCAAATATGGTCCAGAGGCCAAAGGCAAGAACTGTGGTTGTGAGATAAAATATTACATATTCAGCTTTGGCTCCTGAAATACAAAAAGTGTGACTTCTTTTAATATTCTCAGAAATGTAGTTATATACTTTGCATGATGATGATACAGATGGATGCTGTAATTCTCAAGTAAGCAGTAACTGGTGCTAAATACAATACAAAAAGGCACAAATGTTAAATATGAAATAATCCCAATTCCTGTTTTCTTTTAAAAGGTATCCTAATTTTTATTTTAATTACTTATATTTGTCTGGAGTTATAGGTAGTTCTGAGACATCTGATGTGGGTCCCAAGAACTGAACTTGGGACCATGGCAAAAGAAGTTTGGGCATTTAATTGCTGAGAAATCTCTCCACTCCCTCAGTATTTTAGTTTTTATAAAGAAAAATTAAAGCATCCATATATACATCAAAATATACATACATGTTGATTTAACACAAATAGTACAACTATTTGACTCTCCTGGTATTTAAGTACAAAATATGAACTTATGCTTTAATATTATTTATTTATCCCGTTAGTTGCTTTTTAAAATATCAACTGGAAATATGCTCAAAACTTCTATAAAGCAGGTAAACACAAAATAACAATAACAGAAAGAAATATCAGAACAACATTTAGTCATTAATTAGTCATTTTCTGTTTATTGAAGATCTCACCATTCAGATCTTCAAGATCTTCAAGTTCATTTTCTGCATGATAAATGTGAAGAAATTGTGCCTAGCCAAAACTGTGATACAGCTTTATAGCTCAGGATGAGGAGTGAGAAGAACCAGATAACATGACAGTGTCTGTTCCACTTACAGGAACAGCACAAAAACAGTGATGGTGATGTTTATAGTCATATAGTACTACTATTACAAAGCTCTAGAATGTCATGCATGAGAATATTATTGCAAATATTTGCTACTATTATGGAAGAGAGAATTTTAAATAGTATGTTTAAAATAACCTAAACACAAACATTAACCAAGTAATATAATAGGCATTTGATTACATAGAAATGCTTGCTCATCTTGATAAGACTTGCCAGCATTGTCAAAGAGAAAAGAGGTTATCTAAAATAGCAGTGAAAATGTCTACACTGACAAAACTTGCAGCACAATGGAAGGCGACCTGTGCTCTACCTCTTGGCACCTGGACAATAAAGGTTACTAAATGTGTTCATCATCTGAATGAACTTATTAGGACAAGTCCACTCATCCAGAGATGTCGTTTTCAACCCAAACCAACCAACACAGTAGCATATCAGTGATGGTGCAGTGCAATTTCCCACCAACAACAGTTAGACACAATACCTAACAGTTCATCAAAAGGACTAACCTCTTTGACTAAGCACAAGAAGTGTCACAAACAAGACGCAACGTATACCCTGATATCATGAGGTTTTCTGTTTATAACGATGATTTAACTCTGCACAAATTCCTTTGACCATAATGAGTTCACACTAACATTCTAATTTAGAAGGAAGATATATATATATATGTATACTATCGTTGCTGCCATCCACTTCATTTTTCTTTCAAAATAACACATACAATAAGCAATATTTTCATAACACCTATTCTCACCATGTCCTCAATTCTAATCACTGCAGCACCCTTTAATGAATATTTGAATTACTCTCTCCTACCTCCAGTGTTACTTAAGACAAACTTCATATCATTTGAGAAATGGTAAAAAGTAATTATCCTGCTGCTGATCACATTTGAGTGTACTCTGATAAGATGAGGCATAATGTCTATTATGCAAAAGTTGTTTTCACAAATATCTGTGTCAACTCTATTTCCTATTATGGGCATTACTGTTCCAAAAATTAGACATCAATATATTTTGTCCTTATACTGAAATGAAATAAATTACATGCTACATTGTTGCTGACCTTTTAAAATAATATTTTAACCATATGGCAAAATCCTAATATGTGCCCTTAAACTAGATCAAGGATCATCTCTAGTTAATTTATAAAATACCTATATTATAATTTCCCAGGAACATAGTTATTTTAAGTCAAATATTTTTCATTAATATCAACTGAAGGCAAGGTTTTGATTCCAAAGTGCATGTGGCTTTACTATGAGCTTCTTTGTGTTGTTATAACTTAGGGTGGAATGGAATGTGTTGTTATATCTTATAGATACTACTAACTGTCCTCTGTACATAGAACATTCTCAAGGGAAATAGTTACCTAACATAAAATGCTAGCAGTGTTTAGGTTCAGACACCCTGCCCTAAAAGAGAAACACAATAACAAAAGAGTAAAAATAAATAATCTTCTAACAGTTTCGGTATTAATTCTAAATCAATTTTTTTTCTTTCAAATCAGATTACTAGGCAGTAGGATTCAGAAAAACTATAATAAGTCAGATCTATAGGAGCATCTACCATGAGTCAGGCATGAACTTCTTCAGAAGTTTATTAGTCTTCATGAAGAACTATGAATTTCTGACTCAGCAGTTAAGAGCACTAGCTTCTCTTCCAGAAACCTGGATTGGATTGACCACACCCACATGTCAGCTCACAGCCAGCATTAACACTAATTCTACAACACCTGATTCTACTTCTATCTTCCATAAACAAGGCACACATATGGCACACAGACAAGTATGTAAGGAGCGCCCATATTCATAACATAAAAATAATACAGTTTTCAATGAATGATATACCAATATCAATTTTCCTTAAATGAGGAGAGTAAGGCTTTAAATTGATTATTTTATTGTCACAGTTTTCAAAGGTGGATCTGAGATTTAAATCACAACACCTGAAACAAAGATTGCATCCTCTTCATTATTCTCTCAGTGCCTTCATGATAACCAAAAGTCCCTTCATATTTTAACTGATGGTGAGTCTTGTTATCTAGTCCATGCTGGCTTTGAAATCACAACCCTAGGAATGCTAGGATTATAGAAGGAACCCACGACAACTAACTGAAGGAAAAGCTGCTTTGTAAAATACATATTTCAAAGGAGAGGGAAGCATATTTCATAAGATCTACAGAAAACCCCGGTGAGTAGTCTCTACTTGAAAATTTCATTCCAGAAGATCAATAAAAGTTCAAGCACACAGCAGATGTCACTAAATCATTATTTATTCATTTATTGAGATTCTTGTTCTCATTTTACCAAATGTACTCAAAAATGTCTAAAAAAATGAAATATTCAACTAAGTGCAATACATAATAGTAACAAGAAAATGAGAAGAGAGAGCACATGGCTTTGGTTTAATATCAAGTGAATAAAGGCAAGTATTTGGGAAGCAAACCACCATCAGTCCTGGATAGTCACTTCTTGGAGACACCTTATATGCTTTGAAAATCCCTTCAGAGAAAGTTACAATGTACCAGCTAAAAGACATAATAGTTTTCTACAGCTGTCATAACAAAATAGCAGAGACTGCCTGGCTTAAACAATAGAAAATTATCTGTCAAAAACTTGGAGGACATAAGTCCCACTTCACAGATTCATCATGAGTTTGGGGGGAAGCATAATTTTAGGTAAAATATATGGAACAAAAATTTGTAAGACTAGAAGTGGCATAATATACCTAGGACACTTTCTTGGGGACTAAAATCTACAAGACAGCAATAGATTGCACAGCAACATGACATATCATAATGGTATTACAGGGAGCAAGATTAACAGGTACTGCGTATAAGACCTAACCTGAAATCTACATGCATCAACTTTAGAGCACCCTATAGAATGTCAATCAGAGTCCTATAGTGTTGCAGTATTATTAGACAGGAAATTGAGGTCATTAGACATAGAAATTCATATTCAGTGGCTCAGTTTCCTAACCACAAGTGCACACTAAATCTTCACATCAGCAAAGAGACAGAGCAAATGCACCTCTGATTCAAGATTGCTTTATTTCTCCATTTTATTTATTCAGTTGTTATTGCCTGTAATTTTTTGTTGGATTTTTGTTTAGTTTTCTATTTTTCTTAAAAACCACAGAAACAAATGGATATCAAGTTGACTCAAGGGCACTTTTTTTCTTGACTTGAAAGTTTGCTTTTCTATGCTCAATGGGAAAGCAGCATTGGAACTGCAGGACTAATGTCTCTTCATCTCTTCCTGAAGCAACAGCATTTGCCTTCATAACTGTTGGAACACTCAGCAGGTCAGCAGAAACAAGACAAAAAAAACAGTGCTGGACAGCACAGAAGAGAGGAATAAATGAAAGGACGATTGAAGGGAGATTCACAAAAGATTTCTTAGATAACTGGGACATAAGATGTAAAAGGAAAGCAACCGAAACATTTTGGAAACGCTGTGAATCACAAATAGAATGATTGTTCTGTAAATTTTCATTTCATTATTCTTTATGCCTACCATGGTTATTAGGTGCTTCTGTCTCACCCAGCCACAACCAAAACCCCTAAAGTTAGAGTGCAGAAACCTCTAATTTCACTCCAGTCTGTTTAAATACTAAATAATATCATCAGGACTTCATTCTCCATCCCTAAATTTTGCTTCAGTTAAAAGGCACATGAGTCCAGAGAGATGCCTCAGCAGGGAAAATCTCTTGCCACTCAACAGTGCAAACCTGTTTTTGTTTGATGCCTGGACCCATAGTTTGAGGTAGAAAACTGACTCCACAAACTTGTTGTTTGATGCCCACAAACATGCCATATTACACATGCTGATGCCCTGAAACATCACATACACACACACACACACATATATGCACACACATGCACACGCACACGCACACACACGCACACACACACAGGCACACATGCACACATGCGTGCACCCACACGCACACACACACTCAGGCACCCATCACTCTCCGACACACACACCATGATAATTAAAAGCATTTTTTTATTGTTCCATTACTTTCAACCACAATGTGCTTTCCCTCTACTCATCCATGGTCAATCATTATACATATCCTCAAGCACATGTTGAGTAAAGTCAGACCCACCCTTCCTTACTCTGAGGACATGATGCTGAACATTCCAGAATGTCCAGTTTTCCCTTGTGCAGACCAAAACATACCTCATTTTCCAACCACCAGGTAAAGCCCAAACTATTCCCAAGTTATAAGATTAAAGTATATAAAGCAAGGGCTAGACCTAAGTGACCACGTACACACTAGATATCTTACTGATTATCCTCTAGCTATTTCATAATATAAATACATAATATTTAATTATCTTATAATAAATACTTAATTATATAGATATATGAATAAATGTATACATAAGCAACTCCTAGTTTCCATTTGAATTTGTCAGACATATGTTAGATTTGTTGTTTCATTCTTCTTCTGCTTCACATTGCCTCTATGAATATTCATAAGTCCTATGAATTCAGTGCTTATCAGCCCCTAGTTCTCCTTTCCTCCCTTTCTTTCACCCTGTTATACAGTATCTCCCATGGGGCTGGCTACATTCAGGCCCTAATTTTCATTAGCATCAGTTCTTTCCCGTTCCATAAAACTAGACTTTTATATGAAGACAACCAACATCCATTCTGACACAGCCCATGGAGTAGTGCTCAGACTCAAACAGAAACAGGTTCTTAGGAGAGCTGCAGCAACTTGCTTCATGATGGCTAGTAAATATCTGAAACTTCTTCCACAGGAAACCTCTTTTGAGTGGGTTACATTCCTACTTACATTTAAGGCAATTCAGATGCCACTTATTTGATAGTCCTGTCCATGAAGTCTTGTTCAACATGAGCCTCGTACATTGAACACTGTGTCATTAGGTAGCCCTCAAACAAGATTCTATTTTTTTATCTGAGAGTTCTGTAAGTTTTGGTCAGTATTATTGTGTGAGGGCATTGTGTGCAAGTCTGTATGTATAGTGTGTGTGTGGAACTGTGGGTATTCCATTCTCTCCACCGAGGATTCACTGTATCAAATTCTGGATGTTAAGTTTGTGCAGCAAGAGCTTTTACCTTCTGTGTCAATCCTCTGGCCCTGAGTCATGCATGTTTACATCTATATATTAACAGGAACTACCTGTATAATTACTCTATGAGATGTTTACGTAGTATGCTAATACTACTTGTATTGTATTTTTGAAATACAACTATTTTTCAAATATATAAGAGTAATATAGAATTTTTAGTCAAAAAATCTTAGCATTACTTAATTTCTGAGCGTTAAAGTTGGCAAGCATTGTGATTGGAGAGAATGCTCTCTGTTTGGAAGGAATAGCTGTGCTCGAAGCCCCAGGATCAGTTCTTGGCACTCTTATACTGGCTCACAAATATCTGTAACTCCAGTTCCAGGAAGGACATCCTCTATGGCTTCCATGAACAACAGCCATTCACACGATGCTCATACATGCATTCAGGCAAAAAAAAAAAAAAAAAAAAACTCATTAAAAAGTTATCAAACTTTATGGGGGGTAGGGACATCCTCTTGGTGACAGGGTTGGGGGGGAGGAGTTATGGGAATATAGAATAGTTGGAGGGTGTACCTGGAGGGGCATAAAGTCTGTACTGTAACTAAAAACGATTAAAGAATAATTTTTTGAAAAGTTAACAAACTTTATAATCTTATAATTTATGTTTAAATATGTAGAAGCATATTAATAACACAATTGATAATAGTATTATTATCAAAATAACTTAGTTACTATTATGCAAGTGCCTTAGTCAGGGTTTTTATTCTTGCACAAACATCATGACTAAGAAGCAAGTTGGGGAGGAAAGGGTTTATTCAGCTTAAACTTCCACACTGTTGTTCATCACCAAAGGAAGTCAGGACTGGAATTCAAGAGGTCAGGAAGCAGGGGCTGATACAGAGGCCATGAAAGAATGTTGTTTACTGGCTTGCTTGCCTTGGCTTGCTCAGCTTTCTTTCTTATAGAACTAAGGACTACCTGCCCAGGGATGGCCCCACCCACAATGGACCTTTCTACCGTCACTAACTGAGAAGATGCCTTGTAGCTGGATCTCATAGATGCATTTCCTCAAGGGAGGCTCCTTTCTCTGTGATAACTCCAGCTTGTATCAAGTTCACACAAAAAACCTGCCAGCTCATCAAGTGACAATTACCTTGTGAAATGCCCCTTACAAATAAAATAATGTAATAAAATATAACATCATTAAGTGATATGGACATTAGCAAAATATTACCCACTAAATCAGTGAACAAATAGCTATAACGAATTTGGTAAAAAAGAAAAATAAATATTTTACCATTTCTAAATCCCTTTTGGTAAAGTCTTTACAAACATGTTACCATCAATTGTTAGTTTGACTCAATATTATTTGAAAATTAAAATATAAAATATTAAAATATATTTGATGAAACAAGAAGAAGAATTTACTTCCATAAAAGAGGAAGAACACATACATACAATATTTTGTGGCTGACACATAACACAGTGTATTGTGTGCTTACTGTGCAATATTTCCTTAATTCATAGTTTGCTTTCTGAGATGAGCTATATGCATGAACCACAAAGTGTTGTAGTCTGAGTCCAGCATCTCAGTCACTTCTCTCTTATTCTGCCAAAAGCACAATAGAGTTTATAAACACGAGGTATTTGCTTTCTTCAAAGACCCCTGTAACCCCATTGCTAACCCAATACACATTACATGACTGGAGCTTGGTGGCTGTGATCTAGCTCCAAGTTCAGTGAGATACACCAGATAAAAGAAACAAGGTAAAAAGTGATACAGCAGAACACCTACATGATCCTCTGGCCTGAATTCATGCACGTCCATGGGTGCATGTATCTAAACAAAGACATTTGAAACAAGTATATACACTTCATATACATGTATACGCCAACATGGTGATAATGCAGACATTCACAAAAAGACACAAAAATATATTAAGAATTAAATTCCAGTTGATATAAATTTACATTATAGTTGACCTTCAAAGTTTCAACTTTCTTATAAATTATATTCCTGTGCTTTAGAAGGTCCATTTAAGTCAGCTTCTCCAAAATACTATCAGTGAGTTGTTTCTCTTGCTGTAATTCATAATTCAAAACATTGTGTTTATATATTTTGCAAAGGTCACTTTCAATCAAGATTTCAGTTTTCATACTATTGAACTTGGTCTTTGTATAAACATAATAACTGTTATTTTCTCACATTTTCCAATTCTTTATCTTATGCCTTATGCATTTCTAATGCTTATTTCTTGAGCTCTTTATACTGGTTTTATTAATAAACATCTTTTTTTACTAAATTAATTCAAACCTATCTCCTATATACCTTTTTAAATCAACCAAGCTTATTATATATGTCTCATTATCTCCTTTAACAGATCTAGAGGTCATGTGTTTGTTACAATGCTTTCCATGTAAGTAAATTTCACTTCCCAGTGGACATCTTGAAAGTAAACTAAATGCTTTCTTTCTCTAAATGTAGAAGAGATGTTCGACAAATATTTTTACTTACTCACACATTTATTATTTCATATGAACCATCGCTAGTGTTTATCCACCAAAGTGAATTTTAATTGTTTGACACCTTTCTATTTTTACTCTCATAAATCATTTGAACGTAAAACTAAATAATTGTTGATTTAGCCCTTTCATGGAAACGTTATCTCTGCATGTAGTGCATGTATGGATAGAAAATCCTCATAAAAATTGGTGACAAGATTTCCATAATGTTTATATTTCAAAGGAACTCAGCAACATCACAGGATGAAGGGTGTAACATCACAAAATGAAAGATATAATATCACAGGATAAAAGATGTAAGCACTATATTTTCTTAGTCGGTTATTTTGCTGACAATATTTCCTCAATTCATAGTTTGCTTTCTAGGATAAGCTATATGCACAAACCACAAAGTGTTGTAGTACTGAGTCCAGCACTCCAGCCACTTCTCTCTCACTCTGCCAAAAGCACAGTAGACTATGTACATGAGCTATTTGCTTTCTTCAAAGACCCCCGTTACTCCATCACAAACCTACTATACATTACATGGCTGATGATATGGCTTTGTTAATTCACTCATAACTGAGTTAAACCATCCAAAATTGAGTTCATGTGGAACTTCTTCACACAGCTTCTTATTTATACTTCAGGAGGATGAATGGATGTATTACAGGCTTATTCTCTACACGTGTGCTATTCTGGTCTATTTTCTTGTAGTAGGTAAAATTCCATGGAATTATATAGTTTCACAATGTCTTTCTACCAGATTAATTAACTTAGTATTCCCAGGAGCAAGTATGATGTACCTCAAAGACAAGGGACCAACATACACATGAGTAGAATGTTACATTGTGTAAGCTGCCATCAGATAAATATTATTGTGAAAGAGTGTGCTATGACACTTTCCTCCTATCTTGGAAGGAAGCCACTTAAGCATTCCTTCCTGCAGGGAAGTTTGTAACATATAAGAAGTAAATAGCTCAAAAGCTTCAAGAAATCACCAAAACTGACCAGATTTGCCAGGCACAATCATCCCCAAACTTATATAAGCAGGAGGGATTGCTGTGACCCATTCTTAGGCCAGCTGGAATGCTTAACAGAGGATCAGACAAAGCTAAACCACCTGGACGAGACTTCGGCCTCTAAGCTTCCTGAAAGAAACACTCTCCATCCTATTTAGCTGCCAGCAAGCTGTGTAGTAAGTTCCAGTTTTCCATGGTTTATGAGCCATCAGCCATGTTGGATAAACTTTGGGTGACACTTTGAGGCTTTTCTGCTCCTTCAACTAACTCCTCATCCATATTCTGTAAACATCCCCAATAAAGTTGATTTCTAAGATGGACATTGATGGTATCCTGACTTTGGTCTATCCATCTGGTGTGGGTATATTGCTGTCAGACAAAACAGTCTCACTAAATTGTTTAGGCTAGTAGGTAATCCACTCAGTAACACAAGCAAGCTTTATAGTTGTTATCCTTCTAAGCAACTAGAATAACATATCTACACCAGTATCTACACTAGCAAAATCTTCATTTTTCACAAGTGTACAGGCCCAAAACAATATAACAAAATATAATGAATTCTTGTAATATAACAAAACTTGTAATAAGGTAATACTTTTAATGTTAACAAAATGTAGAGTATAAGTGCATCTCTGATAATCCATGATAATCTAAGATAAATGATTTGAATTCTAAGTACATTACATTTCATTTACATAAATTTACTAAAGCCTAGATTATATGAGATAAAAAGAAAGTCCTGGGGAAAAGCAAAGAACAAAACCATAGTCCTTTAGGGTCCTTGTTTGTTTGTTTGTTGTTTTGTTTTTGTTTGTTACTTCTTTATTAATATTAACATTATTCACTTTACATCATGATCATGCATGCCAGCCCCTCTTTTCCTTCCAGTCCCATCCTTGTAAATTCTTCCCCCATTACCTTCTCCCCTTCTCCTCAGAGAAAGGGAAGCCCTTCTTGTGTACCACCCTACCCTAGAGCACCCAGTTACAGTAGGCCTACCTATACATCCTATCCCACTTAGGCCCAATTAGCTAGTCCACTTAGGGGACTCACATGAAGACCAAAGTGTACATCTGCTACAAATATGTAGAGAACTTGGGTCTAGCCCCTGCATGCTTTTTGGATGGAGATTCAGTCTCTGTGAACCCCCATGGCTCAGCCGTGTTGATTCTGTAGGTCTTATGGTGTCCTCTCCAGCTGGCTTGATTCTATCCCTCACTCTTCCATAAGACTTGCAAGCATGGACTGATGTTTTGCAATGGAGGCTGTCACTTATTCATTTGCCTGGCACTGGACTCCTTTCCCATAGTGGTGTGCATCATGAAGTTGGCAAACATGAAAAACAAAAGCTAAAAAGTCATATCTTGAGGCATAAGACTGGTACAAAAACAAAGTAGGCACCAATCAAATATTTAAAGAGCAATGATATAGAATCTGAACACAAAATAAAGGTCTGTTGCTGGGTATTATTGAAGTTTGATTCCAACAGCAAAACACTTGTTACAGATTAATTTGATAAATAAGTAGTATTTTAAAATGTAGACAGAGAAGTGATTTACATATTCAGAAAATTTCTTTCTTCATCTTGCTACCTACCTTCCTATACATCTAGATAACACAAAACTACAAGTCATTTTGTGACTTGAAATTAATTCTAAAAATATGAAATTAGAGACATATCCTTATTAAGAGGTGAAAATTCATACTACAGAATTATTCTTATGTTGCTGTTAAAGATTGTAGAATAACAAAGAAGAGATTAAAGTTGATATTTGCAAAAAGATATATATTTTTAACCTTATCTCCAATAGTATGATAATTTCCAAAGAAATAAAATGTCACTTACATCCTCATGACTTTTGACAAAAAGAACAATAAACACTGGAAGAAATAAATCATGTAACCAAATGGTTCTGATCAAACTTGATAGGCACATGTAGAAGAATGAGATTAGTTCCTCATGTCTCACCCTGTACAAAACTCAACTCTAAATGGATCAAGAATTCCAACTAGACCTGATAGGACAGAAAGGAGAAAATACATTTAATCTCATTGGTATGGAAGAGGAACTTCTGAAAAGGGTCCCAATAGTGAAGGCATTAAGAACCAGCATTTAAGGTCTGAGATTCCATGAAGCTAAAAGGATTGTGTCCAGTGAAGGACACTATCATTTGAATGAAGGGGCAGGACTTATAATAGAGATGAACATGACAGGCCATTGCCAAAGTTCTTGGTTACCATACTGAAAGCAAGAAACCTTAGTGCTGAAGAAACTACAAATTATAGTCAAAACATGGAGCAATCAAACAGGTATGGATATGGTAGCTTCATTCTTATTGGACAGCTTTCATAGTCATGGAAAAATACATTTTCGTTGAGATTGTACCCCCTAGTAGATTGACTATGCTCCAGTGAAAGGTCAGACATCAATATTCAACAATATTTGTGTAGCATAAGTAGACTTGATGGATTTAAACTTTTTAAAAAGTGAACAAAAAGTTGGATGTAGAGTGAGTGGATATGACCAAACTACCTAAAAAGTTTTCGATGACTAATACAATCATTAAAAAATAAAAACAATAAAACCCTTAGAAATGTAGAACCACAATTACACAAATACACAATATACCACAATTACATAAAATTGTGTGTGTGTGTGTGTGTGTGTGCGTGTGTGTGTGTGTGCGCTTGAGACCGAAAATATCCTCTGTAGATGAACTTGAACTCGGAACAGTTGAAAGACATCTGTCTTCCTCTGCCTCCCAAGTGCTGGAAATAAAGACATTTGTCACATCCAGCAAAAAAATTATGTTTTAACATAAAAACGTCGATAAAGTATCTCCAAATCTTATACCTGTCTAAAATGCATATTCCCCACAAAAGTTAGGCTTAATGAACACTAAACTCATTTTTTCAGTAGATTAAGCCTGCCCAGATAATGTCTATCAATTAATTCACAGCATATTTTATCCTCATTTTAAAACATGAAGTTCTCACAATGGTTATGGCTGATCCTATTCTAACATTTTTCCAGAAAGAAATTCACAGAAAATTTTCTAAGATAAATGTACACAATATGACAGCTGTGAAAAACCATACAATTTATAAATCTATCAAGAGATGGCTCTCTCAGAGAGGGGTTAGAAGACAGGAGGAAAGAAGGGGAGGGACAAAGGGAGAGAGGAAAGATGGGAGGAAAAGAGTGAGATTAATGACTAAATTTCTCAGAAACAAGGCAGGAAAGTAATAATGTAGTTATTGTTAAAGACAAGTACAACATATTCTAAAAATGTCAAAAGAGCTCTCCATTTAAGATTGCTTGGATAAATTCTATTCAGTTATAGAAGAAACCATATTCTATGTGACCTTTCAGAGGTCCAGAAATCTATAAAATAAAGATTTTTGTACCAAAGAACAAGATAACCACTGAATTTACAATATCAGTCTATCTGAAGAGTATAGTTCAGCTTATAATTGTGTCCTATTCTTCACAGCCAGTCAAAGCAAGCCAGTATAACCCCATGCCTTTGCTACAGTTCTAAACTTTTATATGACTTTACATTTTTTACTGATAAAGTTTAGGAGCAGCACTTTTCTATAGAAGTACTGCTTCTATAAAGCATATGTTCTACTCAAAATCAACATATGTTATTAAATAGAGAATTTTAATACTGTCTAAATAATAATGAAAAAAGTCAAGCCAAAAACCAGAGAACAAATATATTAAGGATTTAAAATAAAAGGATTTTATTTATCCAAATTTGTTCCTATACCTTGCTGTTGAATTCATTATCTTTTTCAATTCATTAATTTTCCTTAAAAGAAATATGTTCAATGATGAGCATTATTTTTTCATTTCATTAATTTTCTTAAAAGTTAAATATGTTCAGTTAACCATTCTGATACTTAAAAGGAAGAAATCATATTCGCACAGAATAATTCATATCATGAAAAATAACTTTATGATAATAACAAATATTGATCACTCGCTATATGTAAGGCATCATTCAGTGACTTATAGGTATCACTTTATTAATTCTTCCTGTAAGAAAATTAATACTATTATCAGTATTTACAGATAAGGACAATGAACAGAAGAGTAAAATTTACTTATGTAAATTTTGATTATATAGGTAAATAAATGAGATCCTATACTTCTACTCATTCATTTATACTGCCTTTCAATTAAAAAATACTTGGATAATCAGTACACCAAAATGCCAGTGCCTATAAGGCATATAAAAAATGCTTAGAGATTTGTTTTAGTCTGCAATGACTAAAATAACCTTGTTGATTTGACATTTTGTATTTTGCACATGCATATCTTGAACTTTTAGCATCAAAAAAAATGTTGGTATCACCAACATCCAGACAGAATCTAACATGCATTAAATAAATCATTATTCAATGAACAAATATATGGAGGAGTTAACAATAGAAACCTTTCATCCAAACAGCCTCAGAAAAATGATTAACACATATGAAATGCTAGAAGCAGGCTATAGAAAGCACTAAGAATTCCATCCAGAAATTTCTATGGCACTCAAAAATTTAACATTTTTCTACAAAAACACTCATGCAGATCATTTAATCTTCAAAATGCATTAAGGAGTATTTTACCATCTGCAATTTTTAAAGAAATAAGTTTTATAAAAAGTTTTATCATTGGTAATGTATTTAGGAAACGGCTGAACATCCACTCCACATAATTTGGTCATTCCCTATTGCATATGCTCTATAAGAAAAACAGATTATATTTTAATTAAGACTCATCTTGAAGAATGTAACCAAAAGAAACACATGGTGCATTAAATCACCTTAAATTACTTACAAAAATAACTCCTATATGTTTTAAATGATAAAATCTGTCTTACTTTTTCTATTGCTGTGAAAAACACTATGTATAAGAAACTCATATAAAAACTAATATTTAGCTGGGCTTAAAGTTTCATAGTCTTAGAGTTCATGAGAACAGAACAAAGGCATGGCAGCAGAAACAAGCTAGAGCCTATGACCATAAATGAAGAAAGACATGAGGAATGAAGCTAGTCTTTGGAAACCTCAAATTGAAACCACAGTGACACACTTTCTCCAACAAGGTCAAGCTCCTAATCCTTTCCTAACGGGTCCACCAAAGAGGCTCTTTCAACTCATCACAGAAGTTTAAAAAACAGAGTCATTTTTATATCAAAATATATGAGGATCTCCTGTTTCTTACATACAGACACAAAATGTGGGTAAGAACCTGTGGTCCTCACTCTTTGCTTAATGATATGGTAATCTTGGGATGTTCCTAATTTATACAACAAAGGGAGGTGAAACCATGATCCAACTACATTGCATAAAATTATCTTCAATAAAACAGATATTTTAAAAAGTATTACTTGGATAGATATATACTAATGAGATTTCTTACCAACTGCTTCTGATTTATAGAATTTTGCCAGTATATAATTATGTCTAATAATAGTATTAATAAATATTTTAAATATATACAGTCACTCTAAAATCAATTTTCTTAAGTCATTAATATATGTGTCTTAGTGTTTTATTGCTGTGAAGAGACAACATGGCCATGGCAATTCTTCTAAGGGAAGATATGTAGTTGGAACTGGCTTACAGTTTCAGAGGTTCAGTCCATTATCATCATGAGGGGAAGTGTGGTTGCATGTAGGAATATATGGTGGTAGGAAAGGAGCTGAGTGTACGTTATCTAGATCATCAGGCAGCAAGTGAATTGGTTTGAGCTTCTGAGAAGTCAAAGCCCACCCCTAGTCATGCACATGTTCCAACAAAGCCACAGGCACTCCAAGGCACACCTCCTAGTAATGTCATTTCCTCCTATGAGCGTATGGAGGACATTTCCTTTCAAAGTACCACATTCCACTCCCTATCCAACTTCAAAAGTTCACATAATTCATAACATGACCAAACTTGTTTAAACGTATATGGTAGTTTAATCTGCTTTGGTCATGGAAGTGTGGCCTTGTTGGAGTAGGTGTGACCTTCTTAGAGGAAGTATGTCACTGTGCGGGTGGACTTTGAGACTTCTAGCTGCCTGGAAGCCAGTCTTCTCCTGCTTGCCTTCACAATAAGATGTAGAACTCTCAACTCCTCCAGCACCATGCCTGCCTGGATGATGCCTTGCTTCCCACCATGAAGATAAGGTAATGAACCTTAGAATCTGTAAACCAGCCCCAATTAAATATTGTCCTTTATAAAAGTTGCCTTGGTCATGGGGTCTGTTCCTATCAATGGATGCTCTAAGACAAAGCACAAAGTTCTATGTATCTTCTGAGACTCGTGCAATCACAATGCCCAATCCTAATCCTTGGAATCCTGCACCTCCTCCAAGAAAGCCACACCTACTCCAGCACCACACCTCCTAATAGTGCCATTCCCTATGGACCTATGGGAACCATTTTTTTTTTCAAACTACCATACCATGTAGTTCTTTATAGAAATAATATACTAATTACAATCTACTACAAACATCCTGGGTGGAATGAAAGTCGTGAATATATGTTATAAAGCTCCTACTACTAATTAGAACCAAGTCTGTGGACTCTCAGGATGAGTTATCCTAAATTCTTATGCTACATTGTGTCCTCTTCATATTGAATTAGAGTTCATGTGTTGGGTTGTAGAGTTCAAAGAAGCTACATGTGATAGTGTATCTGAAAATAAACTACCAATACAGTTGAATGTGGAAATTGTGTGAAAAACCTTCATGTGCACACCTGCATGCACCTCCGTACAACGTTATAGACATAATGTTCATTATAGACACAAGAAAGAAGGGAGGAGGGAGGCTTGAACTTCTAACAGATCTTCCTATCCCTATTTCCCGGTCATCAAATTACAGACAAGCAGCACTATGCTCAGTTTTATGCAATCTGGGGGAATGAATCAGGGACCTCCTCAAATTAGTTAAGCACTTGAGAAATCAAGATACAACAACCTAAGCTTAATTTGTACTTGAGGAATAGAATCTGGGAATTATAAATTGCTTCTTCTGATACTTGTTCTCAGTAGCTTTAGTTTGTCATCATTCTGCAAATTTTATGTAAGTTAAACAGCATTTATTATAACTATTTATTATAATTATTTATAACATTTTCAATGAAAAAATTGTGGTTCACATTCGAAGCAATTAACAATACTGGGACTACCAAGGGGTCAAAATTTTGCTATTTCCAGAGATGACAAATTTAACAAAGGAAATTGACATAAAATATTCTCACTTTGCAATTAAGGACTGTGGGGAAATCATTACTGCTGCAGATCTCTAAACTTACATAGTCAAACTGCATCAATATAAGAAGGCAATTTATCTGTAACAAATTATTTTTAGTACAAATCTACTCCATTCTTATGAGAAATAAGTTTAAAAATATTACTAGATAAGTTTAAAAATTACTAGAACAAAAACATCATTACATTAAAACAAACTAGACCTCAAATTGGAAAGATGTCTCAACAGTTAAGAGCTACTGATCTTCTAGAAGACCAGAACTCCAATCAGGCAATTTACAACCCTGAACATCAAGGCCCAGGGACACTCAAAAGCCATACATACACATAAATAAGAATAAATCATTAAAAAATAAAGTAAACCTTAAAACAGAGACTTATTTCAGAGTCACAATGTCAGAGAAACCTTCATGTCCAAAGGGAGTATTTATTTCCCTCTTTCCCATGACTAAATATTTAATTTATATTTAAAACATAATGACAATAAAACCCTAACTAAATATTCCATATTTTACTATAGAATAGTATAGTAGAATGTTTTATTTTACTATGATGCATTTCAATGTCAAATCTATTTATGCAATTTATTTTCATAAAAAATAGGTGTCAGATATCCATGTTCCAATAATTTATCCAGAAATTAATAATGAGACGGTCAGGATAACAGTATAGCCTCTATGTACCTCACAAATCTGCTTAAATTTAGCCCAAAATGATTTATAATTTAAAATACTACATTTCAAAATAGGTCACCAATTTTAAAATGCTTAATCATACAATTTCATAATTAAATACATAACAGGCAAGACATATGCTGATTTGCGCTCTAGTGATGCAGGCACATTTTGCACTAATATTAACAAATTTGGGCAAAATAATCATTGGGAGTCATTTTAAAATTCTAAATATACTAAATCCTATTATTCACTTGACTTTCAAAAACCACTGCCATGTGAAACATCAACCGGAAGGCGATATGTTCATTCTGTGATAAAGAATACGCTATTCTAAAATGCTCTCTAATAAAATGCATTGCACATACACACACACACACACACACACACATTCATATTGTATAAGAGAGACAATCTACATCAACCTGAAACTTCCCTTCCTGATTATAATTCTGTTATGAAAATGTATTTAATCTCTTACCAATATCTTAGGACTAGAATAAATTAATGGATTTGCATTTTATTTTATAATGTATTTAATCTAAGAAGTACATTTATTATATGACTTTTATAATAAATTGCATTTTAGTGGGCTGTGCAGGTTATGATATTATCTACTCTTATTTTTTTTAAACATTTCTACCATCTTTTCTTATTTATTGGTGAATATTCCCTCAGGCTAATTAATTTGAATGTTCAGTAAAATATTAAATTTTCATTCCATGGATTCTCTTGAGTCAGTTTTCATTTCCAGTGTCTGCCATCATTAGATATACGACTTTCTTCTTCCTGTTGTTGAAGATCTAATTCACTCCTCTTTTATACTAAGTGAAAAAGTTAGACAGATTCTTTGAGTTCTTTTCTTTCTAACAAAAAGCTGCACTAATGGATAATGTACCTGCATATCTGTTTACATTTCATATTTCTAAAATTCAATTTCCAAAACTTGATATTTTTATAGATTACGTAGAAATGTATTTAGTAGCTGAATATCTGAGGCTATTCCAGAACTATTAACTTATCCCTATTTACTTATCTAGAGAACGTATTTTCTTTGATCCAATCTTTATCCTTCTGAATATATTAAACTTCATTTTAGGATGCAAGAGTCAAGTTGATAATGACCATTCCATGTGCTATATATAAAGAGTGCATATTCTCTGGATGTTTAGGTTATTAGATGCTATTTTAATAGACTAATTCCTGAGCTACTATGTTTTCCTTTTTGACTTTTGTCATTTCTACTACCTTGATATTTTTCTTGGCCAATCACCCCACAAGTTTATTAATTTGAATGTTTTCACCGAATATTAACTTTAATTTATATTAACCTAATGTCATATATACCAAATTCGGTGACTGCTTTGCTTAAATCTTATTCATCCTTAGTGATTTACTAACTAGTTGTCATGTCAATCAATTGGCCGGGAGTATTACAGTGCTTAATAATAATTGTAGATAGCCTCATTATTTACCGTTTAAATTGTTTCAATTTTTTTATATTTAAATGTACCTTGTTACAAACATCGTTTTTAACATTCGTGTTGGATCAAGGATGTCTTCTTTCAGAATAAAGCTTGAGTGTAATTGTCCTCCTAAACCCAGTTTATATGCAGTGTGTAAATTAAAGGATTACTACAGCAAATATTGTTTCCTTTGTGTTCAATACTTCCAGATGGCCCCATTCTTTCTTCATTTTACTTTCAGCTTATTCTCTCTCTCTCTCTCTCTCTCTCTCTCTCTCTTCATCTCTTCCTCCTTCCCCTCCTTCCTTCCCTCCCTTCTTCTCTCAGCTCCCACTCTCTTTTAATACAATGAGAAGAGTTCAGTCCATTGCCGAATGATCATGGGTAATTAAGAAGCAAACTAAACAAGCCAGATGAAGCAAGCCAGTAAAGAGAATTCCTCAGTGACTTCTGCTTCAGTTCCTGCCTCACGGGTCCTATCTTGAAATCTACAGTGACTTCACTCTATCTAAAATGCACTATAGTAGAAGTGTAAACCAAATGAACCCTTTCTTCCCCAACTCATTTTTTATTATGGTGCCTTTATTGTAGCAATATTAAACAAAGTAATACTATATCATATTCCAACTCCTTATCCACCAACCATTTTTAATATTTTCTTCAAATGTTTACATATGTGGTAATCAAATATTACTTGTATAATTATTTTGCTTTTTAACTTTTAAACACTTATTGAGATTGTGAGGATGGTGTTTGTATGTGTGCACATGTTGTATATTGTAGGAATTGTAAATCATAAGACACATTGCCAGAATCAGCATTTTTCCCATGATGTTCATCATGGTGGTGGACGTCAGATAGTCAGACTTGGTGGCAAGCACCGTTCCCAGGCCTTACATTTTGTGTAGATCATTCTTTGTTCAATTACAAATAAAAGGAAAAGACTTTCTTCTTTACTTTCAGTATTTGATTCATTCATTCTCAGTACCATTCATTTCTTTCTGTATATACAATTTTTTTTTCAGGTATCATATTCACTATCCTTAATTATCTCCATTGAGTGCTTGGAGAGATGGCTCAGCAGTTAAGAACACTGACTTCTCTTCCAGAGGACCCAGGTTCAATTCTCAGTACACACATAGCTGCTCATAACTGTCTGTAACTCCGGTTCCAGGGGATTTGATACCATCATACAGACAGGCAGACATGCAGGCAAAGCATTAATGTACACAAAATAAAATTAAATTCAAAATGGGGGGGGCTAGAGAGATAGCTCAGTAATTAAGAAGTGCTGGCTAGTTTTCCTGAGGACCCTTGTTCAAGTCCCTGTACTCACATGGAGGCTCACAATTATCTGGAACTCCAGTCTCATAGGATCCAACAATTTCTTTCTCCCTCCAAGGTCACCAAAAATGCAGAAACATGCACACAGGCAAAAACTCCTATACACGTTAGTAGTAGTAATAGCACTACTACTACTACAATAATAATAATAATAATAATAATAATAATAATAATAATCTCCACTGAACATTTATTATAAATAACTTTACTAATTTAATACATTTTCCCATGTTTAGCAAAAATATCAGTCACTTTTATTTCTGCTTTTTCATGTTCTTTCTTGCCAAGTATACAATTCTGACTAGAACATTTTATTTAGTTACTTTAAAGATATCAAATTTTTTTCTGACTTGATTCATTTCTTCTTTATGTACTTTGCATCTTCACCTGTAGACACCCCCAAACTTCTCTTTCTGTCTTTGGCTTGTAGTAGATTAAATAGAATTTACCTTTACAGTATTATGCATGCACTTATTTATTTTTTAGCTATTTTGATCTGTGCTTTAGGCTTTTATTGAGGATTTCTCTTTAAATTCTCATTAATATTTCTGTATTTCCTTGGTGCCGTTCTTTGCGTTTGTTTCTACAACAGTGCTTTAGCTTTGTTTGCTTCTTCACCATATTTCAGATTGGAATCACAGATGTGAAACACAATTTTCGCTGGGATCACAAGATATACAACATTTTGCTCTGCTGTAATTTGTGTGAGTTTGCGGATTACATTTCTTCTTTGATCTTTAATTTTGTTAATTTACATCCAAGCCAACATTTATTTCCTTCAACCACATGAAAGCATAATAGTAGAGGCACTCTGACTTCTGATACTATGATCTTCCTTGCTAGCACTGCCATTTGATCCATTTTTATGGTTTCCAGCTCTCTACTACAATAACCTATAGATATGTATATTGTCCACTTTTTCATTTGTTTTAACAATTTTAATAATAGTTGACATGTTCTGTTTGAGAGTTTTGTTATGTAAGTCATATATTTATCATGCGTGAGTTCTTTTTATCTTGGCAATATTTCCATTTTCTTTCATTGCTGTATTTTACAGCTCATAAATTTTTTTTGAAGCAGAATATCTTGAGAAGAACATTAGAGACTGAGTAAATAGTTTTTACATTTTTAAATGAGAGTGGTTGTCCTTTAGCTAGTAGTGGGGTTAGGATTCATCTACCCAGCAATTGAACAAAGTTTGGGATTTCTACTTACCAAATTTTTTCTGACGATCCAAGCTTCAAATGCCTCTACTAGAATCCTGTGTTTGAGGTGGGCAATAGAAGGATATTTTCCCCAGTATTTGTTCTACTCTCAATTTCAAGCATGGCCTTTGAGTACTTCAGAAGTCTCTCTGTTTGTTCTTTATCTCTCCTTGCTCTTGCTTATTATTTGAAGTTTTTCAATCTGGCTGCTGGAAGATTCTTCTGATATTTATTCTTCATTGTTCTGATAAAGCCTAAATCTGAAATCTGACCCTGAGTCTAGAATTTCACGAATCCTTACCATTCTGGTACTTCCTACAATCTACTTCTAGAGCTAAGAGATATTCCCACCCCTTTCTTATAAAAAACAGGGGCTATGTTTCAGCCACTCTCCTTTTTGTTTTTGTTTTTGTTTTGTTTTGTTTTGTTTTTCAGTTTTGTGCAGCCTTGTCTATACAGTTCCAACTCTCATGATATCATGCATTGGACAATAGTAAAATGAGAGAACAATGTATCTAGAGTTTTGTACTTTAGAAAATGCTGAAGAAACTCATAAAGCATAAAGTCAATTAGAAAACTAGAGTAAAATTATAAGGGATTGGTCTTCAAGAACATTAGCAAAATTATTAGAAGAGGAATTTGTGAGGCTAACCAAATTGATTTCTCTAGCAAAACGAAAAACAAAACCAAAGGAGGCAATATAATAATCCTCCCCTTCATTGATTTTGGTCAAAGTATTTTACAGAACAACAAAAATGAAACTAAAGTGCGGTGATTTTATTTCTAAGTATTATACAGGGAAGAGTGTATTGTTATGACCTGGTTAAGATTATTTTCATAGCTTTAGCTCTAAGTATATGGTATCTTGCCAAATGAAAATTAGCCACATATATATTTGATTTTTTTCAGGCAAGTTAATGTTTGAATACTTCTAAGTAAAGAACACTGCCCATCCCATACTACTTGCCCCCAAACAAAGCCAAGGACCTACACTGAACTCATAGTTCTAAGATGCCAGTTCTTTGGAGATAGTTGAAGAAAAGCAATAAACCCTAACCTCAGACACTCTGTGGTTACAGAAATAAGCAACAGACTCTTCAGTTTTATGGTGAAAAGAGATCTCTAATTGGACGTAAGAGCCTCTCAACAAAAAGGAAGTCATACCTAATACTGGAAACCTAGCAAAACAACCCAGGGCTAGTGAAGCCATGAATGATGGAAGAGAACCTACAACTGTCATGTTACTAAACCAAAATAATCCCTGACTATTCTAAACATCTGTCCTTATACCCACATATTCTTTGTAGAGCCTTACTGCTCACTAAGGAAGAACACTATAGAAAAATGACAGTCAATTGTTGTGGGTTGTATTGGTGTTGTTTGAATTTTGATATTAATTTTGTTTTCTCAAGACGGTTGTCCATGACAAGTAGTCAATCATGTATTTAGATAATCTCATTTGAACCTCTTTTTTCCTCATTTTAACTGGTCAATGAAAGCTGTGATTCAGTAGTGGAGAGGAAAGGTGGGATGGGAGGTATTTGAGAGTGTGGGCAGGGAGAAGAGAAGGACAAAAAGGGAAGAGGACAAAAGAGGATGAGGAAGCAAGGCCAGGAGAAACTGTAAGTAAGAAAGGGTCTTATAGGTGGGGAATAAGTTAGTATAAAGTTATATCTGTCTAATTTAGATATATAGTTATAACTATAATAACTGAATTGTGTGTTCCTTCTATGGGTTTATTGTGGTTGGAAATTAGTATAACAAATTAGTGTCCAACATCTCCAAAATATGTTATAGATGTATTTCATAATCCTACAGGACAAACAATTGAAGAGAAATTTAATCATATTCTAAAACAGATACTTCACAGAAAAAAGGGGACAACAAAGAAACTCAAAGATAGACTATATAGTGCTTTATTAACCTGAAATTTTTTAAATGCTCATGAACAAAAATCTATAGCTGCTAAAAGATATTAGGTTGTAAAAAAATATAAAAAAAAGCCTGTTTATTTTAAGGTTTTAAGGATATTCTAACATAAGAATTAAAACAGGAAATGTGTTACTCTGGGGCAGAGGTTATATCTATATTTTCATGGAAAAAGAAATGCTATGGGTTCCTCCCAAGATGATAAAAATCAGAAATGATAAAGGGATACCCCCTGAAGAACTTGACGAAGGACAAAAAGACAGAAATTGACAAGATCAACAAGATAGGTAATACATATATGATGATGTATATGTCTCTATAAGAGTGGGGACAGATAGGAAAGGAGGACCAGAAGGGAAGAGAGGGCAGAAGCAGAGTAGGAGGAAGCCATGATGGATCAGAACTGCATGGCAGGAGAAATTGCAAGTAGCACAGGGTCTTATGGCTAGAGAATAAGTTAGTATAGTGCTATATCTGCCCAATCTAGAAACATAGCTTATAATTATAATATGTAGATTGTGGGGTTTTTTATGGACTTATTGGGGTTGGAAATTACAGTCAAAATGTAGAGTTGTGGAGCCCTGTCACAAAGCATATATCTTGAACACAACTCTTGTGCACATGGCTTAGGGATCGGTATAGAAGAGAAAACAGAAAGATTGTGAGAGCCATAAGGTCAGGGTGTTTGTTGTGAGATCCAGTCCTCAACATGACTGCTTAAACATGGCTGCCTGAACAAGCACAACAATACTCACACAAATGGGAAAAGTCCAAGAGGCTCAGTGCTACGCAAAGAAATATAAGCAACTAATGTTGAGAGTGGAAGAAATAGTCTTCCCTGGAAGAGCACAGCAAATGATTATCTGCTACCAGTATATAACCTCTGAAAACATATATGCAGCCCGAACAGGTTGCATTTATATAATTAGAAGTGAGTGTGAGTGTGTGTGTGTGTGTGTGTGTGTGTGTGTGTGTGTGTGTGTAACACCAATGAAGGAAGAGTTTATAATTTGAAAGAGCATTTTATAGATAAGAATTCACAAATTATTAAATATATATATGTATGTATATTATATATATATATATATGTGTATATATATATATATATATATATATATATATATATATATACCTGCAAGACCATAAATTTCTCCTTTTAGAGCCATCTAGTCTATGTTATTTTTTATGGCATTCAAAAATGACCAGCTCCTTACCTAACTACTGGCTATTTCTATCTCAATGCCCAGCAGGTAATGCAGGCCAAATATCTACAGCAGTTTCTAGTAAAATTGGCTCTGTTATTTTATTCCATAACTCAATAAATATCAATAAGCCAGAAAACAGAAAGGAATTTGAGATTATCTTTATCCTTCAATTTCTGTCTGCCAACTAGATATCAAATGTCATAAATTATCTGCTCAACATAGCCATAACTTAATTTCTGTCCAATACTAATATGGTAATATTAGCTCACATTTCTGACACAGACTATTTCAGTAGATTCCCCATTTAAGTAGCTTCTTCAAATTTTATATCCAAGCAATCCATCTTCAGCTGTCACATAATCAATTTAAAATGTATATCTACCAAGCTATCCAAACACAACTGATGGTTTAAGAGATATCCATAGTTCATGAAACAATGTTATGCTCTCAATATGAAATATCCTTCCCAGATTTATGTCTTTAAGCATTAGGCTCTAGCTGGTGGCCCTGTTTTAAGAGGTTGAGAAACATCCAGAAGTTGAAGCTTAACCAGAGGAGGTAGGTTACTGAAAAAAAAATCCATGGCTGTGTGTTCTCTTGTCTCATCCCTGTTACCCTCTATCTGCTTCTTAGTCTGCTTCGATGTGACCAAGCATCTGTCACACATTCCCCTACAACACTGGCTTCTGAAACTTCACTTCCTTTGCCCTGAGGAACTGTATCACATAATACATATCAAGTATTACAAATAATAAATAAAATCATAAAATAATATTTAAAAATTCAGGGATATCATGTTTAGAAATGAAAAGGACTATGCAGATTATCCAATGAAAACTGTGCCTTTTTTCTTTCAATATCTTCATATTTTCTTTAGGTCAGAAGGCTTAGACACAGCTTAGCTCTACTATAAGACTTAGCTGCAGATTTTTTTGCCATTGTTTAATTTCTTTGTTCTCACTATCAGCAGAGCTAGCCTCAGACACATACCCTTGCCTCTGCTGACCTCAGGAAAGGATCATTTGGGGACATTTAGACAAAATCAAGATGTAAATCAGGCCATTTTTCTTACTGGAATTTAGCATTATTTGAAAGCTCACGAGTTACACATCCTACTTGAGTTACAAGAATGAAGATCTTGTTTTCTTCATGATGGGCACTGTTCTAAATGTTGAAGCCACTAGGAGATCCTTGCTAAAGAATCATCTCACAAAATGCCATCTTACTACTTCAAAGCCTCAAGGAGAACACTCTTTTTTAGGAACGTTTACCCCATGTCCTTGAAGGTCTGTCTGATTAGATTAGCCTCTACAAAGTAAATTCCTTTGTTATTAATTCAAAGTAAGGCAGGTATGGTAGCTCATGCCTCTAACCCCAGCACTGGTAGGTTGAGGAGAAGACTAGCACAACTTTCAGAGCAGTTTGGGCTACTAAGTGAATTGTAGGCCAGCCAACATTACAGGATAAGGTCCTATCTCAACAATGACAAAAAACCATATTTGGGGACTAAAGTGGAAAATTCTAGTTTCTTTAACAATTTAGTTGTATCATGTGATGTTTTCTGGAATCTGTCTTGTGAGAGGACAGCTGATGTTTTTCTGAAAACAGACACTTGACAGGGCACATGATGGTTAGAAAGAATATAAATGGAACCCACAACGAAGAAAGGAGGTTCTTGCATCGGTACTCCATGCAATGCTTTGCTTCTTTGCTGGTCTTTGCTGGTTCACTGCTTTCACTTCTTTACTGTTCTTCACTGTTCTTCACTTCACACCAAAGAACTTCTCGTGGTATTCCAGCAAGTTCTAGCTGCATCTGCTGACTCATGCCCACTCAGCAGAGCTTTGCTGTTTCTGTTGGATCAAGCCACCACCACTGATTCATGTTTAATGTTTGCTATTAAACTGGACTGCTAGTGAAATAAAAACAAAGAGTGAAATCATCCCAAAGAACTATTTCCAAACAGCTCCGCAAACCCCGTTCCCTATTAACCTTCTTTCTTTCCTACCTCTGGTCAGTGGGCTAGAAGAGAGGTTGAAGTATTTAAGAACCCTAAATAAAGTAGGTTATGAAAAATCTAAGCCTTCCAGGAACTAATCCTAAAGCAATAACTTTTGCTTTCAGTAACATATTGCAACCTAATCACAAGTAACAATCATAGTATATTATTACAGTCACCAATCTGCTCACATTCAGTGGATAATTTAGAGCGTGAGACATTTGGGACTAGGTTAGATCTGCACTCATCACTGACAAATAAGTTTTGGCCCTTCAGTCATATTAACTGAAGGCTCAGATCCTTATAGCAGCTGGGTTGTGCATGCTGAGTGAGGTCTAAAGAACTGAAGGAATATCTGAGGCCCTGCCTGGTGTCCAGACTTATAACTGTCATTTGCAAATTGGCAATTGCAGAGAAAGAACATTTTCAATGAATGTCAGGTTCTCCTCCTGCTCTTCTCCCTCCATCCAGGTCTCATGTGCCTCTTACCCTAACAGAGGAGTTTATAAATTATTTTGTATTTAATTTTTAACACTTTAGCATATTGTTTTAAATGTCATATAACTTTCTACAACAATGTGAGCCACTAATGCAGAAACACAAAAGGCCTCTCATTCACAAATGGTTACTACCAATTCACAAAGTCTAGAACACCACTGATAACGTAGCTAATGATAAAATTCAAAAGAAAGTTATTTGATTCTAATGAGTAAAATCTGTGAAAAACATAGACGCTAGATTTAAAAATTATCAATTATTAATATGCACACATAAATTTGATTGATAGTATCAGACAACACCAAGGATACTAACCAAACTTTCTTTTCTGTCAGATATACCTAAACTTCTAATTTCTGTGAAAATAATTATTAATAACTATTTTAGTCATCTTGTTTTAGTGGGAGCAGCTCATTTTTAAGAATATATACTGGGCTAATAAGCTTTGGTCACAAAGAATTGCATAGGCTTATTTAAATATAAATTTTTACATAACAAAAGTGATGTTCAGCCTAGTTAATATAAAGTTCATATTAAAACTATGTTAATGTTATCTGTATGCTGCAACAATTAAAAAGAGGTAAAATGATGTTGTTGTAGCATAATCTCAAAATTAATATATATAAACATAAATGTAAATATACATAATAAGAAATATTTTAATAAAAAATAAATTCACTTTTAGTCTGCAGATAGAGCTTGGAGGTAGAGTATTTGCTAGCATTTATGGGCTCCTAATTCACCCAGCATTGCAAAATAAATAATAAACCAACAAATGAATGCAATCTTTCAGTGATTTAGCATTTTAAGAGCATGAGCCATAAGTACTGTAAAAAATGCTGGTTATCACAAAGCCATTACCCAGATAATAGTGTTTTCCCCTTATTACTGTGTAAAGATTCACTCTCTGAAATATGGGACACATTTTGAAAAGAGAAGCTTATGAAAATATTCTTTACCTTGCCCCTAGGGCAGGTGTTGCAGATGTGGCTGCTGTGTGCCTTGGGCTTCAATAGGTGACAGAGAGGAGAGAGCCTATGTCTAAGTTCAATGTTCTGATCTGTGAACATCTGAATGAATAGTAGCTTAACATCCCCTGAAAGAAAGTGAACCTGAGAAGACGGCCAGGACAGCACTGAGCAGGCACTGAAAGGTTCCCAGGGCATGGAACAAACCAGAGACAACACCTCTCCTTCCACCCTTGGACTGCAGGCACCAGGCAAGAGTGAGTCTAAGACAGATAGGTGATCCTCACAGGGTGCCACTTGCACTTGGGTGGACCCAAGCAGTGAGTGAATCTGAGATGACCACCAGACTAATGCCATGGTGCTGGGAGATGGAGCAAGCCTGAGATGACCACCAGTAAGGCACAGTGCAGACTTAGGGGGATAGACCATCCCCAAGATGACTCCTGCCCAGTGCTTAAGCAGGACATTGCACCTTTGAAACCACTCCTGAGATTACCTCAAACACTCAACCTGGCACCACTAAGATGAGCAAGTAAGTAGTGGAGAGATGGAAAAGAAAGAGAAACAGAAGGATGTGTACACAGTGAAGAGAGAACTGGAAACTCAAGGATAGGGAGAAATAGCAAGATGTGAGTAGCCAGAGATGCCACCTGAGACCACGATGCAGTTTGGGCCTGTGCTGTCACCACCAGAGTTCACATGTGAGTCCATGACCCTGTAGCAGCAGAGGGCCTGTTATCAACAAAGACCAGATGGGTGTCCCTGGTCTGGGCTGTTTCTCAGGGACATGTTAATGCCTGAGGGGTGTACAGAACTAGTTCCACACCTCACCTTGGCATCCTGAGAGACCTGGCCTTGAAAGCATGAGAACAAGAAAACTGGCAATGTCCCCACCAGCATGACTTGTGAGAGCAGGTCCTGCACCTCACCTAACGAGCACAGCGGACCTGGTGGCAGAGACACAGGCTACACAGTCTGAGGTGGTGAGTGTGGGAGAATTAGCCCTGCCACTGGTTTACTGTGTGGTGACATGGGTGACCCCTCTACACACACACTTTACCACCTAAAGAATTGGCCCAACTCTCAACAGCTTCAGCATTTTGTAGAGTGGGCCCTCCACTTCACCTGGGCAGCACAGTAGAGCTGGTCCTGGCCATGAGAGTTGCTGGTGAGCTGGCCCTACGAATGTAAGCATAGAAAAGCCTGTCCTGCTTCTTATCACAGTTCAGTACCTTGGATGAGGGGGAGAGATGCCTTCCTTCCCTCCCTTGTCCATCCCGGGTCATTGCTACCTATGGTGGGAGAACTGGCCATGTTCCTCACAGGTAGCAAGACCAGGGAGAGCAAGCTGTACACCTTGTATGGTCAGCAGGGCAGACCTGAACGTGGTTGTTGGGTTTGTGGGGTAAGCCAGAACCCACAGCAGTAGAGAAGGAGAGCCAGGCATCTGACTAGCCTGAATTCAGGGCTTTAAGTGGTCCTACCCCAACATCTACCCCATGAGTGAACTGCTAGATTACATAAAAGGACCTGGTCCTACGAATGTAAAATGACAGGATCTCCATGACACAGGATATCTGAGAGGAGTCCCAATGAGGTGCCAGTATTGAGAGAGAAACAGAGCTGGAGGCCTTAAATCTGATCAATTAGTCATTGCAATGAAAATTTGCAAAGAACTAAGTTTGGACAAAAGGTTATAATGTGGAACACACTGTGACACACTACAGTTTCTTTTTTCTTTTTTCTTTTTTTTTCTTTTTTTTGATACTTTATTTACACTTCCAATGTTTCCCCCTTTCTAGGTCTCCTCTTTGAAAACCACCTATCCCCTCCCCCTACCCCACCTTTATGAGGGAATTCCACCTCCCACCACCCGCCCACCCACTCCCATATTCCCACCTTGACATTCCCCTTTACTGGGGCCTCTCCTCCCCCTGATGGCTAAGGCCCTCCTCTGCCACTTATGTGGTCTGAACCATGGGTCCCTCCATGTGTATTTTTTGGTTGGTGGTCCAGCCTCCAGGAGGACTGGGGGAGTCAGGCCAGTTGACACTGTTGCTCCCTCCATGGGGCTGCAGACTCCCTCAGTTCCTTCAGTCCCTTCTCGAACTCCTACATCTGGAACTTTACTCTCAGTCCTGCAGTTACTGTAAAGTGAAACTTGGGTATTCTGAACTTTTGGGCTAATATCCACTTATCAGTGAGTACATACCATGTTTGTTCTTTTGTGACTGAGTTACCTCACTCAGGATGATATTTTCATGTTCCATCCATTTGCCTGCAAATTTCATTAAGTCATTGTTTTTAATAGCTGAGTAGTACTCCATTGTGTAAATGTACCACATTTTCTGTATCCATTCCTCTCTTGAGGGACATCTGGGTTGTTTCCAGCTTCTGGCTATTATAAATATGGCTGCTATGAACATAGTGGAGCATGTGTCTTTATTACATGTTGGAGCATCTTCTGGGTATATGCCCAGGAGTGGTATAGCTGGGTCCTCAGGAAGTATTATGTCCATTTTTCTGAGGGTCCGCCACACTTTTTCCTCTGTTGTGAGGGAGGTTGAAAGGGTAGATGGCTGCTACAAAGGGAGGGGGAGATGAGTGGGATTGAAAAGTTAAATATCTATCACTTTTTCTGATACTGAGGCCATTAGACGTAAATATTGTTTTATAGTACTACTGCAGCAGAACATGCAAAGAAAATACTAAGAAATGAATGAATTCCCACTGATGGCCAAAAAGGCCCTCCTCTGCCACGGTCTGAGAGTGTTAGATGCCCCAGTATAGGGGAATGCTAGGGAGGGAAGACAGGAGGGGGTGGGTGGGTGGGGGAATACTCTCATAGAGGCAGGGGGAAGGGGGATGGGATAGAGGGTTTCCAAAGAGGAGACCTGGAAAGGGGAAAACATTTGAAATGTAAATAAAGTATCAAAAATTTAAAAAATTAAAAAACAAAAAATCACAAAATAGCACCCTCACCTAACACTTGAAGTAATAAAAAGGATTTTTGTCACTTGAAAAAAAGAGAAAGAATGAATGAATTTTATAAAGGGCAAAGGAATAAAAGGTAGACAAAAGATTTTGTATTCAACTACATTAAAAGAAAACTAAAAAGTTGACTATGAAATAACTGAAAATGGGAAAGAATAGCATCTTATTCATATTAATTTATATATAATATTTCTTTGTTGGTTTTTTGTTTGTTTGTTTTGGTTTTTTTGTTTGTTTTTGTTTTTTTAATTTATTTATTTTTTTGATACTTTATTTACATTTCCAATGTTTCCCCTTTTCTAGGTCTCCTCTTTGGAAATCCCCTATCCCCTCCCCCTCCCCGCCTCTATAAGGGAATTCCACCTCTCACCCACACGCCCACCCAATCCCATATTCCCACCTTGACATTCCCCTTTACTGGGGCCTCTAACACCCTCAGGCCCAAGGGCCTCTCCTCCTCCTGATGGCCAACGAGGCCATCCTCTGCCACATATGTTATCTGAACCATGGGCCCCTCGATGTGTATTCTTTGGTTGATGGTCCAAACTCCAGGACGACGGGGGGGGAGGGGGCTCAGGCCCGTTGACACTGTTGCTCCCTCCATGGGGCTGCAAACTCCCTCAGCTCCTTCAGTCCTTTCTCCAACTCCTCCATCTGGGACCTCACTCTCAGTACAGTGGTTACTGTAAAGTGAAACTTGGGCATTCTGAAATTTTGGGGATCTCCACATGAAACCAGATACACTTAATCTAATAGAAGAGAAAGTGGGGAAAACTCTCGAACACCTGGGTACAGGGGAAAAGTTCCTGAACAGAACACCAGTGGTATATGCTCTATGATCAAGAATAGACAAATGGGACCTCAT
>CM052701.1:112298751-112372796 GCA_028551405.1 Uromys caudimaculatus
GAAAATGTGGTATATCTACACAATGGAGTACTACTCAGCTATTAAAAACAATGACTTAATGAAATTTGCAGGCAAATGGATGGAACTTGAAAATATCATCCTGAGCGAGGTAACTTAGTCACAAAAGAACAAACATGGTATGTACTCCCTGATAAGTGGATATTAGCCCTAAAGTCAGAATGCCCAAGTAATATTTCTTTGGTTCCAAATGAATACACAATAGTGTTTATTTGTATATATGACCCAGCACTGAATTTAGATTAATAAAAATAAAATTATAAAATACATTATAATTAAAATGAGCTGTTTTAAATTTTAAACTATATTATGAAAGCAAATTTAGTCATCTATATTTTAATCAAATTACCAAAACAGCTTTAAAATATATGAAAATACTTACAAATAGATGTATAAGTATATAAGCCAATTTCTCAAATTTGAAACTGATCATAAATCAATTTATATGCAAAAATTGTGAATGTACAGAAGTAATATAAAATCTATGGTCTTTTTTATCTTCTATAGATGTATGCAAGCTTATTCCTCTTTCTTGGATTTAACTTTCATGGATTATAATATTCTATAAAAGTCCTAGAAGGAAAGGAATGGTTTTAGAAAATGCAAATGCTAAGTCATATTTACTTAATCCTAAGTAATTAAATATGATCATTCCTATATAAGGAATGTTCCAACACATTTTTTAAAAGTAAAAATTTTGCATCCTGCAATGCTTATCATTAAATACAACAGTAGAATATAATCATATTATTGCAATAAAGTTTGGGACACATTATTTTGCTTTCAGTAACACATCTTGAATGATCAGCCCGTACACTCAATATTATTTTTTACGCTATAACATATAGTTCATTCAGAATGAAGCAACTGTTTATTTATAGAATGTACATAGTAGATAAATATAGTATATCTTTGGTAAATTGTAACTTCACCAACTTAGTAGTTATAATCTTTGGTATTAGAATTAGCTACAAAATTATTATGTGCTTTATATGTTTGGTAGGAATATAAAGAATATTAGAATTATATATCAAGTCTAGGTTTCATTACTTACTTCACACAAAAAATTGCATTACACTTTGATAATCAAATCAGTGATTCTGCAGACTACAAACTTGACAGATTTCAAAATATGTTTTATAATCAAGTAGACATTTGCAGTATTAAAAGGATGGGACATGAGCAAGATGACCCTCATGAGCATTAGTTTATGTCTGTAGCCTTGAGGAAAATAACTAATTCTCCAATAAGCAAAATGAGGCTGCTCTCAGATCCCATCAGCTTTTTCTAATTCCTTTCGTTAAAAAAAGAAAATATTTGTTAGCTGTTATAATTGTTTATGCAGACCAGTGATAACACACCAAAATTCATTTTGTTTTGTTGAAAACTTCATAGACAGGCCCATGAGACTGTGGTAGACCCACGAGCCAGCATACAGGGTAGAAATCCAGAAGCTTGGAGCAAGTGGTATAATCAGCTGCTGCAGTGCTCAGCTTAAACGTGATGTTATCCAAGCATCCCAGTCAATACGTGAAAACAGCTGTTTCATTAATTATCTGCTCCAATTGCATTTTAGATTTGGATACATTTCCATGACTAAGGCAAATTTTAAGTTGTTCTGTATAAGCATGTTCTGACATAAGAAATGTACAGCTTGTAACTGAGCATTTCCATAGGGATTAATAAATCGAACAGTACATTACATCAACACACAGTTATTTAAATGTATAGAAGATACTCAAATGTAAGGCTACTACCACTGTTTCATTTCTAGTACTTTTAGGACATGGTAGTCAAATATATGCATAAACAGACTAGGAAATGCCGTGACTAGATCCTTAGTACTTACAAATTAATAGTACAGCATAAATATGTAGAGATGGTCAAAACAAAATAAGACATTATATTAAAGAGTATTAATTTCTCCAAATAATAGCACCTCTCATATAAGTATTGCCTGTGTAATTTCACACTCCCACAATTTCTAACAAATGTGGAGAGCACACTGTTTCTTTCTTTCCGAGTCATTAAATACAAGTCTGTCCTTCTTAACGTAGAAGTATTTAATAAGCTCCATAATTCCAAAATGAGACGCTCAGACATTGACAAAACCAGTTCCATGATTCTCACTTTTTAATTAAATACTTTATTTGCTAGTCATACATGCATAAACTATGTTTGGATCCATTGCATTCTCTACATGTGAGTGGTGTGGAACCATCTACTGGAGAATGGGCAACTTCTTAGACTTTTCTCACTGAAAAAAATAAACTCTTCTTTTCTCAATAGCCACCATCCATCCTGGGATTTTGGTTGACTTGATCTTGTACGAGCCTTACGCATGCAGTATTAGCCATTGTAAGTTCCTGCGTGCAATCGTACTGTCATATCTTGCAAATATGCTTCACTATAGACATGCACTCCCTCTGACTCTTACAATCTTTCTACTCTTCCACAATTGTCTCTGAACCATGATGGGGAGGGGGGTGCGTGCGCGCGCACGCGCGCGTGTGTGTGTGTGTGTGTGTGTGTGTGTGTGTGTGTGTGTATGTGTGTGTATGATTTAGATGTCTCACTTGGAGCTAACTCATCCCCCCCCAAAAAAAATTATGAGACTATGAAATTACAAAGGAAATACTCAAGAAAGAGCTACTGTTATTGGGAGAAACTAATACTTTTTAAGATAATGTCTTACTCTCTTACCCTAGCACTTAGGGTGGTTGTTGGTCTCTACATAAACTTCCATCTACTGCAAAAAGCAGCTTTTCTAATAAGGGCTGAAAGATCACTAATTTGTGACTATAAATATAAGAACTTAGGAGCAGTTTTCTTTCTATGTGCAATTAGAAGAATATTAGTACATTGTTCTCTACTAATAAACACCATTAAATGTTGATGGTTATGTTTTTAAGCCCTTGTATGTGAGTCTTCATTTAAACTCTTTTTGTTGTTGTTCTTACTTGTACTCTTTACTTTATTCAGCTGCTAATTCACTATGTGCTAGGAAATTTTCAGGTCCATTCTAAGTGTACAAAACACTACCACTAATATGGGAAGTTAGGTCTATCTTCTAATCATTAACATATAAGCCTTAAATCTGTATTAAAAGCACCATTTATTCATGCTTTGTTTGTGAAGTAGCATAACAGTGGTTTAATGAAAACTTATTCTTTTAAGGAACAATGTCTGTACCACGAGGGAAAAACAAATGTTCTTTATACCTGCCACCCATATGTTCTTCCTTAACATGGACCTCAGAACAGGTGTGTTATTTTTTTGTTGTTGTTAGCTCTAAATGATTCTTACATTCTCCAGTGCAGTATCCTAGCTCCTCATGGTTCTGAATAAAGGGGCATGGGTGGGTGGGTGGGTGGGAGGTGGAATTCCCTCATAGAGGTAGAGATGGGGAGGGGATAGGGGGCTTCCAAAGAGGAGACCCAGAAAACGGGAAATATTGGAAATGTAAATAAAGTATCAAAAAAAAAAAAAAAGCAGTTCCCATTCCCTTTCTATGCCTATTGAGGCTCAGTCAGTCCTCAGGCAAAATCAGATTCTTCCTGTTTTCTACCTTTATTCCCTGAACAGTCATGGTTTATTAGGGAAATTTACATAATATTTGCAACAATATTCTGATCATCCCCCAGTATTGCTTCAATTTCTAAGAAAGTTTGCTTAGATTTGTTCTAGTTGAATAAATTTTAGAGTATTTTAGAGGTTTTGCTGAGTAAAACCCTAAGGGTGGTTTTTGTTTCAAGATGTCCTGCATCTCTTCGCTCTATTTACCAAAGGTCAGGAGGAACATATGGCCCCAGTGATTCATTACCACAAGCAAGTTTATTCAGAACATTGGGCACCCATCCCAAATGGAAGTCAATTTGTTCACTTCAGTTGTTTTCCTACGGAGTACTTAAACTTTAGGCTAATAGCCAACTTTGCCCTCCAATCTGCTCATCAAATGTTGAAACAATAGTTATCACTATTTGCACAACAATTTCCTAACATATGGATTTGCTGCCATTTGAAGCTGCAGGAAAAAAAAATAGTTATGCTCTATGTGCTGCATACCTACAACAGGAAACATTAGATGCTTCACTGAGTCTTGCTTTATCACTGCCTTTAATACTTGTTCAGATGCTACGATCCTGTGATATGTAACAAATGTCATCCTAAAATCAAACACATTTTTACCACATGTTCAAATAGTCAATTCTCACTTGTAATAAGGTTTCCTGAACTTCCTCATTCTCTAAGGGCTCATTATCAATTCTGTAATAGATGGTAAGGATTTTTTCTGAGAAAGTAAAAATGCATTTTAGTTTCTCATTTGTTTATTAAAACTCCCCCTTACATGATATGGATTTAATATATTGTGTTATTATGTGTGTGGTGTATGTGGGGTACACATGTGAGTGCATGTGCATATTTGTGTATCCAGGGTGTCTTCATCACCTATTCTATACCTACTTTATGTTGGGGTCTTTCAATGATTCTGGGGCTCACCGATCCACTAAGATAACCTGGCAGCAAGTTCCAGGGATCCTATTGTTTCTGCTTTCCCAGAGATAGGACTGCAGGCAAGAGCCACCATACTGTGCTTTATGTGTTGGTACTGGGAATCAACCTCCAGTCTTCATGTTTGCAATGCAAGCACTTTACTGGAAGACATGTCACCACTTCCAAAATTTGTGATTCTGAACATGGACAATCCATATATTTAAATGTAACACATACATCTAAATACAAATCTGGTATGAATAATATAGTTGCTCTTTGTACACACTCTCTCTTTTTCTCCCTCCCTTTCTCTTTCACTCTCCATATAGATACATAGATAGATAGATAGATAGATAGATAGATAGATAGATAGATAGATAGATAGATACATATATACTGTGTGTGTACAAAAAGCAACTATATTATTTGTACCAGATTTGTATTCAGAAGTATGTTTTACACACAAACATATATCCATATATATGTATGTATCCATAGATTGTTGATTCATTTTTTTATCTCTGCAGGTACATATCATCTTACTCAAACTAATTTACATCTATTCCTTTCTTTGTTTGAAACAGAGTGCATTCGAAGAGCACAGCTGCAGGTGTTATTTCTCCATCATTACTCTTTACATTTTTGTATTTACAATCAAGATCTTAAAGAAACATGAAGGACAGGATCCTTTCAGTCTCCATCTGCACACTGGATCTAACCTTATGGCACAGCTCTCCATACCCAAATCCCATGCAGAGAAAGCTGGTGTCCTAGGAGTGCTGTCACTCCTAAGTGCCCAGGTCAGACCACCACTTTTGCTCCAATAACTGGTCAAAGAGAGACATGCCAGGAGACCACAGGGCACAGGAACCAGAGATCAACCAGGAACAGGATCATTCTGGTTTCCATCAGCACCCAGGAGCTAACCCTGTGACGCAGTTCTCTAAACCCAAATCCCACCAGGAGAGAACTGGTCTCCCAGGAGTGTTGACACACCTAAGATCACAGGATCTCAGGCTCACAGGAGGGACAGGCTCCAGTCAGACACAACAAGACCAACTAACACCAGAGATAATTAGATGGTGAGAGGCAAGTTCAAGAACCTAAGCAACAGAAACCAAGGCTACTTGGCATCATCAGAACCCAGTTCTCACACTACAGCAAGTCATAGATATCCCAACACACCAGAAAAGCAAGATTCTGATTTAAAAACAAATCTCATGATGATGATACAGGACTTTAAGAAGGACATGAATAAACTCCCTTAAAAACATACAAGAGAACAAAGGTAAACAGGAAGAAGCCCTTAAAGGGGAAATACAAAAATCCCTTAAAGAATTAAAAGAGAACACAACAAAACTGGTAAAGGAATTGAACAAAGCCATCCAAGCTCTAAAAATGGAAATAGAAACAATAAAGAAATCACAAAGGGAGACAACCCTGGAGTTAGAAAGCCTAGGAAAGAGATCAGGATGTAAGCATCACCAACAGAATACAAGAGATAGGAGAATCTCAGGTGCAGAAGATACCATAGAAATCAAAGAAAATGCAAAATGCCGAAATTACCCAAAACATTCAGGAAATCCAGGACACAATGAGAAGACAAAACCAAATGATAATAGGTATAGAAGAGAGTGAAGATTCCCAACTTAAAGGGCCAGTAAATATCTTCAACAATATTATAGAAGAAAACTTCCATTACCTAAAGAAAGAGATGCCAATGAACATACAAGAAGCCTACAGAATTCCAAATAGACTGTAACAGAAAAGAAATTCCTCCTGTCACATAATAATCAAAACACCAAATGCACTAAACAAAGAATATTCAAAGCAGTAAGGGAAAAAAGTCAAGTAACATAAAGGCAGACCTATCAGAATTACACCAGACTTCTCACCAGAGACTATGAAGGCCAGAATATTCTGGGCAAATGTCATACAGACTCTAAGAGAACACCAATGCCAGCCTAGGTTATTATACCCAGCAAAACTCTCAATTACAAATGAAGGAGAAACCAAGATATTCCATGATAAAACAAAATTTACATAATATCTTTCCACAAATCCAGCCCTACAAAGGGATAATAGATGGGAACACCAACATAAGGAGGGAGACTACACCCTAGAAAAAGCAATAAAGTATTCTTCTTTCAATAAACCCAAAAGGAGATAGCCACACAAACATCATTCCACCTCTAACAACAAAAATAAGAGGAAGCAACGATCACTTTTCCTTAATATCTCTTAACATCAATGGACTCAATGGTCTCAAATTGGGCAAGGCATTGATTGGCCATTCCCTCTGTCTCTTTTTTCCATCTTGTAGGCAGGACAAATTTTGGGTAAAAGGTATTTTAGGTGTGTTGGTATCCCTATCCCTTCACTGGGAGTCCTGCCTGGCTACAGGAAGTTGGCACTTCAGTTTCCATATCCGCCACTGCTAGGAATCTCAGGTAGAGTCACCTCCATAGACTCCCAGGGTCTCCTCCCACTCCCATTCCAGGTTTCTGGCAAGTCCTAGATATGATCCCTTACATGCTCTCAATTTCTGCTCTTTTTCCCCTTCTGTACCTGATTCCCCATTTCTCTCTCCATTTACTTGCCCACCCACTTTCCTTCCTCCATTTACCTCCAATGTCTATTTTAGGTACCATTCTGAGTAAGATTTAAGCATCTTCCCTTGGGTCTTCCTTGTTATTTGGCTTCTTTGGGTCTCCACACAGAAACTCTTATAGCTGATAATCATCAAGTAGCTTGACACAATATTAACTCACAAAAATCAGCAGCATTACTATATACAAATGACAAACAGATTGAGAAAGAAATCAGGAGGGAAATAAACTTTCAAAATAGCCTCAAATAATATAAAATATCTTGGGATAACTCTGGCCAACCAAGTGAATGATGTGTATGATAAAAACTTTATAACACCAAAGAAATAAATTGAAGAAGATAGAAAGATCTCCCATGCTCACGGATTGAAAGGATTAACATAGTAAAAATGACCATCTAACCAAAACCATGTAGAAGAATCTCGATAATTTCATATTTACCATCCTGCACAAATCCAACTTCAAATGAATCAAATACTTCAACATAAGACTACTGGATCTGATAGAAGAATAAGTTGGAAATATCATTAAACTCATTAGGATAGGAAAATAATCTGAATATAACACTATTGCATAGGCACTAATTTTAACAATTAATAAACTGAAAAGCTTTTACCAAGCAAAGGACACTGTCAATCTGATAAAGTGACAGCCTACAGAAGGGGAAAGACATACCAGATACACATCTAACAGAGGATTAATGTGCAAAGGATATAAAAAGCACAAAAGACTAGATATCAACTAAACTAAAAACAAACGTTTAAAATGAAGTACAGATCTAAGCAGATAATTCTCTAAATAAGAAACTCAAATGGCTGAGAATCACTTATGATCAACATCCTTAATTATTAGGGAAATGTCAAACAAAACTACTTTGATATTTCATCATACACCAATCAGAATGACCAAGATCAATAAAGCAGATAATAGTTCATGCTGGCAAGATAACACACCTTGCTGAACACTGAGAACTTGAGCAGGTACCTACCTATAGCCTTTACCCAACTAGCAAGTGTTCTTGGTAACAGAAGGCACTCTGCATGATATAAACAACACAAGAAGTAATGCTTCTATCTACAATGGGATCCTGCCTGCAATGTATGTCAGGGCAATGGTAGTACCAACTTCTTGGAGCAACCTACAAATATCTGATTCAAGCTAAAGCCCATTCCATGAGATGAAACCCATAATCAATCTCTGCTTCAGTACCCATAACCTAAGATTTACCCTGGAACCTAAGATAAAACCAAATACTACTGTTCTAGGGGGAAATGTAGCAATACAATGACTCCTAATGGTATTCTGCTCTACTCAAAGACCTGTGCCTTGTTCAGCCATCATCAGCGAAACTTCTTCCTGCAGCAGATGGGAACAAATTCAGAGATTCCCAGCCAGAAAAATGAGGCCATCAGATCACTCAGACCTCAATTAAATATCTCAATCAAATCCCTCCCCTCTGGGTTCAGGGGACACTGAAGAGGGAAAAGGAGAATGAGTTTGAGCCAGAGGAGTTGGAGGACACCAAAGAAGCAAGACCTTCTAAACATAGCAGGGGTGATACATGTATGAACTCACAGAGACAGGGAAGCACACACAGGGCCTGCAGGAGTCTGCACCAGATATATCAGATATATCGCCCTGGAGCTGAAAGAAGTAGACTCATACCCCATCCCTAACCCAAAAGCTATTGCCTACTGAAAACTACTTGCAAATGAAAAATTGGTTTTCTCCAAGAGAGTTTATCTAAGGAAACAAACTACTCTTAATGATAGCCTGCTTGCCCAGAAGTAGATGACTAGAAATCGAACTCAATGGCATCTTTAGAGTTTTTTCTTTTTTTATTAATCTTGCCATTCGTTTACATCTCAAATGATAACCCACTTCCTGGTTACACCTCCACCAACTCCCCCTCCCCTATCCCACATCTGTCCTCGCCTCTCCCCTTTGCCTGTATGAGGGTGCTCCCCCACCTACCCACACTTTCCCCGACCTACCGCCCCAGCATCCCCCTACGCTAGGACTTCCCACCCCATTGCTGTCAGGCAAGGCTATCCTCTACTACATATGTATCTGGAGCCATGGATCCTGCCAGGTACACTGGTTGGTTGGTGGTCTAGTCTCTGGGTGGTCAGGCCAGTCTATGTTGATCTTCCAATTGGGTTGCAATCCCCTTCCACTCCTCCAGTCCTTCTGCTAGCTCCTGTAACAGATTTCCTGAGCTCAGTCTGATGGCTGGTCCAAGCATGCCCATCTGCGCTGGTCAGTTGCTGGCAGGACCTCCCAAGGAACAGCTACACCAGGTTCCTGTGAGCAAGCACCTCTTGGCAGCAGCAACAGTGTCTGCAAACCTGATGGATCTGCAGGTGGGGCAATCCCTGGTTGGTCCTTCCTTCAGTCTCTATTCCAATTTTTGTCTCTGCTCTTCCTTTTGGACAGGAACATTTCTGTGTTAAAAGCTTTGAGATGGGTGAGTGGCCCCATCCCTCGGCCAGGGCCTGTGCCTATCTACTGGAGGTGGTCTCTATAGGTTCTTTCTTCCCTTCTCTCTTGACAAAGCTCTTTTTTCCCCCTTACAGGTTTTACATATATATTTTTTTGCTCCGATTTTTGTACTAATATGGGATTCCTGAATATGCAAATGAGTGTGTATCTGCATCTATATTTGTCTCTTCTGTCTTCTCTTGGGTTCTTTTCTCTCAGTTTTTTTTTTTTGTCTTATTCTGATTTTTTTTTATCTTATTAGATTTTATTTTTTATCCCTTAGAGTCCTGCTTTTTTTCTAATGATAAACAGAAAGGGAGTAGATCGGGATAGAAGGGAAAGTGGGCAAGAACTGGGTAGAGTAGAGGAAGTGAAATGATAATCACCATATATTGAATTTAAAATATATATATTCATATATTGCTATATTCATAGACAGGAGCATAGCCTAATTATCATCAGACAGGCTCCATCAGCAATTGCTGAGAGCAGATACAGAGACTCACAAGGAAACATCAGTTGGAGCTGTGCAAATGCCCCTGAAAGAGGTGGAGAAAGGATTGTAGGAGCCAGAGAGGTCAAGGCCACCTGAAGAACACAGCCCTCACAATCAGGACTCATGGAGGCTCACAGAGATTAAAGTGGCAATCACAGAGCCTGCTTGGGTCTCCAATAGGTCTGCTGGACATATGTCATGGTTGTCAGCTTGACATTCTTGTGAGACTCTCTTAATAGTAGGAACAGGGGTTGTCTCTGACTTTTTCCTCTTACTGGGTCGCCTCATCCAACCTTAACATGAGGATATGTACCTAGTATTACTGTAACTTGTTATGCTGTGTTGAGGAGGTCTTCTCTGTTTTGAAGGAGGAGTAGATCTTGGACAGAGGAAAGGTAGGGGAAACTGTGGTCAGGATGTCGTATATGAGAGAAGAATAAATTTTAAAAAATAATTTAAAAATCTACTTTCAATAAAAATGAAAAAGAAACACTAGTGTGGACCTAAGTTTTGTACTTGGATATAAAAATGTAGTAGAAATGGTATCATTAATGCTACTTATTATAACTCACTTCTAGAATGTAAATACTCATTTCTCATAAAAATTTATGATCCTTTGTTTAAAAAAGTATTAAAAAAATTAATGTGGTCACTGTAATGAACATAAGTTGGGCTAAAGGGGTTTAGGGACTGAAAATAAATGCCTGAAGCAACTTAATAGTTCTTAATGTGTGAAATTTAAAAAACAAACCTCTGCCAAGGGTAGGTCTGTGAGTTAGCAATTTTCAAATGTGTGCCTACTGAGTCCAAGATTTATACTGCTGACAATTACTATAGGATCAACATAGTGTTTAATATTAACAATCACCAGTACTATACATATCAAATTTACATGGGAATATCTCATTTGTAAGCCTGCTAAACATTTTATATTCCTTTATTCTCTTTTCATTTTCTTTATGGTACTGGAGATTTAATCTACAGCTTCACACTTTTTAGAAAAGCGTACTATCACTAACATGGTCCATTCTTCTTGCTTTAAATTAGTCCGTTATACTTTGGATGATGATATACTTTTCTCTGTTTTAGATATCCAAAGTAAAAATATGAAACGTGTACAATTTCTAAGCATTTCCGAGCACAATGCACTTACTTGCTGGTACATGTACCTGTACCTTTACTATATAAACCTACTGTTTACTATATAAAGCATGTGTTAGACAATAATTCGAAAAATAGGCAAAGTCACAAGGATAAGATTAAAATATTCTGCTTGATCAAATAGGCTCCTGTCCAGTGTTTCTGTACCTGTGCACCGGAAGCACCATCTAGTAATTTCACATTGCTTTCTATACAGATAATGCTTATGAATCTGGCTTCATACGTAGCATACAAACGCAACTGTGCTCTGACCTGGACAAGCATTCCAAGCTCACATAACCACTTACACCAGGGAAACTAAATGCAGCCAATGATTTCCAATAAAACACAGTATGGCAAGGCATCTCCTCATTCAGCTTCCTACTGAGAAACGTTTTAATAAATAATGAGACAGGAAGCATCATCAGACACATAATGCCCGGCCTCCTTTAATGTGATGTCAGCTAGTGACTAGGGTAGGAGCCTCATGCTCTGTGGCTTCAACATTAACATGTCAAGTTGCTGTAGTGTATTAAAACTGCTGAAGTTAAACTGTCATAAACAAAATGTTTTGAATTTATTCCACAACTCACTTAATTTTCTATGTCCCCATACATTATTAAATAACTATACGCAAGGAACTCTGTTCGATGATAAAAATACAACAAATGTAGTGGCAAGATACTCTTTATAGGATCTCAGTGGAAAATTCAGATTGAGCATAAAAAGTGATATAAATGAGGAGTACCATATGGACACCAAGAGTTCTTATACATCTCATATATTCACGATGTGTGTTGCCAGTGTTGCGTGGATGAAGAGGACAACACCTGGTAGAATATGTACAAAACACATTAGAGCTGTCTCTGCAAGAAACAGGACTATGGCTAGGAAGGACCAGCCCTTAGGGAAATGACTCTCCTTCAGAATTACAAATAAGTAACAAAATTCCAGGTTATCCAAGAGATGGAATTCAATGTGTCATGAGTTATAAGCGACAACTGAAGCATTAGGTAGTGCTCAGTCAGGAGTTTGTGATTTGCTTATACATTTCATTCAAAGAATTACATTTAAGTCCTATGAAGTAGATGGAATAATTTTACCAGTTTTGTGGATAAAAGGTTCTAGTGTGATGAATAGATAAGTATCCTCCTCAACATAAAGCAAACGAATTTGAAGCTGAATAAATTTCTGACAAAATATGCATATTTTATTAGAGAAGTCCCTGCAGAGATGAAAATACAATAAAAGAACGATGAGCTTGGTAGAATGAACAGCAGTTGCTACTACAAAGGAGATCACTGAAACTGATAATAATAACTATTCAAAATAAAATGGGAAAAATCAAAATAGTGGGTAATTACCAATGATATATAGCATAAGAAAACGTAGTTCCCAACAGTCCTGATATTTCAACAGACTGAGGTGAAAGTCGGGGTCATATTGATTACACAGCTGTCCACTGTGTCTAAACACACTATCATGCATAAATTGCTAAACTTTATGTTTTATAAAATATATTTCTTAAAGCCATATTAAATGACAAAAAATATTTAAATGAGTAGCTGTCCATTTGGAAATTCAAGGTTTGATTCTTCACAATGCTAATAATTTTCACATAATACTAAAACGAATGTCTTCTTCTTTTGCTATATTTAACTGTATGGATGCATTTCTCTTGCACTGGTATATCAAAGTCTTGTAGAGCTATTACATGCATGTTTAGGTAGCATTTAAATATATTTCAAAATATATAGGACAAGATGCACATGCATGATCTGCTATACATGATATGTAGTGTGACTTGTCTGTTTGATTACAAAAAAATATTTTATGATTTCTATAAATCCAGACTCATTTCAGATTTTACATTAATTCTGAGATACTAGAACTGAAAGTCTGAAAAGTCATCTTCCCAGAAAGGTGGTTTAACAATAAAATGCACCATTCAACCATTAAAGCTGTGGCCACCACTAATAAAAATTTATCATTTAATAGATTTTATTTAAAAAAATATTTTATTGTAAAAGTAAAACTTATAAATTAATGCTGATATATATATATATATATATATATATATATATATATATATATATCCAATACATCTATGTTTTCCTTAAGCTAAGCATTAGAAGGCATCAGAATTCTCTGGCAGTATTAAACCTTTACCTATTTCCTTCTCACATTATCTATCCTTTTCCTTAGGAAGAACAATAATATTTCCTCTCAGTGGAACAAGAGAAGTGGCACCATTTTTGGAAAATGTCACTGTAGCACATTACAAAGGGCACAGAATAAAATATGTTCTTTCATTTAGACCAGTGCATGCTGGCACATGTTAAACAGGTGCTAAAAATTAAAATAGAATGCCAAGAACATAAAGGGTTGCAATGAAATAAATTACACCAAAATTCTTTGCTTATTACTTTATTATGCAAATGAAATCTTGTTTGAGTTTGTTATATTTAGAAATCAGGTCTGGAGAAAACGCTTAAAGCTTAAATCTTTCATTACTGTGAACATAAGCATCTGTTTGACACTTCAGTGTATAGTTGCAGGCTAATTCTATCAGGTATAGCCAACCAATCCAAAAAATTAAATGTAGGGTGAAAAGGGAAGGGAATTAAATTACCTTATTTGAAAAGCATAACTTTGTATGTTATTCCCAATGGATACAGATTTTGTAAACAAATATCAGCATTAATGTTATCATTTATTTTAAATCTTGGTAGATATTACTAGACATCCCTTGTAAAGGAAAAACGAAAATTTGGAGATGGAAATATTTCAATAACATTTATGATTATATTGTGTCAAACTACTATAACAATGTGTAAAATTATTCTTTGAAAATTACATCAGACTGAAATTAATAAAGATTAAAATGCCATTTGTATTCACACAGAAAATGTATCTTTTAATACTTAAGAAAACTCCACAATTTTCTATTCATAACTAATACCATATTTTACCCTGGGTAACAGAAAATAAGTTTATAATCAAAACAGATGTATTTTAAGCTTCCTTTTTTAAATATTTTATTCAGTTTAATTTTACTTCATTATCTGGTTTGTTTTTTGTTGTTTGTTTTGTTGGTGGGTTCTTTTGTTTTGTTTGTTTGGATTATTTCTATGTATAAATATGCAAATTTTCTTTCAGCAAATTATAAAACATAACTTTCTTTGGTTTCATTTTTTAATGCTAATAAAATTCTCAGCATTTCAAGTATTTACATCGCTTTAAAAATTCTCAGCAATCTAACACAGAAAATGTCAGAACTTCTTATGGAATAAATTCTTGTTCTCCTCATTCAGGTTAAGAACTATAGTTATCTCATCCAAAAACTTGACATATATGGGGAAGATGCCCTCCAGGGCCCATAAATTAATGGAGGTCTACTGGTAATGGGCAGCTGCTAGGGGTAAAGTATCATTCTCTGTAAAGGGCATTTCCACTGGTAGGTTTCCCTTGCTTCAGAGGAAAGCCCCAAACCCATGAACTATATGTAGAGCACTAATTAGACTTAGTGGGTCCTCAAACAAAAATTAAAGGAAGATGTGATATTGGGAAGAACACATGTTGCAAGAGATAGGTGTAGAACCGGATAAGGGAAATAAGAGATAGATATGATATTTCATTTTTAAAATGTATAAACTTTTTAAAAATTCATTTGTTATGTAAATGTATAAATTACATATTCTATAAACATTCATGAAAATAAAAATTAGCCACATTTTGTTGAGTTAATTAAACATCTCTGAAAGTCAATACAAAATTCCAGCTCTGTGATATCTCTTCAAGGAGACAGAGGGTAAACTTTAGACAGGCTCCAGACTAGCATTTTGTCATTTAAGCTTCTCACCTATAAAACAAGGTAGTTATCTATACTGACAGATGCTATGCAAACCTGGTCTGTTCCTGTCACTATTTCTTCTGGGGTTCACTGATTACAACAGACGAACTCGCTGATAGATGACTGCTGAACTTACAGCAGAATTTGCAGTTATCAGCAACCTACTTAGAGAATTGTGAAACAGCACTTTGCAGTTTGTATCATAGTAAAAAAGGCTTTGGATACATTTATAACTTCGACATTTTGAAATTCATTTTACTGAAAACAGATCAATATTTAAATAAATTTAGCAGTGTTTACTGACTAAGATGAGCCAAGGGCATTTCCATGGAAGTACATGGATCATAAAGTTTTATTCTACCATATAACTTTCCTCTGTGCCTGTCACATTGATTCCTAATGTTTCACCTGCCTAAAATTACACATTTTAGGATTGTGTTCTTTCTCTTGGAATGTAGTGGAATGTGTGAGAAAAAATATTAATATCTCCAAGAACACCTTTTTTACTGTTGAGTGTCAGCTTGCAAGAATATCAGAATGCTTAAAACGCCCTCCAAGAATATACAAGAAAGTGGGTATTCTCTCTGTGAGCGTCTTTATCCTTGAGATCAGGATAAAGGGTGTGATTCCTAATCAATCTCACAAAAAATACTACAGTATAAGATGCATATTTGGTAAAATGTATGTTATATGTACATATTATAATAAAAGTGTAGAAATAAATGTGTCTATAATATCATGGGATTCCACTGATTTTAAACTTATAAGCAAAAATTCAGTATCTATTTTAGTGGTTTGACCATCGCACCGATGGACTTGATCTTGGAGTCCAATAGTCTCTGCTCTCAAACATTGTGACATTATGAGGTTTCCTATGCCTTGGCAGAGAAGATCAGATCATGTACCCACATGCTCCCACATGATGTACCAAAAGTGTAATTCAGCATGTAGTCCATACATTTTACGTTCTACGTTGGCTGGAATCTCTGCACCTCCATCATTTAACGTTACATACCATCACATCCTGTACAGAATTAAGCTCCATGACCCTCCAACAAGTTCAGTCACAAAATGAAAACCTGTGGGAAAATATGGTCTATCTGCCAGTCACTTTTCACAGAACTGTGATCAGTTTTGAAAATCTGAACACCATTTATGGTTTTCTCCCTAGATAAATATACGACTCAATTAAAAGCTGACATTGTACTTCTCTACATTCACCAGCTTTGCTTTGTCTCTGAGATTGAAAAATATCTGGAATCCTAATAAAATATTATATCTGTGTGTATGATGCTATGCACAAAGATTCTATCAGAGAATGATTATAATTTGCATTTGTATTTTCAAAGTTGTCATTAAATAAATAGCTCAACCCTTGAATGTCCTTTTAAGCATTCAGGCATGTCAATATCTATTAAAATTGATGAGTACTACAGAAAGGTATTAGAAAGAAGATATGCACTCAGGTACTGGCTTAGACAGAGAACATAATCTCAGGCTCCAAATGTGAATCTATTCTAATTCAGTCCTAAATATTTAGTCTTTAGTGCCTCTTGTTCACTTACACATATTGATCTTTTCAAAAGTAAGAAAGCTTTTATTACCACATCAATTTTTGATCCTCTGCCCTTCAGCAACCTTAAACATTACTTAACCCAATGTGGCTAACTGAATGACAAGCTTTATAAAAATACCCATACTTAAAATTCAAAGCTATTAAATTAGGAAATTTTTTAAAAAGTAATTTTAAATTTGTATTTAATTATTATATGCAAGCTTTCCTTAGATGACTATAGTAAAAGTAATGTAAGTCCAAAATAAAATGATAGAACAATAGCTCAAATGGTGTTTGATAAATATTTATAATTGCTATGTGTCAGTCAAATAGAAAATAAATAAAAATGAGTAATAAAAACAGCAGTTTCCAAGAGTTCATCATATACTAAAGTACAAAATGTTCTGCAGATGAAGCATAACTTAATCAGGAAATAACTTCATGAAGAAAGAACTCCTTGTTATTAAGATGAGAAATCTGGGGCATAAAAAACTAAGATAAAGGCCAAAGTCTTCACAAAGTAAGAAGGCAAACCACAGGTGCATAACCCTATTGACTTCCTATAGAACAGGTGACTCAAGCAAATGCTTTAAGGTTGCAGCCAGAGTGGAAAGAGAAGAAACCATTCCACCCTTGATCCCTACAGTGTGCGTCAATGAGTAAGAAGATGGAATGTTCTGCTTAGGAACCAACAAGCACAGCAATTAAAGATGTATTTTAAGGATCATGTGGACTATGACTTACCTTCTTGTTTCTGGTACACCAGAGATTTGTAATATTATGGAAATTTAGCTGAAACAAACTTTTTGGAAGAAGTATGAAATATACTTTGTCAGATGATGATAGGCATATGTAATGTTATCAAATGTCAAGGCTCTCCAAATAAGTGTGACTGAAGGCAAAATTGTGAATGATGTGATCACTCTCAGGACTGAAAGTGCTGATCATTCAAGAGGTTCCAGGAGAGAGTTCATTAGGTAGCAACTCTGAGTGTGTTCTTAAGAAACATTAGAATTTCAAAACCTGGAAAGGGTATTTTCAACTTTAATCTAAAATGTGAATGTTCCTAAAATATAATGAGGATTTTGTTATTATACAGATTCCAATCTAGTTGCTGTGGGTAAACCTGAGATTATAATATTATAAAATGTTCTTAAGGAATATTTTTACTTTCATATTAAGAATCATGCTTTGGGTCTCTATTCCCTCTACTGCTATGGATATAACAATATGACACTAGGAGATGCTTCATGCTATGTTTATTTAGCAGAATAACAGTAGTAGGATTTCCCTTGGACTCATTACCTATCTAATATGAGGTCCTTGCCCTTAATATTGTCAGTAGCGAGTTCTCTCATGGAGCTGCCTTGAATCTCAAGCAAAAGTGTTTGGTTGCTCCCATAATATTGGACCATTGGTCATATCTTTTAGGCATGTTGTTCACAGGGTTCTTACCTGGGTGAAATTAATGATTACATGTGTCTCCTCTGATACATGTTGTTCTGTCAGACTTTTCCTGGGAAGACACAATACACAGAAATGTCTACTCATTCCATAAAGGGAGCCTATAACAGGTCAAAATATGAATACTACCTAAGTCCCATTTAGTGAACCAGCTGAGTTTTATCAGGGTTACTTATAGGAATATGGTGAAAGATTACTTGATGGAATGGGAATGATTCAAAGACAGCTGCAACACCAAAGCCCACTCTAGCATGAATGACAGCACAAAAGAACCAGAAGACTAGAGCACACTGCACAGCTTGAAGATAACCCAAAAGGCTGGGGAGTATACTTTCCAGGTGCTTAGAGGGTTGCTTCTAGGTGGCTGCTGGTCTAGACTCAGGTCCTATTTGAAGCTGAACTTCTCTGAGAGTTTTCCTTGCAGCATGATTTGTCCGAGAGTTACTGTCAGCAGTCTTGACTGTTTACTCTTGGTGAGTAAGGGGTCTAATGAATCTTGTCAATTTGGGGGAAATTCTTAAAGCTATTTTGAGTTGTTTATATTTTGTCATAAGTAGCCTCCCTGTAAGGTGAAATTTTTCCCCAAAGGAATTGAGTTTTATCATCAGGTTATAGAAGGAAAGCAGTAACATTAGTAATAGCCTGTAATAGTTGTAAGATTTGGGACAACAACTCAAAAATATGTAACTCATTCCTAGTATTGGTGATTTTATTTGAAAGCATATGATGTCTAGTCGTGGTATTATATTCCCATTATGCTTCCTCCATACCTCCATTTAACCATGTTTTACATGTGTATATATTTTAGGAAGTTTCTCAGTGGATTTCCATATGGCTTTTCAAAAGGCCTTCAGTGTTAGGTGCCCTTCCCCTTATTCCCTCTTCTGCAATACCCTCTCATTTTTCTTTCACCTTATCCTCCTTTTTACAACTTCCCATGGATCCATTTGCAATACTATATTCTATTTCCTCTTTCTTGGAAGACCACCCTCCTCCCCCTTGGTCTCTGTTGATATTCCGAATGAAATCAACATGTTTCAGGGCAATCAATACATTGATTCACACCAAAGAAAAACATGCAGAGAGTGAGAGACTTTGGACCACTGAGCAGTAATTGTCTTTATCACGTATCTCCCCCTCAGGGCTCTGAGAAATACTTGGAAGAGGAGGCGGGAAGGTTGTAAGGGTGAGAGATGGTAAATGACTTCAAAGAAACGGTGTTTCCTAGTCAAAAGAGGGCCACGTAGAAATGAACACATAGAAATTGTGAAAAGATATACAATACCTGTACAAGCTAAAGCCAGACAAAAGTCCAGCATGAAGAAGTCGGGAAGTAGGCACAAAAATCCCAACACTAGCCAAGAACCTATTTAAATTGGTGCTTCTGTGAGAGGGAAAAGTTGTCTTCAGTGGAATGACAAGGTTTATATCAAGGACACTCTAGAACAGGCCTCAGACACCATATGGTTTGTGTGTGCGTGTACATATGTGTGTGTGTGTGTGTGTGTGTACTTTTTTGCTTTTCTTGTTTTTCTTTTATTTTTTAGAGAGCTAAAAAACATGAACTTGAGGGGTTCTGTGAGGAACTGGGGAAGAAGAAAAACTATGATCAAAATATATCTATAAAATTATCAAAAAATACGAAAAAAACCCCATGATTTAAATAGGAAGATATTCAAACCAAATAAAATAATAGCACATGTACTATCAGAAAACAACCATCTATACTTTGAATACTCTCCATTTATTTGGCACAGGAATGGATCAAAAAGTGTTCTTCAATTATTTCAAATTATGTAGAGCATGAAAAATAATTTACTACACGAACATTTTTATCTAAAGTGCAATACTTGAGCTCAATGCTTTCCCCAAGAAAAATATCCTCTTGTATTGATAAGAATGTTTTAAAGAACATTCGCACAGGTTTAAAGAACACTGATGGTCTTTACATCAATAAAGAACACCATGATCTGTTAGAATAAAAGGTATTTGTTATTAATAATATTGAAATAAAATAGTTTCTTTAATTTATCCTACCTAAATTCAAATTTATTTTATATGCTTTCAAATCAATGAATTTTAAAGCCTCTTACTTCCACACCATTTCTGGAAGGCACTGGATTGTCAACTCACACATTTTCATGTAATTAATTTTTGTCAAAATGTTCTAAGCTATAAATGTTTTTAGTTTCAAATGTTCTGTAGCAATTAACTAGTAAATTCTTTGAAATTTGTATATTTACTTTGCTTCTCAGTGTAAACAATCATATATAATATACCAATGCAAAAAACAAAAACAAAACAAAACAAAAAAAACAACCTGTTTCTCTTGTGAAATCTAAATTTGGATATTCAAAATGACCTATGTCCTCAAACCTGCAGAGTGGGTTATAAACGTTTCACTCACTCACATCACGTGAATCCAGCATAGGCCATTGTTTAGAGAAGAATCATTTTACTAGCTTACTTAAAGTGTAACAAATATTATATTCTGCCAAATTAATACTTCAGCGCAAATAAATTTAATAAAGGAAAATGAGGTACTCAAGCTTTATGAGGCTTGAAGTTTATGAATTTCAGAGAACATATTTAACACACAATGGTTCATGATGATATGGAGAACTAAACCTTAACCTTTAACCTTCGGTGGTTTCATAGCAAATGCTACCCACCTTAGGAATAGAGTCTCATTCTGTTATAAAATTTATTAATTATTGTGTATCTACTATTTCCAAACATTTTAAATCTAGGTACTAAGAATTAAATGTCTAATGAGACAAATAATCTATCTTCATAGAACGAAAGTTTTAAAGAGGTAATCAAAGAAACACAAAATATTTAAGGCAAACTTTGAGGCAGGAAAAGGTAAAGGCTTTGAGGAAATTAAAACCAGATAAACTAGCAGTAGATACAGCATTATATGTGGCTTAGACATAAAAAATAAAAAATAAAGAACATTGTAATATGATATTGTTTTCTTTTCTCTCCAACACATCAAGCTATAACCTAGAAAAACTCTATTGACTTACAATGTATAATATGAGGCTAAGATACTTGTATACAGGATGAAATGACCACCATATCAAGATAATTAACATACCTATTTTTTCACAGCTACTCGGTTTTGAAGCTTTTGCTGTGAAACAGAATTGGTGTGGTTAAGATGTATTTTTTTTTTTTTTTAACAAATGTCACAGCTACAGTAGGGTATTATTAACTATTGTCAGCCATTCTGTATTAGAACTACAGAGCTTGCTCATTCAACATAAATGAAACTACATTCATCCTCACCAATCTTTGAGTCCTTCTTTGATGCAGTCAAGCTAAGAAAGTATGTGTTCATTGATATTTCCAGTTTCATTTATAGAGGAGTGAATAATCCACAGATATTTCTTTAGTGTTTACGTCATAAATCAAAAACGAAAGTTGTTAAATAGCCTGTAAAAGGATGTAAATTATGACTTGAGTGAGTAGAAAACAGGATGTGATACAGAAATGTGATGGAAAGAAGGAGAGATGCACACACAGAGAGAGGACACAGAGTCACGAGAGTTGGTAGCATAGAACCCAACTCCTATGTACAGTGAAATGAGGGTCCAATAAAGCACCATGGTTAGATCCCACTATGAGGCAATTATATAAAAAAAAGGAAGTGGGTGATATCTAGGGGAGTTTATTTTTGTAGTTTATTTATTTATTTATTTATTTATTTATTTATTTATTTATTATCTGTAGTTTATTTTTGTCATGAGAAGAACATTAAATGAGCATCTTACTACAAAATGTGGTTTATGTTTATATTCTTAATATCTCATTTTTTTTTCAAATATGGATGAGATTCTCTAAATGTATTCTTATCCTTACAGAGTTTTGTAAAATTATTTTTCATCCAACTATTGAAGTTATGATATCGGACCATTAGACTATACTTCCATCTTGAACAGGGAATGAAAAATATCACTTCGGTATTAAAAATGAAAAGTCATGTGATTTGGAACAGGCCTATTTTCATTTGAAGGATGTAAGAATGATGCAGATAGTGAGTAAGCTTCCTATGACTACAAGCAAACAAAAAACAAACAAACAGAAAATTACCATAAACTTGGTGGCTGAAACTGCTAAAAGACATTCTCTCAGTTCTTGATACTGAAAGTCCAGAGTTAGGGTGTCATATGTACTACGCAGGGTTTTAACTTAGATATTAACCCACTGCCAAAATATCTCCAGCATTAGCTAATTATTATGGGAACAAAATTCGAATTCTTGCTGTGCAGATCCTTTTATGGTGACCATTTTAAAGAAGCAATCATGAGGTTTCTTCCTTCATTCGGACATCTGAAATGCCACTCTAAGCAATGGATGCAATCTTAAAATAAACAGAGTAAATAACACATAAAGTATGTCAGATAGGGAAATTATTGATGGATAACAACGAAAGGCAGAGAGTATGGTAGTAAGAGGCACTTAGGGTGTGGACTTTGAGGCCACATCAGTCAGTGACATCTGAAAAAAAGTGTAAAGAAAATAAGACTGTGAAAGTGTGAAAATAACAATAATAATAATATTTCAGAAAAAATAGTAGGAAAATAGATTGTTCCAGGGTAGGAAAATACTCCATGCAGTCCAGGAGTAGTCAGGACACAGGTAAGGCATGAGTGTGAGAGAATATTGGACATTTAGTGACAATGACTTCAAGGTGCCAGTACAAAATTTGGTTAGCCATTGTAAAGACTTTGGCTTTTATTCAGCATAATGACAGGCCAGCTAAGAGATCTGATTAGTGAAACATAAATTTTTCATAAGATAATTCTCAATTTCTCCATAGAGATGCTAGAAAATGGAGAAGAAAATGAGACCCTTTGAGTTGAGAGCTTGGCACAGAGTCATTGTTGAGTCAATGGAAGCTCTGACGACAGGGAAGGTGTCAGCAAGCACAGTCCTCCTAAGTAAAGCAATAACGCCAATTGGATGGAGAATAATTCTCAGATTCCAGGAAATTGTCTTTAAGGTCGAATCACACTCTATAGAAGAAATACATAGGCGTGTCCTAAATAGATACAATAAAAATGAAACAAATGATATATCAGAGACTACTCTAAAGAAGGAGGGAAAGTACAAAGCAGCCACAGGACATGCTAACAATGCCAGGAAGGAATAAGAAAGTAAGTTTTAACTTTTTACTTCTCCTTTAAAAATGCAAAGAGAAATGTTTAATAAAGTTACAATGTGTTATATAGAATAAGTTACGCCAGGGAAACAGTTTTTTAAATATTTCATAATGCAGGTAAGCATCTAAAATTTTGTGCTAGCTGTTTGTTTATCACACAATATCTGATAGTAAAGTAATTAATAATCAGATGTATCAGAAATGATATTATAAATACAGTCTTGAGTTGAACATTCTCATATAGTGGTAATGAGACCTGATCAATTAGGTTATCCGAAAAAATCACTAAAAACATCTATATGAAGAGCACTTACATATTTGAAAAAACTGATCTCATAATCGAGACTCCACTATAAAGTACATCAATAATCTACAGAAAGTAATCAATAACATTTCCAGATAACTTCATTATGAAATATTCATAATATTTAGTGGTAAAAGTGCAAATAATTTAAAACTCTTATGGCAGTTATAAAAGTTATGACAGGATGAAATATTCAAATTGAACAAAATTTAAATAAAAATTTGGTGTATAATTCCAATCTACTTTTCTTATTTATTTTTATTATATTTTGATTTGTATGTTGAGTATAAATTAATTGTGCTATGAGAACAAGCATGAACTATGTTTAAAGAAGTTCAGCAAATTAAGTTAGTATTTTTTAGTTTGTTTTCCAATGCAATGCTTAAAGATTTAGGCAGAAATATTTACATATCTAACAAATTTTGGCAAGTTTTTCTTAATACACACACACACACACACACACACACACACACACACACACACATATATATATATATATATATATATATATATATATATATATATATATATATATATGAAACAACAATAAAGAAATTGAGGCCATTAACTTGAGAAGGAATGGAGGTAGACATAAGAAAGAGGGTCTAGATGAAGTGGGGAAAGATATGGAATTTTTAAAAAGTTAAACTAAAATTGAAAAAATATTCAAAGGTAACATTTATATTACTAAGAAATTTTGGAAAATTATTTAATAAAATTGTAGTCAATTATAAATGACAAAAATTAATTTTATAAAGTAAATCTTTATAAAAATAAATTATATGTCACGGATATAATAATTTGTTTTATATTGTTTTTACCATTATTAATATCTTGGACTTTCGTAATTATCTTTTGTTACTATATATAAAAATTAAGCCAAACCTTTAAAAAAAGAATTTTCTAGAAAAATTTATCAGAGTGAGACTGTCATGGCATTGGCATAAGCAAAGATCTTATAGATGGAAACAAAATTAAATTATAGATAGGAAGCATCAAAGGAAAATAATGGCGATATGTTTCATATGGGGCTGGAGTGACGCCTCAGTCATTATAAGTACTTCCTGCTTTCTCAGATGACCTGGATTTGATTCCCAGCACCCACATAACAGCTGTCAATAATACCTAAGTCTAGTTCTAGGCAAGCCAACACCCTCTTCTGGCCTCTGCAGACATGTGATGTATATATATTCATGCAATCAAAACACTCATATATATAATAAATTATATATAGCAAGAATAAAAACTCATATATACATATATACAATAATAAAGAAATAAATCTTTAAAAATAATGTATCACATTTTATCAAAATTTAAAATAACTGCTCTTTCAAAAACATATTTTTTCAAAATCATATTTTTTGAAGTAAGCCAACAGATAGACTAATTTGAAAATGAGAAATTAAACAGTTCATAAGAGACTACAGAAAAAGCAAAAAATGATATGGATATTCTATAGGGAACAAAGAAAAGCAAATAATAAAAATGACAATGGATACTACAGAACCTTAACTAAATTGTTATTTTTTTGTTTGTTTGTTTGTTTGTTTTTGTTTTTTGAGACAGGGTTTCTCTGTGTAGCCCTGGCTGTCCTGGAACTCACTCTGTAGACCAGGCTGGCCTCGAACTCAGAAATCCGCCTGTCTCTGCCTCCCAAGTGCTGGGATTAAAGGCATGCGCCACCACTGCCCGGCAACTACATTGTTTTAAAGTTAACACACATGACTGTGAAGTTCTGGCAAGGATGCGAAGGATCCAGAACGCTCCTACGCTGCCGAGGGGAGCAGAAAACAGTCTAACAAGTTGTCAAAACAGACTGGCAGTAACTCACAAAATTGAACACACACTTAGCATATGACTCAGCATTTCTACTCCTTGGTATCTTTCCAGGAGTTATGAAAACATATGTACACACATAGATTTGTACATAAATGTAGCAGGATTTATTCATCAGTTACAAAATGAGAACAACCTAAATGCCCGTTTAAGAGAAAGGATAAACAATTAGTGCCTGTTCATATGCCAGGGTTTAAATTTCAACGGATGCCTCACACATAGGTCTTGAATTCCTGTTCTCCACTGTGCAGCTGTCTAGATGCAGAGTATAGAGGAGGTGTTTAGAGAACAGGGGTAGAACCTTCCTCAGTGGACACATACTGCTACAAAAAAGCCAATGGCCCCAAGCTTGGGGTCACAGATTGAAATGTCTCTTGTGTCACATATTCTGGAGGTTACATCTGTCTGTGACAACAGGGAGTTTCCTTATGCATTCTTCATTTGCTGCTGTTTAAGTTGACAACTTCCTTCCCAGTAAAAATTCACTTACACCTCCTGCCTTGGTAGCTCTGGTATTCACTTTACCTTGTGACAGAAGTAGCATGGTGCTGCCAGAATACAAGCATTGCTTTGGGCAAATTGAAATGCATGTCCTTTCTTAGTGCACTCGAAATGGAAAATAAAGTACACAATCTAAGCCTAACCTGTAGTACTTTTCCATGCAGATTTGTGCACATATGAGAGGGTATCTGGTTTGTCCAGTGATTGTTCTTTAGAGAGTTGGACCTCTATATTGTGTGTTTGCTAATCATTGACTGTAGTACCAAAAAAGCCTTGTGAAAATGTTATACCCAATGTAACAGCAGAGTAACATAACATAAAACTACATTTTATAAAACCAAAAAAAAAAAAAAAAAAAAAAAGCCAATGACGGTGGGTCTTCCTTTTCTGGTCTCCCATCCAAAGACACAATGACCTTGCTCTGGAGTATAGAGCAACAGCATGCCCTCTTGGAACCAAAACCTCAGTGAGTTGACCCTAGATTACCAACATTCAGGGGCTAAAACAAATACACTTTAATTCTAAATAAATTATCTTGTGTCAGGTATTCAGTTTGATGCAACCACTGATAATGCTCAAAACCATGATTAACCCAAAAGTCGTTAACACTAAGCAAACACAACCAAGCATAGGAGTCGATGGGTCCAAGACCCCAGTCTTCGGATTCCTACAATAGATCAAACTAAACAAATTTATCAAAACTAGGTTAGTGAATGTCAAATTATCTGACTGGAAGTATGAAGCAATATATTGCCATGGATGATACATAATTTTGAGGAAGAAACAGGGCCATATATTTCACAATTTATCATAATTAAATTAACCATTTGAATAGATAACTCATTGTAATGATTTGAAATCATATATCCCTTAAATGTTCCCAACTTGTATTCACTAACAATGAGAACTGTTCTATCAATCAGTTTATTCTTGATCCTCTTGCCTTTCCATTGGATTATTCCAGTTCAAAGCTGCCAATATTTTTTATTATAATCATTGATTATCGCTGGTTTTTGAACTCCTTTTCCTGAGTACATACCCACTAACTAGATTCTTTCCAAAATCCTCAGGGTTACTCCTGTGCGTAGACTGATTACCAATATTAGCACACGTATATGCAATGACACTTTCTAAGCTTCTATAGGATAAAAGCAATGGTAGTACTGAAACACAAGGCAGATTATGGGAGAAAAAAAAGAGAGATTCTGGGCTATAAACTTGAATGGCAAATCAAATTATAAAGAGCAATGAAAGACACTTCTAAGAATTAAAACAAGGCTATCTGCATAACAACAAATCTGAAGCCTACTTTCTCTGTAATAATTCATTTACTTCTTTAAATCATAAACATAAATTCTATGATCATGAGAACAAGCACAGTTTAAATCAGACCATATAATAATTCTTCATTGAAATAGTAATGCTAAGAAAGACTGTAAGACAGGCACGATCTTCTGTAATAATGGTAGGAACAGACAAAATGAGCAGAAAATTTAAATTATGTACTTCTTTCTGATATGACACACCCTGTTTGTGACAGTGATGGCCACTGTCATCTTACTGGTCAGTTATTTAGTGGTGTCACTTTGTCCTCTCTATTCAGTTAACATGGCATTTCATCGTATTTACAGAAATGAAAGTTATAGTTTTCCTGTAAATGACAACTATGCCTTACTGATTGTGTTATCTTTATTTAATACTTATACACTCTACCTCCCCTTGACAGCAAAGGATGGGTATCCTGACATTTCATTTGCATAATTCTAATTACTCTTCTGCTTGCTAAAAATGAAAACAAGAACATGTCTTCTGGGCATTTCACTGTTAATGTTTGCCTGGATGGATGGTTATTTGGTTGGTTTTGCAGTATTAGGAAATGAATCCAAGACCACATCTGGCCACTGCACCAAATCTGCATACAGTGTCTTCTTCGTTATAATTTTATCATTAGCTCTGTCATAAACCATTCTTCAAATAAGACTTGGTGGATATAAAATATAATCTTACGCAACATCAAACAAAATGTACTATAAATCTAGACAGCTATTTTTAGCTAGTGAGGTCAAGGATCTTATAAGATAATCTACCACTAACACTTCCTAAACTAGTGGAATTTTCTAACTGCATTTTCAACACCTATCCTTATACTCACAAATAAATATAGCTCTCCTCCCTCATTAAAGAAGTTTCTTTTGCAGTAGAAAGAATCCATCAAAAAAAGCCACAACTAGTCAAAATATGGAGAACTGACCATGGTATCCATTCACAACTGATATAACTACAATATAACTCCTGCACCGAAGGCTCAAAAAAACATCCTAGGATGGGAGGTGTGATGATTTTAAGAGCCAGAGGATAGGAAGTCCACTGTGAATGCCTTATAGCTATGACAGGAAAACGACACTTATGAATTCTCAAGAACATGCCTTGATATTGCTTAAAGAAGAACCAAACAATTCCAACAATTACCATCCCAACGTAGATAGGAAAAATCATATGCAGCCTCACCTCTAGATTAAGCTATTGGCATCTACTGAGAGAGGAAGAAGTATTCTTCCCCAGGGATGAGTACCTTATTGGTTATCCAATTGAAAATGATCAGTCCTAGTAATAAACTCATGTAAACAATACTGAACAGAAGACTGTATTGGTATGTCTATTCATTTATCTGATTTGTAACAGCGATGGTTAAAGAAGGGGACTTGAATTTTGGAGGAAGTATGGAGGAGGATAGGGAAGAAGTAACTGTGGGGTAATAATGTAATCATACTTAAATAAAAAGGAAAAACAAGTAATTACATTTTAGTGGTTTACTTAGGTAAACTGATAAATAAAAATGTCCATATGTGACATATATGCATTGTGGTAAATCAGGACTTGAGAACGTACTTTTGAGATATCAAAATTAAATTTCATCTGGCCTTCTATGTGAGATTCAAGCTTTCTTGCTTGTGCCATCCTTCTTGCTTAGTTGCTTTGGGTCTGTGGGGTATACCATGGTACCTGCATTATATGGCTAATATCCACTTATAAGTGAGTACATACTATACATGTCCTTGGAACTGGGTTACATCAATCAGAAGGATATTTTCAAGTTCCATCCCTTTGCCTGAAAAATTCATGATGTCTTTCTTTTTATAATTAGCTGAATAGTATTCCAATGTGTAGATGTACCACATTTTCTTTATCCATTCTCCAGTTGAGAGACATCAAGGTTGTTTCTAGTTTTTGGATATTATGAATAAATCTGCTATGAACATAGTTGAACAAATGTCTTTGTGGTATGTTGGAATACTTTTGGGTATATGCCCATGAGTGGTACAGCTGCATCTTAAGATACAACTCTTCCCAGTTTTCTGAGAAACTGCCAAACTGATTTCCAAAGTGGATGTACAAGTTTGCACTCCAACCAGAAATGAAGTATTCCCCATGCTCCACAAGCTAAACAAGAAAGAAGGCTCAAGCGAGGAAGCTTGAATCTCACTTAGAAGGCAGAATAAAATAGTCATAAAAGGCAGATGGAGGGAGGGAGCTGGGGGGAAGGAGGGATCAGAGGAAGAATGGGGGGTTCAAGATCAAGTGTGGGGGGGAAGGACAGGAGAGATGGCTAGATGGCCATGAAAATGAATGGAAATCTGCAACTTACAAGGTGAGGAGGTGGTGGAGATAAAGACCTGGGATAAGGGAGGTGCCCAGAATCAGTGGGGTTTACCTTAGCTGTGACTTACTACATTGGGGACATGAAGAGGCCATCTCTTATAGCAAGACAAGAACCCCAGTGGAACAGGGTCTATCCCAAAAGTAGCTGCCTGTTCATGAGATATCTTCTTTTAGTCAGGCTCCCTTTTCTGGCATTAGTGGGTGAAGAAGCACCTAGCCTAGCAGAGATTTGAATGCCAAGGTGGGGAGATATCCAAGGGGGCCCTACCCACTCAGAGGAAAAGGGGAGGAGAGTGGGGGAGGATTGAGAGAAGGGGTGAGCAAGATATAAAGTAAATAAGTAAAAGCAAATTAATTTAAATTTAAAAAATTAAATATTTGAGAATGGAAGTAATACTTATTCTTATGAATTTGCAACATGAACAATTTAAAGTAGTAATATTCTGTTAGTTATCATCTAATTTGAGTGGTTTTAATAAAACTTAAATATCTAATTATGTAATTCAAGATAAAACTGCTCACTCCCATTGCCTGGTGTATGTGATTCTATTCCTCTAAGTCTGTGGATGATTAGTACACACTCCCCTTTCTAACAAGTTTCTGTAACACTGCTGTTCCTAAGAACACGTTAAAATTCCGTTCCAGTTACCTAAAGTCTTTTAAATTCTGTCTTTATCCTGGCTTTCGTTATACAATCTAGTAATTCTTTTTATGTAGGATTGAGATTTTATCAGTTAATTTACTGGTTTCATGGATCTTTACTTTTGAAAAGCACTTTATTCCTTCTGCAGTCCCCTCACTGCCAATTCATGAAGCAGGATAACTTCCATACTTCAAAACCTTTAATTCTGAAAATAGTCTGTTGAACAGCCACTACTCCTTTATACTTTGTAATGGAACTAGACTAGTAGGTTAGAATGTGTGATTCTTAAAGACAATCAATGTCCCATTCGATTGTACTTGTACAGGACTCAGAACATAGCCCAGTATTTAACAGATAAAAGAATGATATCATTTGTTCCAATTATTTTTGTCAATTTCTTTTCTTTTTTTTTGAGTGTCTAACATAATTACATCATTTCCCCTTCCCTTTCTTTACTCCAAAGCATCATGTATATTTTCCTGATCTATTCAAACCATGTCCTCTTCTTTCCTTAATTGTTAGTACAAACAAATGTGTATATGTATTTATAAATATTCTTAAACACATGAATACACCCCGTTTAGCCTGTATAATGAAACTTGTATGTATGGTTTTAGTGCTGACCATTTGGTATGGATAACCAATGAATGTGCTTTTCACTGGGAAAGACTGTTTGTGTTCTTAGCATTCACCAGTTGCCTGTAGATTTGGTTTAGGGTTGAACTCTTCTAAGTCCATGTTAGCATGTTTAGTATTATTGTCCTTGTTCAGTTTATGTTTAGGCAGTCATGTTGTTAAAATTTCATGAGTGTATTATCTGACAATAGTAGGAGACTCAATTTTATAGTAATCTAACTGTTCCTCTGGCTCATACAATTTTTCTGGATCCCTTTCCTCAATGTTCCCTAGGCCATAGTATAGGATCGTATCGTATCGTATCGTATCGTATCGTATCGTATCGTATCGTATCGTATCGTATAGTATCCCTAGATGATAGTATAGACGTATCCTTTTGAACTCGCCTCCACAACTTTGCATTTTTTTTCCTTGTGGTATTTTATAATAGTCTCCATTGGTTGTAAATAGAAATTTCTTTGATGAGGGGTGAGAACTACACTTTTCTGTGGGTATGACAGCACATATTTAGAATGTGCTTAGAGGATTATGCTTGTTGTACGCTCTCCCTCAAGATCCATGATGTCACTAGCCCCGGGCCGTTGACTAAGTTTCCAGTGCCAGGCATGATTTCCATCTTAAAGAGCTGGTCTTAAGCCTAATTAAAGATTTATTAATTAACTCAAAGATATGCATGCCTGTACTGTAGCCTTGAAGTTATCGTGCCATGCTGGTCACTGCTGTGGTTCACAGGTGTCATAGTTGGGTAGAAATGTTGGTTGCTTACTTCCTTTGCGTGCTTGCATGGCACGTTCTGGTACCATGAGAGCAAGTCCTCAAATAGGACTGTTTCAGATGAGTTCTTCAGTTTAGTTTAAACTATCTATGCACATCTAAAAAAGTTTACATACATTATAGTCTGCTTTATGAGGGTTTTTTCTTTTAATTTATTCAAATATTATATCCCGACTACAGCTTCTCCTTCCTCCCAACCTCCTAGTCTCCTCTTTCCCATGGATCAACTCCCCCTTTATATCCCCACAGAAAAGAGCAGGCCTTCCAAGGACATCAAGAAAATATGGCATAACAAGCTACAATAAGACCAGTCAACCTTAATATTCTCATATAAAGACTGGATAAGGCAATCCAGTAGGAGAAAGAAAGTCACAAAGGCAGGCAAGAGTCAGTGGTTCTCTGCATATATGTTACAGTTGTGTAGCTCAGTGTTCTTGTGGGACTCCTAAAACTATATTTCGTTCAATATACATTGTTAATAGTATGAATATTTATGACATTTCCAGAACTCTTTACCGTTATTTTACCTACTTCTCTTAATTCTGCATTTATCACTACCCTCTTCCTAATTAAAACCCCACGTTCTTCCCATTTCCCCAGTCAGAGCTTTTAAGTAACAGCACCTCAATACCAGTGTTGATTTTAAACTGTATATCCTAGAAATTTGCTTGATATTAATTTTACTTAATATTATATTTCCAAAATATTAAAATTTCAGAGACATGTCAGCAAAAGTCACCGTTTAAGAAAAACATCCTTAGATATGATCCAACCACCAGTCTTGTGAGCTGAGTAGGAAAACTGTCTTTTATTAAAAATAGATCTTCCAAAACACTGCATCTTTCAGTACAACCTGGGACAAACGGTTACAAAAGAAACAGGACTCTAACAGGTATAAGCAATGTTGAGAAAGACTGGCAACTAAAGTCCTAGCTCCTCAGTTAGCCATTTGTCCTGGTTTTCTTTGAGATCTAACAAGTACCTTAATCTTTAGCTTTTCAGTTTTTGAAACCATAAATAAATAAATAAATAAATAAATAAAGTCCTCCTGTGTAGATGGCACCAAGCCTGCCTGTCATGCTATAGAAGCCCTAATGGACCAGGGCAATATTTTATAAATAAGGCTACTTTCACAAAATAAGCTACAGAAAAAATAGTTTCCCTTGCAGCATCATATTTCATATTTGGATATTTGAAACTCTCCACTAAAGTTGTAAATCAGCAGAGCTGCATATTTTTCATATCTACAGGAAGACCACTCTGGTTTTGCTGAATCAGATTATAGTTTTTCTTTGTGACCAATCTAGATGTCTCCAGTGAAAAAATGATAAAGTGAATATTCCATACTGATGCAACGCATCAAATCCATTCCACTTTCAATCAAGCAGCAGCTCGATGACTCCAGCAAAGACTCGGAGAAGATTCATTCTAGAATTTTCCTTAAAGACAAGGAAATCAATCCCATGTTCATTTATCAAAAGTAGGGCTCATCAGGTCCTACTCACCAAATACTTGTGGAATAAAGGAAATACACATAAACTATCTAAATGGAAATACAGTGATCAGTTACAGAGTACTTTCAATTATCTCTGCTAAGTCAAAGCTACCATGAAAGAGGGAGACAAATTTTGAAAAGGTGAAAATACTCATATTCCTTCCAGCTGAGTAAGACCATTTTAGAAAGCTGTATGAAACACTCGAAACTAAAAGTAATTTTCAAAAATGCTATATGCTTTTGTAAGCTTCCTCCAGGAGAATACTGTCAACTTAATTGCATTTACCACAGCATTTTTTACTAAAGAATAATCTTTAAATTGCTAAATTTAAATTAATTAATAAATGAAAATCCTAGCTCAATAACTTATGGATTCAAACACTTCATCTTAAACTGAAAGTAAAAATATTTGTTTTGTGTGTATATATAATATATATATTATTAAGCACAGATTTCATTTTAATTCAATGGATGGAACACTCTTAAGCATGTTTTAAAATTTGGAAGTCACATTTATTGCTAATATTTTAGAAATATACATATTTTGGATCTTAATATCACAGAAAGGAATATACAAAAGCTGTTTGCAGCCACTGAACCTCATGTCTTCCTTCATAAATTACCATTTAATATATATTATCATATTTGTTTAGAATTTGCTGCTATTTAGTCCTTGAAACTGATCCTTAAAGAAATAGTGACCTTATACAATGCCTAACATCATTTTTGCCTTTAGCCTGGAGCTGTGACTCTGGTGGCCAAAGAGATGAATGTGTCTTCAGTTATTTCTAGTTCTCTCCCGCCTCACTCTTGTATCATTTCCTCTCTGTGCTATGTGCTTGATCTTTAAAAGTGATTGGTTTCTGAGAGCTCAGACTTCACATCCTGTCTAATAGGAGCATTCCAAAATAACTCTTTATATAAGAGAACACTGGAATGGTGGAGAGTGGAAATTACCTTAGAATTGGGATAGCTACTGTCATTTGTTCCAAATAGACACTTAACACTACACAAGTCTAGCAGCTTCCATAGGGTTAACTATGTGTGAACAGTTTGGTAAAGTGCTCCTCTAACATAGTAAGGTAGAACTCATCTAGTTTGAGGTCTCCTGCGTCTTGCATCAGCACCTCTTTCCCCATGAGCACTCACCCCTCAGTGCAGGCAGCAGGGATCTCTCCTTCTTGTCATCACACTTGTTACACTCGCTGAAGTACAGGAGCAAGAAGACATCAACAAGCACCCACATCAGCGAAGTGGCCAGAACCACCTTGCAGTAGACAAATCTCCTCATGCTTGGATTCTAATTAACACGAAGACTGAAGATGAATGTTCCTGAGCTAAATCCAAGCCACAGATGTGATCTCCAGGACAAAAGCAAGATGCATCCCACTATATTGGAACAGAAAAAGAAAAAAGAAAGAAAGAATTCTCATTATGATAGAGGGATGTTTTATACAAAGTAGGCAGAATACAGAATAAATGACTTAGTTCTTTTATTCATGCTCCTAGGTACATAAGCATTCAGGATCTCGAAAGTAAAACTAAAAGCCCCTCAGACTTTATTTAACAAGCCAGGTGGTAAGATTTTAGCATATGGTCCCTGAGTCCTCACTACACTGCAGGGTGGGCCTTTAACAAACTATTTAATTTCTTCCAATGGCATTTCCTTTATTTTATACATTATCATGTTGTCCTATATAGCACTATGATGTCCGTGAGGCACACTAATCCTGACACAGTTCTTTTGGCAAGTTAATATTGTATTGCAAAGATAAATCATCCTGAAATAACAATGTTCCACAGAAGCTAACAGCTGATATTTAGATAATGGGCAACTCTGAGTCTGTTCACTTGATATTACTTGGTGGTCTCCTCTGCCTCCATTTCCTAATCTGTGAAATAAGCGTAACAATGGCACATTTAAAAATTTGCTAGGATTAAGTGTAATCAAGCTTACCAATGACCTTACTGAACAATTAACAATTAGCTGAGCAATGGTGGCACATGTCTTTTATCCCAGAAGCAAACAAATCTCTGATTTTGAGACTGGTCTGGCATACAGAGTGACTTCTAGGACAGCTTGAGGTACACAGAGAAGCCATGACTCAAAGGAAAAAAATTAAAAAAAAGAAAAACACTCAAACAAGAAAGGCTCTGAGATGATCAATTTATCATCAATTTATGAAATAAATCAATGCTTGTTAGTCCTAAAAGTATCTGATCTACATAGAAAAATACAGAGAAGATGTATGTCTCAGCATAGACAGTGTGTATGTGACCTATTTATCAGTAGGAAACAATATATTTATTGAAAATAAACAAGATTAATTGTAAAGGACAAAACAAAAAAGCTACAAAATTCTTGAGAGTCATCCAAAGAAATACAAATTAACGCCTTATACATATTTGTGTGTGTGTGTGTGTGTGTGTGTGTGTACATATCACGTTGAGAAATAACAATGTAGCTACTTTTTGTATAATGAACATATCAGGTCAAACATAGTTACATATTACTGACTCTTAAATATCAAGTATTGATCTGAATGGGAGTGGGGAGGAAATGTGTGAAGTAGAGGGAGGGGACACTGCAATCAGGATATACTATGTGAAAAAAAAATCTATTTTCAAAAGAAGGAATAAAAGATAGCTTCAAGTAGATAGTGCTTCATAGGGTAGGAAAAGATCTAAGCTCATTTTCCAGTTCCACAAAATAAGTGACTAAGCATCAAGTAAAGTACAAATTGTTAGATGTAAGAATAATAACATTGTTTTGGTACAGATACTTTAGCTGAGTAATATTAAAGACAAAGATAATTGAAATACCTCATGACTATGTTTCAAAATAGTTACACAAAGTACAATTTGCTAGGTAAAAAACCTCTGTAAATTTTCATAACTAATTTAGTAGAATAAGATAAATAAATTTTGCCTGTGATAACCAATGAAATCTAATAACATTCGAAATCAAAACTTTATATAAATGGAGCAAAGAATCTCATTTCAACAACAACACAGAATTTATATTCACTCAGATATATGGAAAATATTTACCAAAGGACAGAGATGGATCATGTGTGGAAATCCAAAAATTACATAACATTTGGAGTTTGTTTTTCTTGAAAAAGACAGTGTTGGAATGTTAATAATCTAGTACATTTCCTTTCTGCTTTATCTTTCCATAAAAGTGAAAGCTAAATATTATCACTCAGCCTGCAGTCCTAGTAACCAGAGCACGCCTCTGCTACTTGTATTCCTATCAATGTATGTATTTTTAAACCTGAAAAATGAGACAACTCAGTCTGTAAAATTTTCTCTTACTTTGACTCTAAGATAGAATCCATCCCTTCAATTTACTGTAGAAAAAAAAAGATACCTATGGAGAAGTGTATATACCAATACCTACTGAATCTTTTCAACTTCTCAAGCAGAAATACCTCACAATAAATGATTCTAAAGATGGGGGGTATCACTGCCCTGGCTCTGTCATCAAATGAAAACATGACCGTAGGCATCCTGCCTCTCTTTGCACTTCATTTCTGTTGATAGTGTCTTTCCTGCCCTATCCACCTCACAAAATATTATGAGGCTCAAGCAAGACAGAGACTATTTTAAAGAAAAGTATGATTTCTATTGCAAGAAACACTGAAATAACATAATATTAAATATTAAAATGCCTAAGATAAGTCATTTCCTAATAAGAGTCTAGCAATTGAGGTTATGAAGAATTTAATTTTAACTTCAGTTATGATAGAGAGTCAAAATCACATCCGATTACCACTTCAAGAATTATTTAAATTATTCCACTTTCATAGCCTATTAAATTTGCACAGCCAGACAACAGCAGTGAGAAGAGTCCAAGTCAACTATTTCAGTGACAAATCTTAGTTGTATATTCTTGTCTGACTATAAGAGCAATACTTGACACATATTCATAAAGTTTTTAACTCTATGTGTGACTTAAGTATAACTCTACCAGGAAAGCAGCATCACATTCTCTCGTACATGTGGAATACCTCTCTTATATGTGAACTCTAATGATCCTTAGGAAACCAAATCTTATTGAGCAGGAAAATGGCACACTACACAAGACCACTAACGACATTAGCACACTTGGTAGGCTTGCTTATTTAAGAAGCTCAGCATATGTAGTATGCATTTATTCTGTTACACTTCTACTTTATTTGCAAATATTGTATTTGCTTCTCATGGATGTCAAAAGCAAAATTGTGCAATATATCTGGCTGACTGATCCAACATGGAGCATGAGCAATCTTCACAGACAGGTTCATCTAGTTGCTTTTCTAGTTATTTCAAAGATCTTTTAGCACAATTATTTCCTTGTTTATTTTTAATTATTTCCTATGTTTCTTTAAGTAAGTAGAAAGAAGACACAGAATCTCACTATACATCCTCTGCGGGCCTTCATCTTATAATCCTCTTGCCTCAGCCTCCTGAGTACTGAGCTCCCAAGCACACAACAAACACCATGCCTAGCAGCATCGAGCATTTTCATAGTTTTGCTCTAGGGAGGAAAGCTTTAAGACACAAAACTTATCAAGCACCCACTTACAAGTCACATTTCCTTCTTTCTTGCCACATAAGTAACATTACATGGGATATTGTGGTATTTTTGCCTAAAAATATACAGTATTTTCCTTCTTTTATTAAAAAGAGGATTTCAAATATAAAAATTAAAACCTAGATAAATTTTAAGATAGTTAAAAACAATCACATTAAGATATGGACAAAAGTCTTGTGAGGGCATTATTTTGTTAGTTTGGGTTTTCAATTAGAATGTTATTATTTCCCTGGGGAATATAGCTTAGTTGCTATTAAATATTTTTTTCTGTAGGCATATATTCTCCTTAGCAGAAAATTGCATAATGAGAGAAATTTTTTCAATCTATTTTATGTGGCTATTCTTAATGCTGCCTGAGTATTCTAGAAGTTACTTTGAGATTGCTGATTGAGCTCCCAGAAGTTTCATGTACTTGAAAAACGTTTAACATTACAGATAACTACAAACTCACTGAGAGTGACCATATAGTTATGTACATTACCTTTATATACCCATATATCTGTGACTACACATCAAAATTTGTGTTGATTTAGCTCCAGATATGATTGGGAAAAATGTTGTCCTTTGGGTGGCTGAAGATAAAAAACCAATACAAGTCTGGAGAACCCATTCACAGCATGTGTGTGTGTGTGTGTGTGTGTGTGTGTGTGTGTGTGTGTGTGTGTGTGTGTGTATATATATATATATATATATATATATATATGTTCATTTGGGTTCAGGCTCTATCTTAGAGAACCTGTCATAAGGGTGAACTCAAGTTAAACACCAGGCCTGTACCTAACACTGGTCTCCAGGTCACTCACTAAGAACTACCCATCAGGAGGAAAGCAGAAGTTACAGTTGTACCTAAAGATATTTACTTATGGAAGTTTATGGTTTGGCTCCCAGCACCAGCCAATCATTGTAAAGAGCAACAAATTCCATAATAGCCCCCCCAATCAGCTATGTGCCAAGCTGGAAACCCCCTTGCTTGTTTGCTTGCCTCTATAAATGCTTGCTTGAAACTAGAATCAGAGCTTAACTCTCCCACCCTGCTGTGTCAATAAGGATGAATGTGTGGCCCTAGCTAGAGCCTGAATAAAGACCCTTATGCAATTGCATCGAAATTGGCTCCTTGGTGGTCTTTTGGGTTTCATGAAATGAGCACAACAGTGGTGTGTGTGTGTGTGTGTGTATATATATATATATATATACACATACACATACATTAATTCAACTTACTTGAATGTTTATTGACTTGTTTTTTGTTTTTTTTTTTTTTTTTGTCTATAAAACTTAAGCAGTAGTACCTACCACAAAAGGCTGAGATAAATATGAATGGATTAAGGCAAGTAAAGCCCTTGCAAAGTTCCCTGCCACATGGGAGAGACTCAACATATATTAGCTAGTGATATTATTCATAATAGTAATAATATTTCCAGAACTACCTTCAAATAAAGGTAAAAGCATGAACCCTTACCAAAACAGTGCATGTCCAATATGTGACTGTTTAAGGACTTGGAAAATAAAAACATTATACTGCAGAAATATTGCATTTAATAAATGCATCCCCTGAAGAGGTATGAATTATACAGGTTTTATGATACTGAACTCATTAAAATGTGTACACTAGAGATCTGTGCGTTTTATTTCAATGAAAAAATTAAACTTTCTTTGTAAGGCAAAAACAGATCTCATGTCTAAGTATTATGATTCTCTGATCTCATCAGGATATTTTTTATCAAAGCAATTATATCAGATAAAAGAACTCCCATCTATTTACAGTCTTTCTGATCTCATTCTGGATTATTGCTCTCCATGCCAATCACTTGTATCTCCTTGATTTTTTTTTTTTTTTTTTGTGGTTTTTTCGAGACAGGGTTTCTCTGTGTAGCCCTGGCTGTCCTGGAACTCACTCTGTAGACCAGGCTGGCCTCGAACTCAGAAATCCACCTGCCTCTGCCTCTCAAGTGCTGGGATTAAAGGCGTGCGCCACCACTGCCTGGCTTCCTGGATTTTTTTTTAATATGTCAGTTCTTACTTTTGCACTGGGGATGAGCACATAGTATTTGCTCAAGCTAGTGATACGCTGGTAGATCCCTATCAACACACACTAATACAACACATGCCCTCTTCCTACGCACCTTACTTTTTTCTAAGCATCTTTCTACAATATATTTAAAAACTCATTTTTCCTACTGCATCCTGTCATATTAAAAAACAGTCTGTATGAGAATATGATTCATATTTCCCATCTATGTTCTTATTTACTCTAAAATATTTAAATTTTAAAACTTCAATACTAGTCATTAGAGAAATCATAGCTAAAAAGGCGTATGTTGATGTCTTAACTCACAGTATATTAGAATTTGACTATATATGAAGATTGCAAGTTCAAGAAGGTAATCACGGGTCAGCAAGAGAGCTCTCAATGGTAAGTAGTTGTGTTCCATGGCTGATAACCTAAATTCCACCCATTGATACCAGGAAAGAAACAGATCCAAAAAAATGTGCTGTAACTTATGCATGCACACCAACATGCACACAAAGACACACACATATACACCATTTTGAAAATATATAATCTTTTTCAAAATAAAAAAGAAAATAAATGAATAAAGAAAAGTCAGGATTAAATGAATTTTGTGGGTTAATATTAATCCAATAATACTTGTAGTCCTTGTATGAAGAGAAATAAACACGGACATATATACAGTAAAGGCCACAAGAAAATACAGGCTGAAGACAGCCATGAAGCAGACACATACAAAGCCCTAAGAGGGGCATTGAAATGGCTCAGCAGGCTTGCCACCATTCCTGATAACATAACTTATCTTTGGATCCACATATGTGCTAAAATGGTAGAACCCACTTCTACAAGCTCTTCCTGTGCATACAAGCACCATGGCACATAAGCCCACTCTGCCTACCTCACACACTAAATGAACTTCATTTTGAAAGTATAAAATCAATCTCTTGTAACAAAATTAACTTTTAAGCCACTCAGTCTGTTATACATTATAATGAAAGCCCTGCCAAAGTAATACACCAATTGAACCAAATTTCCCCAACCCTACTTTGACAAACCAGCAGGGAAACATGGGTGCTATCCATTCCTGTGACCAACACTGACCTAAAACACCTTGGGGAGAAGGGGGTTATCTGGCTTATAGGTTACAGTCCTTACTGAGGGAAGCCAAAGCAAGAACTCAGGGAAAGAATGAGGCAGGAACTAAATCAGAAACCATGGGGAAAATACTGTGTACAAGCTTTCAACCTCTGGATTGTTCACATTGTTTTGTTAATTAATCCAGGACTACTCAGGATTGGCACTGATCACAGTGGTCTGGGCTCTGGCACATCAACCATTCATAAAGAATACACCCCACAAATTTACCTACAGGCTAATCTGATGGAAGCAATTCCTCCACCGCGGCTCCCAATTCCCCTATGACCCTAGTTTGTATAAAGTTGCCTTTTGCATTCATTCACACTTAAAATCTATGAACAGATACCGCAGTAAACTTCCCTTTTTTCACAGTAACACAGCAGTCCCAGTACAAATCAATCAATCCCTTAGGCAATTTCCCACCTCTCCTCTCCTCCTTCTACTGATATCTTGAGTTTGTTACTCACAACTTATCACTGTGCTTCTAAGTTTGCAGACCAGACTAAACACAACTAAAATTTTTTCATAATGCCAGATTGAATGCATCTACTTACTTAATTCTATCACTGCCCATGTCTGCAAGTACAATTGTTTCAATGGATTAACTGTCATTTCAGAATGTAAATCCTCTCTTCTTATATATTCAAATACTTTATTGATGAGCTTGTTTTGTCTGATTCAGTTTATCTGCTATAATGTGTCCTTTTTACCATATAAATATCTCAACATTAACAATTATCTTAAAACAAATTAATTTGATCTTGGCTCTGCCTTTAGCTGCAACTATATCCATCTGATTACATTCATTATGGCACCCTGATCTGAAGGAAAAGATATAAGCAGATTTCAGACCCCTACTTTCTGGATAAGATTTTGTACCTATGTTTAAAATGTGCACCATCCCTTCTGACTTGCATTGAAATTCCTGTGAAAATTTCAAGGACTTGCTTCATCTAAGTAGAGATCCAGATAGAATACTCCAGGCTTCCAGCAACAGTCTGGGGCTAGCTATGATGGAGCCAGTTGCACCCTTATTATAGCTTGTAGTAGTTACTCTCTCTAACCCTTTGTTTTATGATCTAAAATTCACCTAGCATTGAATGAATACTCCAGGGAAAAACATTCACAGTTACTAAACTGAACTCAACACAGGGCTGTGATATCAAAAAACCTGCTTCATCCTATCATTTTATTGTGGTTTTACACCCCACCCCACCCCCTTTGTGGGCTATTCAAGAATATCATCAAATGAAATCCTTTACGGGTTATCTGCTACTTGAGGAATAGGCCATCTAGCTCAAAAATATTCATAAGTGTTTCTTAAGAATCACAATGCCAAGCCTACCATTTGGCAACTTCTCGTTCAAGATAGCCTATATAATCTCTATTAGAAGACATATGTTTTGTTTCATTTTACTAAATAATATTCTACTTGCACTGTCTGTGTCTCTCAACTGATTTTTTTCCTGCAATTATATAATAAGGGAAAAATTCATCCAGTAATTTGAATATATCATACAACAGTAAGCTTCAAGAAAGATTTATATATCATCATGATATGCATATCTCTACCTTTCTGTTCTCTCTTAAATCAAACAGTTTACCACCTGCTATGGTATGAAAATCTTAATTAATTCTAATAAGTTGGCCAATCAGAATAATCAACTCAGTAACTGTCTTCAATAATTCTAAGCTACACTTGACATAACTTAGAACAAGAGGCTGGGAGACAGCTCCATCAGTTCAAGCACTTGCACTACAAGCATGTAGACCTGAGTTTGATGCCAAGTATTCACTGAAAGAGTGAGATGTGGCCACACATGTGCCTGTAACTCTAGCTCTGAGGGAGGAAAGAGACAAGAGAATCACTCCAGCTTGCTGGAAATTCATCTAACCAATGAACTCCAGATTCAGTGAGAAGCCTTGTCTCAGGGAATAAGGTATATAAAAAGTAATAGAGGAGTAAATCAGAATTTCCCTCTGGCCTCTACTCATATAAACTCATACAACATGAACACACACACACACACACACACACACACACACACACACACACACACAGAGAGAGAGAGACTTTGTTTTAAAAATCATGGTTTTTTTTAGAAATTCTTTTATATACCACATTAGACCTACAGACCTACATGAAAATTCTTTTTTTTTAATTTTTTTTAATTTTTGATACTTTATTTACATTTCCAATGTTTCCCCTTTTCTGGGTCTCCTCTTTGGAAACCCCCTATCCCCTTCCCATCCCCACCTCTATGAGGGAATTCCACCTCCCACCCACCTGCCCACCCATCCCCATATCCCCGCCTTGACATTCCCCTTTACTGGGGCCTCTAACACCCTCAGGCCCAAGGGCCTCTCCTCTCTCCCTACATGAAAATTCTGTTGGTTCTACCTTCATATTTGACCTACTCTTTATTCCAGAACCACTGCTGAAGATCATTCCAGCAGCATCATATGAATAATTTTAAAGTCTCATTGTGATATCATTCAACATTATAATTAGCTCCTTCAAGCTATTCAATGGTGTATATTCATTTACTACATTTAGCTGTTATATATAAAAAGTCTGAGCCAAGCCTGGCAGTGATGGCACACACTAATACTAGCACTTGAGAGGCCGAGGCAGGCAGAGCTCTGTGAGTTCTAAGACAGCCTTATCTACAGAGAGAATTCCAGGACAGCCAGGACTACATAGTGAGACCATATTGAAAACAAAACAAAAACACAACAAAGTCTGATTTAAAAAAATGATAGATGACTAAAAAACATGTGAAATTCTACTTTCTGACCTATGACTCTAAAGCTCATGTTCATATACCAAGGTCACTTATGGTATACCAAGAACTATGGTGAAGTCTGGAGAAATATGAGCTAGAAAGATGCATGACCCACTGGACTATGGTTTTGTACATGGAATAGAGTGTCCATGATCAATCTGCATTTGGAACTGAAAGTGTTTGTTACCTACTGCAATATCAACAAAAGATCAGCAGATGAATTTAAACCTTGCTCTATTTGTGCTAGATAGTTGACTGCCCTTGAACTAGATCTTGCATGGATGAAATCATTCCTGGTGAGATGCAATCATAGTGAATGAGTCAAGGACTGTGCAGCTGAGGTTTCAGATTGGCTTCACCCTGCTACTTGAAAGTAGCATTATCCTTAATTTCACATTATCCTTAAATAAGTCCCAAAAATATAATGAATTAATTTGATTCTAACTTCTTTCAGATTAAGGAATTGTTCAATGGATGGTATATTCATGTGAAAATTCAGCAGAAGCCATTGGTGACCAAAGCATAAATATCCCTGAGCAATCCTTTTCTACCTCCTGAACATCTATACTTTCTAATGACTATGCCAAAAACTAAAGTCTTCAAGTATTCCTTACCAGACTATTTTGACAGTTGTCTTGGCAGTGAACAATCTTGAAGAATTAAGTGTGATGCCCCCTCCAGGACATAGAAAAGAGTTTTCCCACTTGCTATGCAATGGTGGGTACCCACAAAATGATTTTTGACATTACCATTTGTGGTTCATTTTGGGTGATACTATTGTTTTTCCTGCAGTACATCTAGTTATTATGCAGGCATCCATTTGGTCTGTTCACAAAGACTCCATGAGATATGATAGCAAGTGGAACAGATACAAATGCATTGGTATGCATGCTACTTGCTGTGATATGAGTGAAAAAAAATGTCTTTTGCTCTAATACAGGAATTTGTTCTGCCAATATCCATGAAATAACAACAAGCTAACATATTGACTTTCAAGTATGTAAAATCAGATTTCAGACCCTTTATAACTTACCCCTCACCCCCCTTCTCTCTGTCTCTCTCCATGTCTCCCCCCTCTCTCTCACACACACACATACACACACACATATACACAGAGGGAGAGAGAGAGAGAGCAGAGACAGAGACAGAGAGAGAATCAGGCAGCATATGTAGTTGTAGGCATTGTCATGCATACAGAAAATTTCTATAAAATAAATTAGCCACCAATAGTGTGGTGGTTTGAATAAGAATGGTCCCTCTTGGCTGATATATTTCAAAGATTATTTATCAGTGAATGGGACTGCTTGAAAAGGATTAGGAAGTGTGACCTTATTGAAGTGGGCATGGCCTTGTTGGAGAAAGTATGTCACTGAAAGTAGGCTTTGAAGTTTCAAAAGTCCAAGCCAAGTGCTGTCTCTCTTCTAGTTGCCATGGATCCTGATGTAGAAATCTCAGCTACCTCTGCAGCGCCATGTCTGCCTGTGTGCAACAGTGCTCCCCACCAGTATGAAAATGTACTAAACCTCAGAAACTATAAGCAAGCACCAGTTAAATGTTTTCTTTTATAAGAGTTGCCATGGTCATGGCGCCTCTTGAGAGCAATAGAAAACTGACTAATACAGAAGTTAGAACCAGGATAGTGGGGTATTGCTATGAGAGACCTGACCATGTGTTATAGGGCAGATTGTGAGAGGACTTTGAAACTTTTTCCTAAAACAGCCATTAAATACTGAGATCTCAGTGGGCTGTTCCATAGATGCTTGGGACAAAGGATGCTGAAAGCAATACAGACAACTGAGGCCTGGCTTGTGAGGTCTCCGAGGAAGTGTAAAGAGTCTATTGAAACAATTTGTTATTTTGACAATTTGTTATTTTGGTTAGCTGAGGCTGAAGAATCATCTGTAATTAACAAGATACAAGATTTACTAGAGTGAATTACTTTTGTTTTCTGGGATACTTGATGCTGGTTGGCTGGAGCTGAGAAATTAGTGGTGATTAAGAAGAGTCCAACATCATTTACGTGAAATCTTTGGCAAAGTGTTTTCTGAGAGAAAGCACACAGAAGCTGTGTTCCAGAGATAGCCAGGGCTGTACCTTGTGCTGGGAGCTGAACTCTGAAATGTAAGAGTCAACAAAGTGGTGCTGCTTTTTTTTCTTTTTTCTTTAATTTAATTTAATTTTTACTTATACACTTTACATCCCACTCACTGTCCCCCTCCCAGTAACCTGCTCCCACAATCCTTTCCCAATCACTGCTCCCCTTCTTCTCTGAGCAGGTGGGGTCCCCCTGGGTACCTCCTACCCCACCCGTGGCACTTCAAATCTCTGTGAGTCTAGACATTTCATCCCTCACTGAGGCCAGACAAGGCAGATCAACTGAAAGGACCTATTCCGTGTACAGGCAACAGTTTTTGGGACAGTCCGGTTCCAGTTGTTAGGACCCACATGCAGGTCAAACTGCACATCTGCTACATATGAGAGGGGAGGCCTAGGTTCAGCCTGTGTATGTCCTTGGTTGGTGATTCAAACTCTGACTTCCAGTGGAGTTCCTATCACCTTCACCTAGGAATCGATGGGGGTGAGCTTAGCTGTGCTGCTGCTTTTTGAAGGTGTATAGGGGCCATGGAGAGCAGATGAAGCTTACACTGTGTTGTAAGGTTAGAGTTTCTGAAGAGAAGCCAGGAAAGGCTCCTGGATAAAGTGCATCACTGTTGCAGAAGAAGATCCCAGTAGTTTGGAAATTTGGAGATGCCACTATCATGGAATTAGCACCAAGAATAGCAACAGCAACAGCATTGGAGTGGAGTCAACACTAGTCTCGAAATCAAGCTGTATATGCTGCAGAGGGCAGACTGGAGATGTGGTCCAAGCCCTTTAGAGGTGCACAGATGATTGTTAGTGGATTCCAGACACTGGATATTGAGTTATTGATGTTGTTGGGAGTTTGATTTTGTTTAATCTGATATTGATTGTTCCCTGAATCTTCTCTCTTAAAGTAAATAAGTATTTAACTTAATTTTAATTTTTACACAAGCCCAAAATTCAGAGTTTGGTCTTTCAAAAGAGATTGTGTCCTTGTTTTTACAGTGGTAATAAGAAAGAGGGAGGGAGAGAGAGAGAGAGAGAGATGGAGGGAGGGAGGGAGGGAAAGAGAAGGGAGGGAGAGAGAGAGAGAAAAGAAAAAGACAGAGAGACACAGATTGAGGGGGAGAAAGACAGAGACAGACAAAGAGACACAGAGAGATTTTGGATTTTCAAAGGGAAATCGATATTTTAAACAGTCTGGGCTTTTAATGTGCTTGAATCTGTAAAGACTGTGAAACCTTCAAAGTTATTTGTGCTTCTAATGTGGGATCTTGGCGATGAATGAGAAAGTTGTGCCTTAATGGTGATGTATTCTTGTGTCAAGGGGACAAGGGGTCAATTGTGCCAGATAGTTTTATGTCAACTTGACACAAGCTAAAGTCATCTGAGAAAAGGAATCTCAATTAAGAAAATGACTCCATTAGATTAGGCTGTAACAAGCCTATGAGGCATTTTATTAATTAGTGATTGATGAGTAGTGGGGGCAGCTGATTGTGGGTGACATCATACCTGAGCTGGTGGGTTCTACAAGAAAGAAGGCTAAACAAGTCAGTAAGCAGCACTCCTCCACGGCATTGACATTACCTCCTGCCTTCAGGTTCCTGCCTTGTTTGAGTTCAAATAAACCCTTTCTTCCCCATGTTCCTTTGGTCATGGCGTTTCATCATAGCAATGGAAACTATAAATACATTTTAAACAAAATTAAGATAAGTTGGTATCAGAAGTATGACCTTAATTTGAAGTCAGCACTAATATTCCATTGTGCATTGGGTTTTTCTGTAAGTTTTTATCATGTCGAGCACTAGATTTAGAGGCGTTACACTTACTGGTGCTCCTTTTCACTTCAAACTGTACATTTGGTATTTTTTTCTTGAAGTTGAATTAAATGAATTTTGCATTCTAGTATGATTATAAACCTATAGGGGCCAGGGAGTAGAATGTGATTATTTAAAAAGAATAGTACCCCATATATGATATATGTATATATATATATATATATATATATATATATATATATATATATATCTGCTTAGTCATCAAGGAGTGGCACTACTTGAGATGTATTAGGAGGTGTTGAAAGAAGTGAGTCACTGAGATTTCAAAAGCCCTTGGTGTCTATGGATGCAGATGTAGAACTCTCAGCTACTTCTCCAGCACCATGTCTACTTCCATGTGGTCATGTTCCTTGCCATTATGATAATGGATTATACCTCAAAAATTGTAAGCAAGTCCCAAACCAATGCTTTTTTTGTAAGACTTGCCATGGTCATGATATCTCTTCACAACAATAGAACACTGACTAAGACAATTAGTAATCTCTCAGTATTAAAATTGAGATAAATTTTTAATTAGATTTTAAAATGTTTGGTATACATGTATTACCTTTAGAATGTAACTATGACTTATAAAGTAAAATATTATTTTCATGCATACTACAGAGAAAGGCAAGTGCCCATATAGATGTTAACACTATACAAAGCACTAAAGATAAAAATATGTAAAAGAAATAATTTTGTGTGTTCTGTCTTAAGAGGCAGCAAAGGTGTGGATAATTGAAAGCACTGGAGTAGAGATTGGAAAGGAAATAAAGGTGAAATGCTTACAAGATGTGGAACTCTTGTTCAGGACCATTTTTACTGAATAAATTATTAATATGGCAAGAATGCAACCCCAAGGAATAAATGGGTTCAAATGAGTCAAATAATGGTACTCTAACAGAAAATATTCACAGGATGACAACATTCACAAAAGGAATGTGGTGTGTCAAGTCAGTAGGCTTTACATTAACATTTCCGTAATAAGTACACACTGGATATCTACTACATGAAGATGCTATACCTGTCAAAAGCAAAAATACATCATAAGGTGATTCTATGAGTAATAGACTATTATTCAGTGATAACTCAATTAAGTCTACATAAAGGATGCTTTTGAAAAGCAGTGTATATTCTTCACAAAGAAAATAAAGTTATTTGAAAGAAATCATCAACTTGAAATTTACTCAACAATCATTGACGTGTTTTGTAACTTTAAACATTTTTCTTAGCACTTGGCACCAGTGGCTTAAGTTCATTCATTAGTAGTCACCAAGGTGGAAAAACAAATCTAAAATGTCCAATTGAACATAAAACCTAGAGATTTAAGACAAAACTAGAGTGTTAAAGGAAAATAAATGCTTTTACGACTTGTCAAATGATTACACATTCTTACAGGCAGTCTTAAGGTCAAGCTGACCTTAAGGCCTCTAAATTTTTCCTGACCAAAGGGAAAAAACAAAAGTTAAAGAATGTATTCCAACTACTTTCTGTGAAATGTGGAGGGCAATACGTGAATGTCTTACCTAAGTGTTCTCTTCAAAACAAGTGCATTCAATTGTAGAAAAATGATGAAGAGTAAGATGAATTACCATGTAGCATTTTCTGAGTAACTCTTAATGCCCTGATAAGCAATTAATAAGGCAGTCAAAGAAAGAGAAATAAATCAGAACTCTAAGGCACACAAAAATCTCCAGCACCAGAAATGAGGGAACACAAAAGTAGCCTTGCTACAGATTCCTTTGGGTGAACTAAACTGCACAAATGCAAACAAAAGTTGATTTGCTTACTTATGTATTTAAGTAATTATTAAACAGAACCTATAAATAGGAAAATCTGCATGTCTTTCTTAAAAATAGCCATAGAAATAATAATGGATTAAATATTTAATTGACTTTATACAAAAAATTCTCATTAAATATTATACAGACTTACTTGTTAATTTATTTTCCTGAATTTTTTTCTTTAATTTTTCCTGATGAAGCTATTAATCATATATTACATGCTTGAAAAGCAGGCTATTAAGAGGAAGAAGTAAATAAGAAAACAAGAAGCTAAATAATTGGAATATTGAATAATTAGAATCCAATTAATTAACAGCAAAATAAAAGTACAATATCCTCAAAACCTCAAAGCATGTATTATTACCAAAGTAGCTTTGTAAGACAGGATCATTAATACTATAAGTTGCTGTTCAATCTAGAGCAGTGCAATATAAAATGCATAAATTAATTTTAACAAACTCAGAAAAGCTATAAGGTAAAGAAGTTTGCTAAAATGCATGAGGAAAGACAAAATTTATTGTGTGTTTAAAAGATTTGACAGTGAAACAGGGACTATCATTATGTGTGCAAATACATAAACAGCTAATCCAAAATCATAGCAATGCCTTTCCTACAGAATCATCTTTTAATTGAAAAGGTGCTAAGAAGTTTATGTTGAAATCAAATTTTATTTTAAACAAAATTCTGGCTTAGCAAAGGGGATTCAGCGTATCTTAGCTACTTTGAAGGTGTCAATGTAAACCAATTAAAAACATTTTTGAAAAGAAGTGGGATTTATTAAGAGGAAGACATTTAATCTAGTTCATGTTTTAAAATTAAGTTTTAAATTAACAATTTAACTACTAGAAATGTTTTATAATTCATCTTAGAAAAAGAGCCTTAATTTCTAGATATTGTAACTACACTATGTATTAAAAGTAGGTAATATATATGTATATAAGTATAGCTAATTGATAGCATGTTATATAGCTATGAGAAATATAAGGAAAATTTTAGTATCATAAGAAATGTTCCATGGCAATATCAATAAGTTAAGGTATCATCATTTATTCCTTATGAATGCAACTGTTTCAAATATATTCACATAAAAGTGTGCAAAACCTAGTTGAAGGTGACAAGGTTTTCTTGGCACTCCTTTTGTTATTATTGTTTTATCTCTATATAATCAGAAAAAGGTACATATTACTTGATGATACAGAAAATATGAATTTTGTTACAATGTAAATTAAAAAATCAAAAATATAGTGGTTTATTGATAAAGCCAAAAAGTCTATGTTTGTACCTATGTGAGTACATGGACAAACAGAGTTAGGATGAGATCATGCACAAACAAGCTCAAAAGACTGCCCCAAGAGTCACAAGAAGAAAAGTGAGACGGAACACAAAAGCAGAGCCTCCCACTCTATAAGGCCAACTTTAAACAATGATTAAAATGACTTAACATTATTGCAAAATATATCTGACTCTGAACAAATCCTATTATTAAAACATTATATTCCTTTGAAGAAAATGGCTGGCTTTCAAAAGCTACATTTTCATAGAGAAATTGTATTGTTGCTACTGTTACTGTAAATATGACCTCTGATGATATCAATGGTTCTCTCAAATCTATCAATATCAATGGCCAAAGTGATGGTAATAGCTGTCTTTGTTAACTTGATACAAGCTGGAGTCATTTGTGGAAGAGAAAACTCTCCCTGAGAAAATGCCCTCACTCAGTAACACTGTGGGCGAATGTATAGGACATTGTCTTGATTGATGATTGATATGGGAGGATCCAACTGACTGTGAGTGATGTCCACCCTAGGGTGGTGGTCCTGGGTGCTGTAAAAAAACAGTCTGAGCAAGCTAGGAAGAGCAAGCATGCCACTAAGCAGTATCCATCCATGGCCTTTGCAACAATTCCTGTCTCCAGATTCCTACCAGGCCTGAATTCCTGCCCTAACTTCCCTACATGGTTGCTATAAGCCATGATATGAAATAATACCTTTCCTTCTCAAACTGTTGTTAGTCAGAGTGTTTATCACACTGATAAAAAAACATAACTAAGTCAGTGATCACAGAAAATTAGGAATGATATCCATTCTTAATTACTCACCTATTAGAATTCTGAATGCTACTCAACTCCAACTAACATGACATGAATCAAACTTATTGTGCACCCACATAAGAAAACTTTGATATGAAGAAGGCATGCATACGAGGACTACAACATTTTTTTCTTTAAACTGTTGAAGATAAAGTTGAATGATAATGGAGGTACCGGAAAACTACAGTGAGTGCAATGATACAAAAGTGTCAATATTATAATTAGAAAATAAAAATTAGGACAGAGATGATAGGAATGATCAGATTAAGAAATAAAATTATCATGAGCAAGGGAGCCTCCATGTTAGAAACAAGCAAGGTCTTTGAATTTATTCAGAGAATAATTTAAATAAGAAGTAAATAATTTATATAATCTATAGTCCTCTCACAAATATCTAATCTACAGTGTTACTCCACATGACCTTACTACCATTTCAATGTAAGAAGTAAGATTTATCTAAGGCTCTACCATCAGTATATCACAACATTCACAAATGAATCCACATCTGACAAGTTGGTTTTTTTTTTAATATTAGCCATAAGTGATCTATGCAGAACATGGCCAGTTGGGAGCATTACATCAAGAGGTAGAAGAGAATGATTACCATTCTACCTAAGTTTACTTTCGTTGCTAGACTTCAGTTCTAGCAATGGTGTCTTTATATCTGATGCTGTTGGAGTGAGATGCAATGAGATAATAAACAGTTTTCTTATTGCACTTCACTTTTGAACCAAGGCCAAAATTCTACAAACAAATAGTGCATAAATCATCAACAAAAGGTTTATGGAGCTTTTTTTAGCTCAAACGGCAAAGATATAAAGCTTCAAGATCAATAATATCTGTTTAGCCCATGGAAGAGCTGCACCATTTCTGGGGCTGAACAGTTATAATATTTTTCTTTGATTCTGATAAGCAAGATAAATGCATTCTAACTACTGATTGGCATCAGAACAAATCAGCAGGTGTGCTTGATTCAAAGATCTCCTATCTATTAATTTCTGTGAAATGAAAGTGTTCAAACTGAGAAAGAAAATGCTGGTATGATTCCCCTCTTTTAAAAATATCAGTATAAAATTCTCTGGCTTCCCACATGCATTCAGCTGCACCCCATCAGAACTGCAATCGGCTCTTTATTTTGCTTTGTGCTTCATATTTCTGGAGGGTATGTACAAAGGCAGCAATCTAAATCAGTGAAGCATATTAGCCAGTGTATGTGCTTTTTTAGTATGCCATTTTAATTCCTGATTATTCTATTCTTTTTACATTTTAAAAATACATTCTCTTTCTACATATTTAAGTTCTATTTCTAACACAACTCTTACATTTTTTGTGTGTGTAATGGATTTCTTCTCTATATTACCTGTTTTTAATTATCAAAATAACCTAACTTGAATTTTCCATTTCAACTTAAAAATTGGTTCTGTGGGATATAATGATTAGCTATTGTTTTTTATGTGTCAATAGTTCTTACTTTCCCATCTCTGCTACACCCACTTCATGTTCTATGTAGAAACACTAATCTTTATATTTGGATTCAGTATACACAAGCCATTGTACTGAAAATGTTTCTCTTGCAAAAGACCATAAGACATACACCAAATTCTTTCCTCAAGTATACACATAATGAGATAAAAAATTAATAATGACTTAGAATGATAACCCCTACACTCATATAGAAGTACTGAGACTCCAGAAAGTCTGAGACATTGTCAAATGGTAGCAAAGAAAAATAAGTAATTACTAGAAAAGCACTATTTGTTCTTTTAAAAAACATACACAACACACATGAAATTTAGAGACTGCCCCACCTAAGGATCCATCCCATCTGCAGACACCAAACCCAGACACTATTGCTGATGCCAAGAAGCATTTGCTGACAGGAGCCTGGTATAGCTGTCCTCTGAGTGGCTCTGCCAGCACCTGACCAATACAGAAGCAAATACTAACAGTCAATCATCTGACTGAGCCCAGGGACACCAGTGGAAGAGGTAGGGAAGGACTGAAGGAGCTGAAGGGGATTACAACCCCATACAAAAAACAACAATATCAACTAACTGGATCACACAGAGCTCCCAGGGAGTAAACCACCAACCAAAGAGTACACATGGAGGGACCCATGGGTACAGCTACATATGTAACAGAGGATTGCCTTATCTGGCATCAGTGGGAGCGGAGGCCCTTGGTCCTCTGGAGGATCAATACCACAGTGTAAAAGAATTCTATAGTTGTGAGGCAGGAAGGGGTGGGTGGGTGGGTGAGGGAGCAAGCTCATAGAGGCAAAGGGGAGGAGCATGGGATGGGGGATTTGCAGAGCAGAAACCAAGAAGGTGACATTTGACATGTAAATAAATAAAATAAGCAATAAAAATAGCAAAGTCTTGCTAAGTATTAGAAAGACTTTGACTCAAGTCCACTGAATTTTATTACATACCACTTCTAAGAATAAATCAAAGAAATGCTCAGGAATAAAGTTTAAACTCAACACTATTGGTAAATAATACTGCTTTACATTTTTATTTTATTCTTTTTATATCCAGGTGTTGTATTTTAAAATTAAGCTTACATTAGTCAAAGTAGAGTCATTCAAATATTTACTGATAGCCTTGTTGACTTTGAAGTGTCTATGGAGTGTCTCAGTGGAGTTCCCAGAGGCAGGTGAGTATACAGATTAAATTCTAGGGGACGAAACATAAGAGAGCCAGTAAATCAGTGTTAACTAAAGCTGTGGAAAGAAAGTAAATGTCCTTAGGGAGAATGTGCAAGAGAAAAGGTGGATCTTATAAAATACAAATCTGTAAGAAATATAAGCTCGAGAAAGAAACTAGGCAAGAATTATCAGGGCAAGAGTAACATATGCAGTGTTGTAAAGTTCAAGACAGTATGTTTCTAAAAACCAGAACTGATCGAAGGTACAAATGTACTAAGTCAAAAGCAAATTATTTTCTAAGTGAAATGATAAGACTACATTTGCTGACCTTAGAGAATCTTCAGAGGAGCATACAGGAAATATTTGAAACATTAGACATGAAAGGTGATAGGTGATGTGTGCACAGAGTTTAAGCATTTGGGTGCTAATAGAGACGAGAATTACAACACGGTCAAACCAGACCTGGAGAAGAGAAGAATATATGCACACCTGCATGGTATTTTTAGAAAGAAGTATTTTAATATGTTTAATGTGACAAGAAAAATCATCAGAGAGGAAGAATATTGGATATGTGAAGGAAGGCATTCATCTAAATTAGGGCTCTACAAACAAGATCTCCAGTATGCATGAAGACAGTGGTTCTTAAAGGTAGAAGAATCATTGGAGGGCAAAGGTGAGAGGGTCCTTGAACTCTGCACTAGCTGAACATCCACATCTTCGAGCACCACAGGGGCCATTCTCTCTGTATGTCATGTGCCAGCCACTAAGAGTCACAGTAAGGATAAAGGACAGAAGAGTAGAAATATTTGATATCAAATGATGTAGAAAGAAAAAGATTGTCCTGTGAAGGTTTTTTTTCTCAAGAATAGAGATTCTCCTCTTCAGCTCACAATCTCTGCTAGGCATGTCTCATCTTCAAGGTCAATTGTGCAAAACAAAGGAACACTTCCTTCTCTGTCCCTTCATTTATTCCAACACCATTAGTTCATAGTTTAATTTGGATTCACAATCTTTTGGCTAATTATTACTTTAGATTGCAGTTCAGTTAAAATATGACTAAATTAAATTAAAATGACAGCTGACAGTGTGATGGGGAGATGGAAATGCTAAACAAGTAATAGATGACTTGCTTAGCACATGAGACCCTGAATTTGATCCCATGCACCACAACAAATGAACATGAGCAAATCAAACTATATCATAGGACTAAAGTCTCATGGAACTTTTAGGGAACACACTCTAGTTATAACAGTTATTCATAATAATCTCTCTACAAAAAAAAAAATCACTGTCAAACTTTTGTATGCATACTTATAAAAACACAAAAGGAGATCATGGCTAAGGCAGAAAGATCCCGGATGAATTTGCATTGAGCTAGATGCATGGTACTAGAAAAAAACGGGGGTCATGATTAACATGGATAACTTTTGAAATGACACTCTTATCTTTCTTATCTTTCTCATTCTCCTTCTTTCCACTTCATTTCCGATTGGACCTTTCTGTTACCAAGATAGCTTCAAGTCTGACCCTCTGGCTGCTCGACTAGATGTATGAGGTGGGTTGCCTGGCAACAGGAGGGCAGTGTATTCAACAGCATGTTTGGTAACTCTATTTTCTGGCTTGCAGGTGGGATATTTGGATTGAATTTCATGAGAGTTTTGCATAGCAATTCTGTTTCATTTCAGTGGGTGTGTAATTAAGTTTACTTCTTATTTTATTGTTGTGGTCCACTGCATTTTATCAATATTGTTAAGAGGTTTTGTTTCTTATCAAAATTATTAATGTTTTTCGAAAATGTTAAAATGTTGAAAGTTCCCCTTTAAGGTGTTTACTAGTTTTGGCAAGTTCATTATTTTTAAATCAAATTTTCAAAATCATTAAAAAGTAAAAGGGTTTTGACAAGACAGAGATGCAAAGTGGACTTCCTGGCTATTTGTGTTCTGTATCTTTATCTAAACAACAGTGTCAGAAGGATGCAAAATTTCATCTGTGTATGTGCACAATTTAATGTACACAGGACATACATCAATTCAAGAGTGTTAAAGGTAAAGGTAGTATGAATAAACACACATGCACACACAAAAACACGTACTACACACTTGTTATATATTAGTTTTAGAATAAAGATACTCCGTAGACTTTTATAATAGAACACAGCATTTTCTAAAAGACCAGGAGTTTCTGTTGCATTTAATCAGTTTAACAAAGTAGACTATCTTGCCATATGGCAACCAGGCTTTTACTGATAACTTGCTATTTATAGAAAGGGAGCCCTAAATATCAGTTCAGATGGGCAAATTCAAGAAAGCAGAGAGCAGTAATAGCCATATAGAGCAAATGACACACCCTTTGTTTCAGCCTCACTGTATCCCAAGCAGATGCTAGAGACGCAAACAAAGATCACATGTGGAAAGTGCCTCAGAGAAACATACCACACACAAAAGTCGATACAAACATCCCATGCTAGCCTGGCCACTACGGCATGCACCAGACTCCAACTCACAAAACTGCCATAGGCATGATGGAGGCAAAGCAAACAAACAAACAAACAACAACAGATTAGCAAAAGCCAACACAGGCTTTAAATGAGAGCTCACTGTCATTATATTTATAAATTTTTAAATTTGTCAAAAAATCTTTAGCCCAGAACATCATGGGGTTTTTCTGTCAATTTCCATTGAATGTTCTGAAGAGCTCAACATTGACCTGAACAGTTCTTTTCAGCACCATTATCTCACTTGGTCTATGTCAGGACATTAATATGTTACCCATTTTATAAATGAGTAACCTAATGGTCAGAAAAGTCAAATGACTCACCCAAAATTAAACATTCTGTCAATGCTAGTAATTCTCAAAAATAAAAATTATAAGATGATTTTCTAATACATAAAATCAAGTTATTCAATTAAAACTATTGTTAAAACTATGGTAAAACACCTCAACAAAGAAAAATTGTTATAAAAGTCAAACTTTGATTGCACTTATTTGTTCATCCTTGAAATTTTTAGACAAAACAATCTATCTAGAGGAGAAAATCACAATATTAACGTGTTTTAAAACTGTCAGGTGTAAAATGTCAACTCCCAACATGAATAATTTGTCAGTTTTGGAAACTGAGGTCCTGGAACACTTAAAGCTTATGAAAAGATCTATTCCCAATTCTGTGTTAATTTTTACATAAATTTTATTGCAGTGTTACATAAAGTACTATTTTTTAAAACATTTTTTAAGTATGAGTAAAGACATGGAGATGTAAGGCACAATATTACCTCTCTTTTTTTTTTTCTTTTTTTTCTTATTATTTATTCTTTAATCTTTTTTTTACAGTCCAGACTTTATCCCCCTCCAAGTCCACCCTCTGACTGTTGCACATCCCACACCACCTTCCCCCACAAACCTCCCCCAACCTTATCTCCAAGAAGATGCCCCTGACCCCGCCCTCACCTTACCAGACTGCCCTACTCCCTGGGGTCCCAAGTCTCTTGAGGGTTAGGTGCCTATTCTCTGACTAAATCCAGACCCAGCAGTCCTCTGCTATATATGTGTTGGGGGGATAGGGGGGCTCATATCAGCTGGTGTATGCTGCCTGCTTTGTGGCTCAGTGTCTTGAGAAATCCTGGGGACCAGGTTAGTTGAGACTGCTGGTCCTCCTACAGGGTTGCTCTCTTCCTCAGCTTCTTCCAGCTTTTCCCTAATTCAACACAGGGGTCACCAACTTCTGTCCATTGGTTAGGTATAATTATCTGCATCTGACCCTTTCAACTGCTTGTTAGGTAATCATGATGGGCTCCTGTTTGTAAGCACACCATAGCATCAGTAATAGTGTCAGGCCTTCAGTCCCCCCTCCCCCCAAGCTGGATTCCAATTTGGGCCTGTCACTGAACCTCCTTTTCCTCAGTCTCTTTTCCATTTTTGTTCCTGCAGTTCTTTTAGACAGGAACAATTATGGGTCAGAGTTTTGACTGTGGGATGGCAACCCCATCCCTCCACTTGATGCCCTGTCTTTCTACTGGAGGTAGACTCTACAAGTTCCCGCTCCCCATTTTAGGACTTTTTATCTAAGGTCCCTCCCTTTGAGACCTGAGAGTCTCTCACCTCCCAGTTCTCGGATACAGTCTAGAGGGTCCCCCTACCTCCTATCATCCAAGGTTGCCTGTTTCAATTTTTTCTGCTGGCCCTCAGGGCTTCAGTCCTGTTACTCCCCCCAATACCTGGTCATGCTCCCCTTTTCCTCACCCTGCTGCATTTCCCACCTGGGTCCCTCCCTTCTTCCCCCACCTCCTGTGATTGTTTTCTTCTCCCTCTCAAGTGGGATTAAGGCATCCTCACTTGGGCTCTTTGGTTTGTTTGCCTTCAGGAGTTCTGTGGATTGTATCCTGAGAATTCTGTATTTTTTTCGCTAATATCTGCTTATTAGTGAGTATATACTGGTTCATCTACACAATGGAATACTACTCAGCTAGTAAGAACAAGGACATCAAGAGTTTTGCAGGCAAATGGATGGAACTAGAAAACATCATCCTGAGTGAGGTAACTCAGACCCAAAAGGCTACGCGTGGTACATAACATACTATTATAAAAACTAATTGTAACACTATTACCAAGTCAAAATTTTAAAAATATTGTACATTTGGGACTGGATAAATGATCTGGTGGCTAAAAGTACACAGGCTTAATTCCTAGCACACACATAGTGACTCACAGTCACCTGCATTTACAGTCCAGAGATCTGAAGCCCTCTTCTGACTCGCTTGGGTACCAGGCACACATGTGATGCACAGACATACAGACAGACAAAAATTCATACATATAAAGTACATTTTAAAATATTGTACATCTGAAAATACTAATTAAGATTGTTAACTATTTAAAGTACAAAGTTCTATCCAAGATTTAAAAAAGGTTACCTTTGTATTCATGAAATTTATACTAACATAAAATTAATAGAATATACATAATATTTATTTACCATTGTGATCAACCCCAAAAAACATATCAACATAATTACGGTTCATGTCTTTCATAGCTAATATGATAATACCAAATAAGAACTTCAATTGATGTCACGTAATTCTAATTTATTGAATATACCTCAGAACTCAATATTATATCATGAAAGAAACTATACTGATCTGTGTTGGTCTGAATAAGAATGGTCCTCACTGGCTCATATATTCGAATGTACGTTAATCAAAGAGTGGCACTACTCCAGTGGGATTAGGAGGTGTGGTCTTGTTGAATTAGGCATGGCTTTGTTGGAAGAAGTGTGTCACAGTGTGGGATTTGGGGTTTAAAAAGCTAAACCATGTTCAGTATCCCTCTATTCCTGCTACCTACAGATTCATATATAGACCTCTCAACTACTACTCCATATCATGTCTGTCTTTATGCCATCATATTTCAAGAAATACTGATAATAGAATAAACCTCTGAAATTGTAAATGACCTAAACCTTGGAAACTATAAGCAAGCCCCAGTTGAATGCTTTCTTTTAGAAGAGTTGTTGTGCTCATGTTGTCTCTTCAATGCAATAGAATACTGCCTAAGACAAGGTGAGCTGGTATCAAAAGTCAGATTACTTAACTGTTATTGTCTTGTTACTAAGAGACAATATCTGAGAATACATCCAGTGTATTCCCTTCCCTTCATTCCTAGCAGGTATATGATAGAGTTGGTACATGTGTACAGAAAACACTACATGCAACAACTACAGTTATAACTAAGTATAATGATGGCTAGAAAGAAAATACTGCATAGAGTTTGCTGAGTATCTCTCTAAGGAGAAGCCTGCATCAGCCATTTATGTGCTATTTATTTCATTTTTTTGCTGTGCACAATACAAATATAACAACTGATTTTAATATTTGCTTGAACTATTGAAAAGACATTGCAGATCAAGTTGTATGTCTAAATGGTATAACATAGCTATCAATGGTGAAGATTCCTAATGACATAAGAAATGCTAGAACCAGGATAGTGACTTCCTTCATGAAGAGTTCTGGGGTCATGTACAAACAAATAGACTAAAACTGCTTAGGGAACAGTCACTCTGAGAAAGCATCAGCCATATGAGGATTTTTGAGAGACAATGAGAAAAATCTATCATCCCCATGAAAGTGGTAATGGAAAGAAATAGTGGAGATCACAGGCCATGGTCAGTACTAAAGGTAACTATTGTGCCTAATGTCCTACATGAACGCAGAGCAATTTCTGCTAATCTTGGAGAAAGATCAAGATCCCCCTCACCTATCAAAGAACCTGTGGACCTGAGAAAGAGTTTGAGTCCATGGAAGATGTGGCTAGGCACATTAAAAAGCCATGTACCTGAGGCCCAGGTGCATCAGGGTTATCTAAGACAAAAAACAAAGTAAGAAGATTGTAACCTCCTATCACCACTTAGACACTAGACAGCTGACTGCAGCACTTTACTACAGAGAGAGATTCCAGGTTTCCTCTTGAGTACAAGCATACAAGGAACTCTAAAAAGGTTGGGCACCAAACACTAAAATCCTTTGGTATATCATCCGTTCTAAGCAAAATACAGGGGGAAATCTTCCAAGAGCATAAATCAGGTATACAAAGTAAAATAGAAAGTATTTTATAACCTCAATTGAAGCATATACCTAGGGTTAATAGGGCATATATTTCTATGCTCCAACTTCTTGGAAAGCTGAATCAAAAGGTTAATTAGAATATAGGAATTTTAGGCCAGCCTGGGAAACGGCAAGATATTGTTCCATGAAAACAAAGGAAAAGTTAAGTCTTTAATTTTACTCATAAATAATAAAATTAAAATAAATATTCTAAACATAATATATGTTATTTACAAAAATAGAGCAACAACATACTTAATAGTAAAATGTCATTATTCTGTTTATTCAAAGAAGAAGTCTATGGAGTCAACTCTGTGCACCTTAACAGCATTATTTTAAACTCTGTACACAAGTCAACATGACATACAAAGAAATAAAATACACTTTTAAATAGTAATTTTCTTATTCATAAACAATGTGGTTTTTGATTATAAATTCAAAGTAATCTACTGAAAAAGTATATGAGTAAGATAAAATATCTACAACCAGAAGACTAATATAAATATACTACATAAGACAAGAAACAACAGAAAAATAACATTTGAAGGACCAGTGAGATGGCTCAGCAAGTAAGAGGTGCTTGTCACCAAGACTAAGGTCTACCCCCTAAAACTAACAAGGTGGAAACACAGACTTGACTCCCTTAAGTTGTGCTCTTACGTTCACAAGAACATGCTCATAAACATATGCAGGCACATGCAAACACAAAGGCACACATACAAAAAATAAGTAAAGGTAGCATTCAGAATGAATAAATAAATTTTAAAATGCAATCTATAAATATAAAACTGTATAAAACTACATACAAATTACCAAAATGCATAGTCTCTATAGAGAAAAGTACAAAACATGTTTGAGAGAATGTTAAATAAAATAAATGAAGTTTACATGACATTCTCTTTTATTATCATTATATTAGTTTGTTTTCTGTTGCTTGATTAAACACAAGACCAAAAAGAACTTGGAAGAGGAAAGGGTTTATTTGGTTTACACTTCCACATCAAAATCCATCATCATGAGAAGCCATATCAGGGACTCAGCCAGAGTCACTGAAGAAACACTGTTTAATGGCTTACATAGTTTGCTTTCTTATACCATCTGGATCATCTTCAATGAGTGACACTGCCCATGGTAGCTTTGACCCTCTCCCATCAAGAAAATGAGCCCGGCAGTGGTGGCGTACACCTTTAATCCCAGCACTTGGGAGGCAGAGGCAGGCGGATTTCTGAGTTCGAGGCCAGCCTGGTCTACAGAGTGAGTTCCAGGACAGCCAGGGCTACACAGAGAAACCCTGTCTCGAAAAACAAAAAAAAAAAAAAAAAGAAAGAAAATGGCCCCAGAGACCTCACAGGTCACACAGATCAACCTGATGGAAGGAAGTCTTGAGCTGTGGTCCTTTTTCTAGGTGATTCTAGTTTGTATCAAGTTGACAAAAACTAACCAGCACATAGATTAAAACTCTGTACTACAATTATGTCAGTTTTAAATATATAATAATAAGATATTAACTAAGATCCAAAATAACATCTCAATCTTTTGCTGAGTTTAGCAAGGAAATTCTAAAATTCATATTAAATAGGGTCACATTAAGAGGCCTCCTGCAGGGAACCATGGAGTTAACATGGCCTAACTGTCCTGAGAGGCATGCTTTCTAGATTTTTGTGGTTAGACTCCATGGCTACTAGGGCCCTGAGAGACTGATGCACTCCCTCAGTCAGTGAACTGTTCTGGCCTCTTTGTGTTTCTCTGTATGATTTCTTAGAAGTCAAGCAAACATGAAAGCTTGACAGGACAATTGGTCTTAGACGTTAATCTTGTGTGCCCTGTATAGCTTGCAAATGTCATTGTGCCCTGGCAACTACGGCTGTATTGATTCTTGAAATTTCCATTATATTCTGTTTCTGTTAAAGGTATAAAAAATAAGATTGCTCTCAATAAAGTTGTGACAGCCTCAGTCTTGCTGTGCCCAACTCCAACTCAGGCCTGATTTCATTCCTGTGGCCTTATCAGATGAATGTGACCCAGTAAGTGATCATGGGCATTTACAGCTTCCAAATAAAGACAAAGTAACAGTCTTTTTCAACAAATATGAAGAATAATTTTAACATGATCATAGTTATAAATGGAATTATAAATATAAGGAGCAAATAATTAAGTAGAATAATGGGCACAAAAGACATTTATTATAAATTATAATAAACATGGAGTTGCAAGCTGTGGGCAAGGAAAAGATATTATGGTATATAACAACTTATCCAGGTATGGTAGTCAGGAATTCAGGTAGTAGAGGCAAGAGGATCGTGAGGTCAAGGATCACTTGGTCTACACAGAGAATGTCAAGTAAACCAGGAGCTACAGAGTAAGACTCACAAAATTTTAAAAATAATTTTTTAAAAAAAATTTATATCCTCTGCAATTTTGGTTGGGGGCAGATATTTGTTTGCTTGCTTACTAATTCTGAAAACAGCCTCTCGATGCAATCCTAGCTGGTACAGAATTCACTTTGTAGACCAAGCTAGCTTCAAACTTACAGAGGTCTGTCTGCTTCGGCATCCTGGAATTATAGATGTGGACATTAAACCTGGCAAAAATATTCTATTAGAAGGAAAATCTAACATGACCTTGACCTCAAGTCATTCAAAAAGTGACTGTAGAGAGGAATCAAAATTAGAATTTGAATATTTTTTATCAAAAAATAAAAATAAATTAAAAAAAAAAACCTCTTAACCTTTTTAAGCAATGCAAAAAGCAAGGGATTGGGTTCTTACTCTTGGCTGGCTGCTTGATTAGCATGGATGAGTCCTTAGGCTTTACTTCCTAAAAGCAAAAGGAAACGTGAAAAAAAGATGGGGTAAAGGAAGAGAAGAGGGGCAAAAAGATGTAAAGAAAAAGAAAGGAAGGAGACCAAAGTATGGGGAGAGTAAGGGAGGGGACAGGAGGAGAGGGGAAAGTAAAGGAAGAAGGAGAAGAGGAGAAGAAAGGAGTGGGGGAGGAAGAAAAATGAAGGGAGGAGAAGGAAGTAGAAAGGAGAGGAAAGCTAAAGAGGGAAAGAAATGGAAAGGAAGGAAGGGAGGGAGGGAAGGAGGGAGGAGGGAGGGAATGAAATATCATAGAAGAGGGAAATCAGTGCAAATATATTCATTCTGCCATATTTATCGAAGCAGTTTTCTTTCTGCAAAGAAAACTAAGTTCTGAATGTTAAACAATTAAAAAGCCACCAACCCAAAAGAAAAGTAGGCAAAAAGTTTGGACAGTACATAATGATATTCATATAAAGTTAAGGCAGAGCTCAGAACTGCATTACTCAGTAGGGAAATGTGATGTAAAGTCTCACCAAAATGGCTAAAATTAAAAAGATTGATTATACTGAGCTTCAGTAAGAGTAAACAATGGGAGTTTGCAGACGTTGATGACAGCTGTGTAATTAGTTAAGAACTTAGGAAAAACAGTCTGGTCGTATCTGCTAAAATTGAAGGTTTGAATGCAATAGTCCCCACCGATTCTATTGCTAAGTATACACTCAACAAAAATACATGAGCATGATCAGCAAAGATTCAAAAAGACTACTAATGACATAATTCATAATAACTCAAATCTAGAAATAACTCTGATCCCATCAATGCTGCAATAAATAAATATTCTGTAGCATTTTGTGTAATGGAATATGACATGGGCAATAAAAATTAGGGAACCTCACATAATGTTAAAAAAGTTACAAATACACATTCAGGAAAGAAATGCTCACATAGAAAAACGTATATGGAATGCATAACTATTTGTCAGAGGTATTTTAAATCATACTATATTAAAATTGTGTGGGGAGAAGCATGGGCTAGAATAGCAAAACTATATGAAAAAGCAAGGAAGTAATTAATGTTTAAGCCACAACATTCTGGAAATAATAGAAATGAGGAACTGAGAGGAAGAAAATACATCTGGGATATAAAAAGTCTTCTTGGTCTTTGTGAAGGCTATGTGGATAACTTCTATGAAAAAAGTAATATTTTGTCCATTTGATTCACACAATTTCATAACATACCTTAAATAACAAAAATTTCCTTGATTATGTTTAATCAATTAAAATTGTTAATGCATGAGATAAAATGTGATAACCCAACATGAACTACAATTTCACTGTGTTTAGAAGACAACTTCATATTCCAACAGCCTTTTAAATCTGAAGAACCTGAACAGAGTTGAATAAATCTCAAAGCCATACACTCCAGAGGCTGTTTGCATTAAATTCAGCACTGAAAATGATCCCGTTTCTTCAGCAATGTGATTTGCTCCTTTTCCAGAACAGAAAAAAATGGACATACTCCCTACGCTGAGCCTCTAGTTCTCCTTGTCAAAATTATTGGTCAGCATGATAAGTAAACTAAGTCTGAAATATTGGTCTTTCATGGACCCAGGGTATTAAATCTTGAATTTAACACTCTAGCCTTGTTTCGTTTTGAGCTCGGCTAAGGAAGGATGATAAATCACACTAAGTTGACATATTTACTATTCTAATTTATAATTGAGTAATATCATAAATTACAGTGTTCCTGCTGCTAGCATACAAGTTAATGTATACAAGAGACTCATCGCTCACCATAAGGGAACTTTCCTCTAAAGGTCAAAAGCTTTTTCTCTCTACCCAAGGACCTGTTTAAAGAAGGGACAAAGTCTGGAAAATAGGCAAAAAGCTGTTGGCAACTTGTTGTCCAGTCCAGTCACCCTGGAAATATGAATTATTTCTTGAACACTAGTAGTAGAGAAGCAAACTGTAGTCCCAGGAGCAAGGGGTCCCAGTGTTCACTGTGCTATTTTTATACTTGATAACCCAGAAAAGTTATTTATCTAATGTTTGTCTCAGTATCCTTTTGATCAGAATAGCAAGGAGGTCAGGAGCATTTAAAAGGAGCTTGGTACTTAATAAATCCCAACTCTTCTCTGATTCTATTCCATTCTAGATCTCAACTCCCACATCATCCCTCGCCATTCCATGGCTATGACCTCAGGTCCTAACATCATCTTTTAATTCTCATGAGACTGTAGTTCTTGATACGTGATGCTCTTGTCTACCAAATTTCAATCAAAACGTATTCTGAAGACAGTGCCAATGTTTTATTCAAAGTTTTACTTGTTCACCAGATTAGAGCTCAGAAAATACTCTTCCTCCTTTCTTTTAATTGCCTATGACTTGTGTTTAATATATTGAATGGTTGCCAGTAAATTCTAAGTGGGCCTCTAACCTTTGATCCCAATCTACCTGTTTGCTTTACTTGATAAGCTCACTCTGTGTACCACCATGTAGCTTGACATGAGTTGAGCATGGTAATGGCCTCTTCACTTCTGACCTTTGCTAGGCCATTTCTTTGACAAGCCTGTTATCATTTCCTACCTCCATCCAGATCTAGCCCAAATGCAAATGACAAAATCTTACAACAAAAGTCTAGCATTAGATCTGCTTCTTCAGACCTCCTGATCATGTTTTATTTTTTCATATTCATAACTTTACAGTTTTGTACCTATTTGAAATGGATTTTTAAATTTAATTGGTTTATACATGTTTACGACATGTTTTAACAGTTTTATTTCTACAATCTGACAACCAATTTCCCTAGAGAGTGATTCTTTTTTCTTCCTCTTTTCTATCCCTGTTTACTGTCTCATTAGGAACATCCCCTAAGCATTAATTTAATTAAATAAAAGATAATCACAAAGCAAAGCCCTTAGATTTGCTTTTGAGAGGCCAGATTAGGAAAATAAAATTAGAACATTTTATAAGTCTTTCAGGCTCAAACCAAAAGAACAAACAGACTGTATCCCCTGTCCACGGACCTAGAGAGGGGGAGCAGCTGTTAAGAACATGAGAACCTGGGTCGAATTCCCAGTCCCCAAATGCATAACCATCTGCAACTCCAGTTCTAGAAAATCCTCTGCCCTCTTCTGACTTTCACAGTCACCAGGCATGCATCTCCATAAACAAAAAAAGTAAAGTAACAATTTAAAATGTGTAAATGTTTGTTGGTTGAGGCAAATGAACATTAAAAATTAAAGTAAGCTCTTCTATTTTCAGAACAATAATGTTTAAATACGTTTGAAAATATCCTTAATATTGCATTGTTGATTTTGTTTCAAGAACTGAAGTGTAAAATACTTGAAACCAATAATAGCTAAATTCGACCTCCCAAAATGAAGTTTCAGAATGATCACTCATTCATAAGATGGCTCTGAAAACACCTCACAGATGGAAGCAATGAAAACTGAGGAAGATGAGTTGGGGCAAATCTTAAAACCTCATTCTAAACTGCTCTCCATGACAGGAAGAGCAAAGGGGAGTACAAGCAAACAGTGTGGTCAGTCCTTTTAACTTCTAAAAGTATAATAGAAGTAAGAGATGCAGCCTCTGCCCTCAGAGAAAAAGAAATGCTTACATGCAAAAGTTCTGAGTCTTTTCATTTTGGTTTGTTTTGTTTTTTGGGGTTTTTGGTTTTTTTGTTTTTTGTTTTTTTTACAAAAAAGGGCATATTTTCCAAAAGGATTGGTTTCTAAGAAGCTGTCTCAGAATTTAATAACTGGCAATTGTTATTTCTTTTATTTCAGATTAAATCATAAAAGAATCATTACTAAAGAACTTCTATTTATTGTAAGGTTTGAAAATAGTGTTTTCATGCAATGAAATTGACCTTAGGTCTACCATAGAATCTTAGCATTTAACTTTTAGGTTAATGGCATAAAGAAGCAGTAGAAGTAAAGCAACCTTGAGCCGCACTTTCATAAATGAAAGAGCCAAACTTTCTATTGTACATTTCCCTAATATGAAAATAAATATAACATATCACAATTATGACCTTATTACTCAGCTAACTGTGTTACTGAATGTGAAGTGTACACACCAGAGTCATAATGATTGTTCTTTCAACTGTAACCCTGCTATTTCCATGATTTTGTTACAAAGCACATGGACGATTGTTCCCCAAAAGTTTTGGCAACCTAAAAGTTCAACTATATTTTTTTTGTTTTCATAAATTTTTCACATCTTGCTCAATATAAGAATTTCAGTTCCATTAGCAAATCCAAATTGTCACCTGTTATCTCTAAAACAGCTCATAAACATATTTTTTTAGCTTAGGTTGGTAGCTACCACAGAATTTTGCACACACACACACACACACACACACACACACACATACACACACACTGTACATGCTGATTGATCCAGTATTTTCTTTTCTACAAATCTCTAATCAATATTTTGCTGTTTATGAAAAAGACTGAAATTCAATTTATATTTTATCATTTAAATGAAGTGTTCATTAAATATCCATATTATATTTTTTATATTGCATGATCATCAATTATGGTGTTTAATTAATAAGCATACTTGAATGGAAAATTCTAAGTAGCTGAATTCTAAATAAACAACAACTAGCACTTACTCAACATCCGTATATCTACAGAATACAACAGTTCAACGTGAGTGAGACAGTTATTGTTCTTATATTCATTTGACAATGACATTATGGAATTTGTTCATTGTCCAATAGCAAGTAAATGAGAAGTTGAAGGTTTAAAGCCAATTTTTCTGAATCTACTGACTGCATTCTAAAGTCCCTACTCATGATACCTCATTGTTGACAGGGTTATATTAGGAAAAATGCATTAACATCTACACTCCCACTATTGTATTCCTATTTTTCTCTTGAAAAGCCTACTCCAAAGCTGTCCCTACATCATACTAAACTGATAACTAACACGTAACTAAACGAGACTCTGGAGTAGGTAATAGCTAGAACTTTGGTGCTATGATCCCTGCGATCTCAACCATACATAACAGCATTCAATTATGGTAGGTGTTTTGTAACATTTATTTTGTTTGTTGTACCTTACTTAGGTTAGGCAAGTACCCTACCTCTGGCCTATATCCCCAACATGAATTTGAGGGAGGGGGCTGTTTGTTTGCTTGCTTTACTAAATGAGGGCTTGAAAACTTCAACAATCTAATCTTATTTTATCAAATAAAATTTCAACTTCCTTTCATGAACTTAAAATTTTATTCATTTCTTACTATCTCAAAACTGTCTAATTTGAGAATGAAACATTACTCAAATAAAAGAAGCCAATGACAAAATAAATAGACCAACAAGTGAACAAACAACAGCAGGAAAAACATTTTCAACCCACTGAAAATAATGTTTACACAAATCCAAACTTCCCAGAAGTGATCAGAACATGATGAACTCTTAATAGGTAGGCTCTTACACAGAAATTATTGGTGGAAAAAAATGTCTTTTTTGAAAGCATAGATTCATCGTTTTGAAGAAACACTGAGCAAATCATGAAGGGGAAGCACTAGAGGTAATGTTTATATATAAAGTACAAGATAGATAGATAGATAGATAGATAGATAGATAGATAGATAGATAGATAGACAGATAAATGGATAGATAAGATAGATAGATAGGATGAATACTTTTTTAAAAAATTGATATTAGAACTGGGTTAATATCACTAATCTTCCCTTTATTGTGTTAACTAAGTGAAGAATAACATATATGAAGACTTTTACTCCTTCTGGGGTGCCTCATCCTGCCTTGATATGAAGGTTTAGGTCTAGGCTTATTGTATCATGTTATGCTGTGTTTAGTAGGTATTCCTGGCAAGCCTGCTCTTTTTGGAAGGGAAACAGAGAAGGGGTGGATGTCAAGGAGAAGAGAGTTGCAGCAGAGACAGGGAGGAGTGGAAAGAAGGGAAGCTGCAGTAGGGATATATTAAAAGCAAATAAATTCAATAAATAAATGATAATGACAAAATGCCATTGACATAATAAATTAGAATCATCTAAGTGAAGAATTATAACAATAGTGAAATCAGCAATTAGAAAACTTGAAACTGCACAACTTAATTCAGACACACAAACACCCCATTTCCTACCTTTATACATATTCTCTCTCTAATCATGAGTATCAACGTGAAATAAGAATGCTTTCTTTTCTGAATGACTGACAAAAAAATTCGCCATAAATACAAGTGAGTGAAAAACAAAATTACAGATCACTTACTGTATATGGCGTTTGACAGTTTCAAAATGATTTGAAAATATCCATCTTCAAAATACTCCTACAAAATATGTCTGTGAAGGAATAAAAATGCATAATGTAAGAAATTTGGCAATGTCACCAAAAAAAAATAAAGGTCTATAATTAGGCACTATATACTTTCATATTATGAAATAATATGAATGCAAAATACATGTTATATAGCTAGCAAGTAGAAAGGCTATTGAACAGAAATATTTTCATCTACATGTGAACATTTTAAATAAATGTCAAGAATACTCATAAAATACAAGAACACAGTACTCAAACTCCTGAATAACTTTTGAGTATACATTTCCACAAAATATTAATAAAATCACATCAAAGCAACTCAAAACTCTAGTATATGTATAAGAAAATTTAGGTAAATATTTAAGGTAATTATACAAATCACACAAATTTTTTAAATGCTCTTTTGTCTAAATATGAAGATCACTGGAGCACAACTTTAATCCCAGCACTTGGGAGGCAGAGACAGGCGGATTTCTGAGTTCAAGGACAGCCAGGGCTATACAGAGGAACCCTGTCTCGAAAAACCAAAAAAAAAAAAAGAAGATCACTGAATAAGAAGAGAATTCTGCTTGAATTATCCAGAGAATTGCCCCAATTCACACTGTAATTGCATTTCAATTCTAATTGAAATCATGTACTGAGAAAATGCTTGTACACCTCAACAAAACAAGACACCCACAGATGGCTTCTACTTTCTGCAATGTCAATGTGAAAAGAAGAAAGTGATTTAGTAAGCTTTTATTAATTAAATTGTTTTGAAGGATTCTTTTTAAAAGGCACAATAACTTTGAAGCCAAAAATATTTCTATTTAAGTGAACTTTCTATTAAGTATATGTTTATTAAAGAGTTATTCAAAAACAAACAACAAACTAATGAAAATTATATTAAGCCTTTAGAAGTATGTGTTATTTCAGACTGATCAGGCTCACTGGAGTTACAGCTCCCCTGATTAGCAAGCTTCTTTAGTGGAATATTAATTTCAGAGAGCAATGGAATCTCTGACATTCAAAAAATTTGTCACAATGTAAAGTGTCATTTGTTTTCTAGAGCATAGAAAAGAGACCAGGATAAGAATTGTTTCTCTCTAGCCCATGAAGAGATGATTTTGCTTCACTTAAGACATAGCTTAGCAACAGGAGGAAAGAAGTATATAGAGAGAGTTATCAGGACTGAAGATAAATGAAAAGAGTAAACCTAGAAGTATTTAATAAACTATGTATTTCCTTTTCAGAGTTCTTACAAATTAACAGAATAAATAAATTTGTCTTCAAATATACTTTAAATAAAATAAACTATAAGAAGCATATCATTATATTAGTGTACCTACTAAGTATATGCACTTTAAGGGAGCCTGAGCTAAATACAAATCATGTACTTTTTCAACTAGACAGACTAGTAGGAGATGATCACTGCCTTACAATTAACCCTTCTAGAAATAGTCAATAAACTAGGTATTACCTTTTCAGAGTCCTTAGAACTTAACAGAATGCATGTGTGTGTGTGTGTGTGTGTGTGTGTGTGTGTGTGTGTGTGTGTGTGTGTGTATGTATAATTTTCATGTTCCTCCTTCAGGAAATATTCTCTCTGCCAAGGTTAATAACTCCATAATAATCAATCAGAGTCGGCACAAATGGAACACAGGGGTGTTTCTGATGGTTCAGCAAAATGATAGAATGCTGTGGCCTTCAGGGCAGCACCTTAAGGCTGTTGGAAAGAACTCTGAAAACATGACCTCAAAAAATATATAATTTCTCTGTAAAATATAAGCATGCAATATGGATTATATAAGGGGATTCACAAGCCTAAAAGAACAAAGTCAACTGCGCTATGAGCCATGTTGTCAGAAACATATTATAGAAGGAGATAAAGAGATTTTGGGAGCAGAAATTGTAAGGCAAGATCCTACCCAGTTAAATTTATTGTTTATTCTTACAAAGGCAGGCAAATATCTGAATTCATTTGCAATATTTTAAAAAATATGCTTGCTATCCCTTTCTAAGAATCAGGGAGCCGAAGTCATGGAATGATGAACTGTTGGATAAGCAAATGGGGACCTGGAGGAAATGACTAAATTGATAAGTAAATAAAAGACTTGGCTTTGGTCTGCAAGGTGAACTATCTCGATGAGCTGCCTAGAGATCTACAGGGAAAATTTCTTTGAGCAGAACACAGGCTGTCATGTTGTACCCCACACTTGACCTCTAGTCATTTTTTTACTGCTCCTGAATACCACTTCCTCAGGACCTACCAAGCCAAGGATGGTTTTTGGCATATCATGCTACATGACTTCAAATATACCTCAAGGCTGCAGCAATAAAAATAGCACAGTATTTGCTTAAAATGACACACAGACTGAAGGAACAGAATAAAGAACCTAGGAGGAATCCCTTACATCAATAGTCAGTTGTTTTCAAACAGCCAAAGGACAAATTAGGGTACCACCACTTTTCCAAAAAGTGGTCATGGGAAACTGGTCATCACACATAGAATAACGAAACTAGAACCTCATCTCCATGTTATAAAAGTCAACTCAAGATTAACTACACACTTAAGAGTACAACTAGAAAGCACAAATGCACCAGAAGAAAAGATAGGAAAAAATGTGTCACACATTGGAAAGAACAAGTTTTTGTTGGACAAAACCACAAAGGTACAGACAACAAAAAGTGATAATAAACAAATAAGAGAGCATGCAATACAGTGTCAACTGGCCTGACCCCCCGTCCTCCTGGAGACTGGACCACCAACCAAAGAATACACATGGAGGGACCCATGGTTCAGACCACATATGTGGCAGAGGAGGGCCTTGTTGGCCATCAGGGAGAGGAGAGGCCCTTGGGCCTGAGGATGTTAGAGGCCCCTATAAAGGGGAATGTCAAGGTGGGAATATGGGAGTGGGTGGGTGGGTGGGTGGGAGTTGGAATACCCTCATAGAGGTGGGGAAGGAGGAAGGGATAGGGGGTTTCCAAAGAGGAGACCTAGAAAGGTGGAAAAATTGGAAAAGTAAATAAAGTATCAAAAAATAAAAATTAAAAAAAAAAGAGAGCACGCAACTTAAAACTGTTTGCATAACAAAGGAAAATCATCAGCAAACACAGTATCCAAGAAAATATCTACTAGATACACAACAGGTGTAAAGCTAATATTCCGAATATAAAAAAGTTGTCAAAAACTCAAGGCACAGAAAAGGTAACCTAATTTAAAAACAGATGATAGACTTAAAGACTTAATAAAATTCATAAATGTTAAAAATAATTCAACATCACAACATCAGAAAAATACATATCAAAATCAAGTGATATTAACTCACTCTAGAAAGTATGGCTATTATCAAAAAGACTGATGGGCAGGAAAGAATAATGTGAAAAGATAGCCACTATAGTTGGTGGGAGTGGCAATTAATATATTTATTATAGAACACAAAAAATTCAAAACACACCCACCAAATTATACAGAAATCTTATTCTTGTGGAAATTCCATCAGTCTGTTGAAGAGGCATCTATTGTCCATGGTCACTGCACCCCTACTCACATCATCACAAAATGGGGGTAGAGGGGTCTAGTAATTATCGACAGAGCTTGTAAAGAAAATGGCATAAAATTAAGACATAAAGAAAAACCCAGGATAGCGTAAGCCATTCTTAACAACAAAAGAACTTCTGGGGGAATCAGCATCCCTGATCTCAAGCTGTACTACAGAGCAGTAGTGAAATAAAAACTGCATGGTATTGGTACAGTGACAGGCAGGTAGATCAATGGAATAGAATTGAGGACCCAGAAATGAACCCACACATATATGGTCACTTGATTTTCGACAAAGGAGCTAAAACCACCCAGTGGAAAAAAGACAGCATTTTCAACAAATGGTGCTGGTTCAACTGACGGTCTACATGTAGAAGAATGCAAATTGATCCATTCCTATCTCCCTGTACAAAGCTCAAGTCCAAGTGGATCAAGGACCTCCACATAAAACCAGATACCCTGAATCTAATAGAAGAGAAAGTAGGGAAAACTCTCGAACACCTGGGAATGGAGGAAAAGTTCCTGAACAGAACACCAGTGGCTTATGCTCTAAGATCAAGAATAGACAAATGGAACCTCATGAAATTGCAAAGCTTCTGTAAGGCAAAGGACACTGTCAATAGGACCAAACGGCAACCAACAGATTGGGAAAAGATCTTAACCAATCCTATGTCCGATAGAGGGCTAATATCCAATATATACAAAGAACTCAAGAAGTTAGACTCCAGAAAACCAAATAACCCCATCATAAAATGGGGAACAGAGCTAAA
>CM052701.1:112373296-112400239 GCA_028551405.1 Uromys caudimaculatus
ATACTACCTGAGGACCCAGCTATACCACTCCTGGGCATATACCCAGAAGATGCTCCAACATGTAATAAAGACACATGCTCCTCTATGTTCATAGAAGCCATATTTATAATAGCCAGAAGCTAGAAACAACCCAGATGTCCATCATCAGAGGAATGGATACAGAAAATGTGGTACATCTACACAATGGAGTACTACTCAGCTATTAAAAACAATGACTTCATGAAATTTGCAGGCAAATGGATGGAACTTGAAAATATCATCCTGAGCGAGGTAACTCAGTCACAAAAGAACGAACATGGTATGTACTCACTGATAAGCAGATATTAGCCCAAAAGTTCAGAATGCCCAAGTTTCACTTTACAGTAACTGCTGGACTGAGAGTGAGGTCCCACATGGAGGAGTTGGAGAAAGGACTGAAGGTGCTGAGGGAGTTTGCAGCCCCATGGAGGGACCAACAGTATCAACGGGCCTGACCCCCCACCCCGGTTGTCCTGGAGTTTGAACCACCAACCAAAGAATACACATCGAGGGACCCATGGTTCGGACCACATATGTGGCAGAGGATGGCCTCATTGGCCATCAGGGAGAGGAGAGGCTCTTGGGCCTGAGGGTGTTAGAGGCCCCAGTAAAGGGGAATGTCAAGGTGGGAATATGGGAATGGGTGGGCGGGTGGGTGGGAGCTGGAATTCCCTCATAGAGGCCGAGAGGGGGAGGGGATAGGGGGTTTCCAAAGAGGAGACCTAGAAAAGGGGAAACACTGGAAATGTAAATAAAGCATCAAAAAATAAATTAATAAATTAAAAAATAAATGAAATCTGTGATTTTCAACATGTTGAAAATTTTGTCCTGAACAAAAGTTCAGGATGTCCATGACATGGCACAACAACAGGACAACCAAGAGTATTACCAGTGAAGATGCAGTATTGATGGTGTGTAATAGGAGCCAGAGGCCCGAAACCAGACTAATGATTTATTGCAATGTATATTTGCAAGCAAAAACAGGGTGAACAAAGGCATATCATGTGTGACATCTTGTAACACTAAAACTTCCACAATGAGATGTTTTCTATGACTTGTTTTGCTTGGTTATTTTTTAAAAACATTTTGCTTCACATTTTCTTTTCGGGAGAGGTTACAAGGGAAGAGGATGTATATGAAAGGACAGGGAGATGAGTGGGCCTGGGCTACAGGATGTGACAGTCATAAAGAATAAGAAGTTTTAAAACAAGATTCTTTACAAGTAAGATAAAGATAAAAACTCTGTGAGGCTAGGCTCAGGGAACATACAAATAATTTCCCTGTCTGCTTCTTTAATAAAGTATGTTTTCTATATTCACCTAGCCATTATTTTCCAAACACTTCTGGAATGTCTTGCTCCTGGTTTAAGTTCTCTTTTCTTGCCAGTACCCATTAGCACCCTGTGCTGTACAGCTAGAGTTTGTGCCTTCCTTTATCCTCAGATGCTTACTTCCCTTACTGAAACAACTCCTCAGAATACTGTCATTCACAGTCACCCCAAATCAGGTGCTCACACACGTTTTAAACTTCTGTGGGTTTGAATTGCTATTCATTGCAATACATATTTGATACTTTTAAAGCTTTCGCTGATTGTATATTTTATTGGAGCAGGGTATGTGCCGTGGCACACCTGACATGGGCAGGGGTTGCGTCTTCCCTTCCATCACGAGTCTTGTCTCTGCCATATGCTGGCCCCAGTGAACTGAAATTGGATCATCACGTTTGGCAGCATGCACTTTACTTCTTGAGCCACCTTACCTATCCTTATAGTTGACAATTTTAAAAGCTAAGGGAGAGATTTGTAAGCATAAATGATTGGTACACCATAGATAGTCAACTCAAGCAACAATTTTACATGAACCTATGGGCATGTCATTCAGAGATATTTCCTATGTTGATGCATGTGTCATATAAATTATAAAGGAAAAATTCAATTTAATTAAATGAACTTTATCAAGGGAATGATGAATACTAAAGGGGAGATCTGAAACTTCTGTCTAATTTATAGTATACTGCGAAGTTTTGAAATATCAACACATTTTTCACAAATCATAATATACAAAGGCCTGAAATCTCACATTAGACTACCCCAGAATTGTGTCTTAATATTATCATGTTTTGAGTATACTGTTTACTAATGAAATTTGTGTCACTTTGAGACCCTTTTCACCTTGTTTTCTGTATGAAACAAAAATAAAGCAAACAAACAAGCAAGCGAGACACACATGTGGAATTTCAGGTGACAATTGAAACAGAAATGTTCAAAGAATAAGCAATTTAGAAAAGACATGAAGGCATCCACAGAGTACAACCACTAGGTTCAGCAGGATCACACAGGATAAACCTGGAACAACATGGAAATCAAAAAAGAATAATTATTTGAAAGATTAAAATTAAAAAATATATGAGTGGATGATAAAATGAACACAGCAAACTCTTCCTTTCAGTTGAATGTCCCCTAAATAAATGGAAGTAAGAAGGAGATAGAAAAGCAAGTATAAAGCAAACTTAATACAAAGAAGAAAACACCTATGTTTCTTCTAGGGGTACATTTTAAAAGTCTGGAAGCATCTACTCACAAGTTGGCTGTTCATTGTAAAAGGGAAGATTGCACTTTCAATGGAAAACTTGGCAGTGACTTTCTTATTTAATTGTCAAGAACAATTGCATCAACAATGGGACACATACACAGGATGTACTTAAGAAATACTCAACACCTGTTTGCATGTGCAGGCCAAAATACATAAACTGAATTGGTCATTAGGAAACATCAAGCAAAGGAAACTAAGGAATTGGACCGAAATATCAATGTCAATGTTTCAAACATCAAAGTAACTAAAAACTGTCAAAATGTTTCAGATTAAAATAAATTTAAAATGAGAAAAACAAATGCATCTATAATTGAAGCTAAATATTGTGAGACAAAAAGTACTGCAAAGATGCAAAATGTCTTAATTTTCATAATTGGGCTTTGACTGTGTTTACAAAATTTCCTTATTCTTAGGAAACAGACACGAATACTTTGGTGTAGTCAAAAAAGAACTATGTGTTGTCTGTATAGATGCAATAAGAGAGATAGCACAAAGCAAAGGGCATAGATCAACAACTGAGTGTAGCAAAGGTACTCAGAGTTCAACTACAGTTATTATAAGTTTAAAACTAACCACGAAATTAGGTTGCAAAGTGATATATCATGGAAATAGTTACCTACACAAGACCTGAAAAGGATCAAGCCAGTTAAATATGACATGATGGAGGTGAGAAGGGCTCCTTAGACATAGCTGAAAGCACATTAGTGTTTAACATCTGCTAACCTAGAAAGAGTTAACTTTTCTTTGGAGGTGGCCACTCATAGATTACCCATTCTTCAGGCAGGTGATGCCTGTGAAAAAGTGCTAATTAGATTTGGTATGTTACAAGAAAAGAGGAAAAACAGGAGGAGGAGGAAAGTGGCAAAAACAAACAAACAAACAAACAATAAAAACAACAACAACAAAACCAAACCCATTAATTTGGGAGAGTGCTGTGTGCCAGAGAGTCCTAATGGAGACAGAATGAAGAAATTAGAGTGAATGTTACCAGGAAACATGGTATACGTATACAAAATGTGAAAGAATTAAATAAAATCGAAAACCAGGGGGCTGGTGATTGCCTAACCACCTGAGTTTGATGCCTAGAACCACACCATTAAAAACAAACAAAAAACCTCCGGCAGGTTGTTCTCTGACTGCCAAAGACTTGTTATGGCCTGTGCATGTGTGTGTGCACATACATACAAATAAAAAAAATGTTATTTCTAAAATCAAAATATTGGGCCAGTGTTTCGTCAATAACTAGAGCAATAAGAAATACTTAGTGATATACAAGCCCCTTTTCCTCTTGCATATTGTATACATTTTACAAGATTGTTAAAGATTTTTTATTTTATGTACTTGTGTACTTATGAGTGAGTATGTGTACATACAAGGAAAATTTGCAGGTGATATGATACTATACATAAGTGACCTTAAAAATTCCTCCAGAAAACTCCTACAGTTAATAAGCACTTTCAGCAAAATAGCTTGATACAAAATTAACTCACAAAACTCGGTAGCCCTCAAATATACAAGTGACAAATGGTCAGAGAAAGAAATCAGGAAACAACAATAGCCTCGAATAATATAAATTATCTTGGATATCACTTATCAGAGAAGTGAGAGGCTTGTATAGTAAAAATTCAAGTCATTGAAAAAACTTGAAGAAGATGTCATAAGATGGAAAGATCTCCCAGGTTCACGGATCAGTAGGATTAACACAGTAAAATATGGCCATCCTACAAAACCAATATACAGATTCAGTGCTATTGCCATCAAAATTACAACCCAATTTATCACAAATTTTGAAACGACAATTTTTAGCTTCTTTGGAAACACAAAAAATCCAGGACAGCTTAAAAAAAAAAAAAAAAAAAAAAAAAAAAGGATAATACAAGAGCTGCTGGAGATAACATGATCCCCAATTTCAAGTCATATTATGAAGTTATAGTAATAAAAGGAGCATGGTATCAGGACAAAAGCAGACAAGTTGATCAATAAAATGAAATTGAAGACCTAAACATAAATTCAAACACCTACTGACATGTGATTCTGTTTTTGTTTTTGTATTTGAAAGAAGCCAGCAATACATTGAGAAAAAGACAGCATCTTCAACAAATGGTGTTGGTCAAACTGGATGGCTTCATGTAGAACAACGCAGATAGATCCATTCTTATCACCCTGCACAAAACTCAACTTCAAATGGGTCAAAGACTTCAACATAAAACAAGAAACAATACTTGATAGAAGGAGAATTGGGGAATAGCCTTGAATTCAATTTGTTGATATAGGAAAAGACTCTGATCATAGCACCATTACCGTAGGTACTAATATCAACAATTAATAAAAGAGACTTCATGAAAATGAAAAGCTTCTTCACTATAAACAACGCTGTCATTTAGATACAGTCACATTCTACATAACTGAAAAAGTTTTTTACCAACTACACATCCAATGGCAGGCTAATATCCAAAATACATCTTGAGAAACAGGATATCATGAAATAAAATGACCCAAATAAAAAATGTGGTACAGATATAAACAGAGAATCCTCAAGAGAGGAAATTCAAAGGTCTGAGAAACACTCAAAGAAATGTTCAACTTTCTTAGCCATCATAGGAATGCAAATCAAACTATTTTGAGATTTTAATCTTACATCTATCAGAATGGATAAGAACATCAAAACAAAAGACAGCTCACGCTATTTCAGGATGAGGAGGATGTGGTGTGTTACATTTATACATTGCTGGTGGCCATGCAATCTCATACAGCCACTATGGAAATGAATGTGATGGTTTCTAGGGAAAGTAGAAATACATCTACCTCAAGATTCAACTAGACCATTTATGATGGGTAGTGTTGTGTCAACTAGATACAACTAAAGTCCTCTGAGATGCCGGAGCCTCATTTAACAAAATTCTTCCATAATATTAGTTTATATACAAGCCTGTAAGACATTTATTAATTAGTGATTGACAGGAGAGGGCACAGGCCATTGTGGGTGGTGCCATCCTTGGGCTGGTGATCATGATTTCTAAAAGAAAGCAGATTATGCAAGCTATGAGGAAAAAAACAGTAAGTAGTGCACCTTCTTGTCCTCTGCATCAGCGCCTGCTTCCAGGTTCCTGTACTCCATGAGTTCCTGTCCTCACTAGTTTTGATGATGAACTGTTATATGGATCTGGGAGTGAAATAAACCTTTTCCTCCCCAAGTTGCTTTGGTCATGGTGTTTTGTTGCAGCAATATAAACCCTAAGAAACCACTCATTGGCATATACCCAAAGGACGCACATCATACTGCAGAGACACTTGCTCAACAACATTAATTGCTGTTCCATTCACAATAGCAAGAAATTGGAAACAAGCTAAATGCCCCTCAAGAGAAGAATAGAGAAAGAAAATGTGGTGCATTTACACAATGGAGTACTAACTCAGTCATAAACAAAAAAAAAAAAAAAAGAAGGAAAAGATGTCATGAAATTTGCAAGCAAATGTATAGTACTAGAAAAAAAATCATCCTGAGGTATCCCAGACTCAGTACCTTGTTCAGTCATCGGAGAAGCTTCCTCCAGCAGCAGATGTTTCCCCACCAAACAGAAACAGCCACCCTCTTGTGTTTTCTCAATAAATCTCATGTGTAAGATTTGTTATGTGGTGTGATTTTGTGGTATTTTTTGGTTCCTGACTGTAAAGATACCTTTCTCTTGAGAGCTGTAACATGTCCATTAGGAAAACCCTTCCCCTCAGAGCTGCAACACTTACAATGTGCACATGAATGTGAGTCGAGAAAGGATAGAGGTGATAGATCTCTCTAGAACTAGAGCTATAGACAGTTGTAAGTCATCTGACTTGGATGCTGGGAACTGAACTGTGATCTTCTGCATTAGCAAAAGCATTCTTAACTGCTGAGTCATCCTTCTGGCTCAAATTATACATTCCTAAACTAAAATGTATATATAATGTTTGTTTCATCAACATTACAGATTACATTGGAATGATAAAAAGAATGATGGGGCTCCCACACAAAAAGAGAATGGAAATTTGCAAAACATCTACACTTTTTCAAATCTATGAATTATGTGCACAGGAGAAGGTAAAAGACTTAAAAAACATTTTCAAAAAAAAAAAAAAGGCATAGAAAAAATCTAGCAAAAAAAGCCATTCATCTGAGTACAAGAAGCACAGAGAACATCAAATAGAAAGACCATAAAAGAAATTCCCATAATATAGTTGAAACATTAAACATACAGAACACACAAAGGGCACTAGAAGCTGCAAGAAAGAAATCCCAAGTCACATATCAAGGCAGGCCCATCACTATAACAGCTGAATTTTCTTTTAAACTTTAAAGGTCAGAAGAGCTTGAAGCAAAGTGGTCATCAGGTTCTAAAAGATCACAGATGCTAACCCAGAATAACACACCTGTCAAACCTACATCATAATTGAATGAAATATAAAAACTTCCCATGATAAAAATGGACTGAAGGAATTTAAGGCCACCAAGGCATCTCAACAAAGAGCATTGTAAGGAATACTTTAGACTGGAGCAAAGGATAAGCATATCCAAGAAACTATAGGGGAAAAATGTTGCAAGAACAGAAGTATTGCAAAATAGAACCAAAAAAGAAAACAACAAAGAATCAACAAACATGGTAGCAACTAATACAAACCCATCAAAACAACCTTCAAATTTAATGGTTTTAATTTCCCAATCACAAGGCACTAGCTAGTCAAATGATTTTAAAAAACTGTTTTTTTTTCTTCTTTTTGCTTACAAGAAACATACTTCATTTCAAAGGAAAGACACTACTTAGAGTGAAAAGATGAGGGGCAAGTATTCTAGGCAAATGGGACCACAAGGTGCAATCTTGGCTATCTCTGGAACACAGATTCTTTGTGCTCTCAGAAAACACTTCCCAGAAGATTTAACCTCAATTATGCTGGTCTCTTCTTAATCACCACTAATTTATTAACTCCAGCTAACCATCATCTATAGTCCCAGTAATGCAAAGGTTTCGCTTTAGTAGTTCTGGTATCTTATTAATCACACCTGATTCTTCAGCCCCAGCTAACCAAAGCCACAGAATCGTCACAATCAAAACAGCAATGGCTCTGATAAGAGTCTTTAATTTTCCCTCTGAAATTTCACAAGCCAGGCCTACATAGTTTGCACTGTTCTCAAAATTGTCATCCAAGCTCCTACAGAACATCCGACAGAGCTCTTAACACCCAATGGCTCTTCTAGCCCAAAGTTCCAAAGTCCTTTCACAGTCCTCCCCAAAACATGGTCAGGTTGTCACTGGAATATCCCACTATGCTGTACCAGTTTGTCTTAGTCAAGGTTTCTATTCCTGCACAAAACATCATGACCAAGAAGCAAGTTGGGGAGGAAAGGGTTTATTCATCTTACACTTCCACATTGCTGTTCATCACCAAAGGAAGTCAGGACAGGAACTCAAGCAGGTCAGGAAGCAGGAGCTGATGCAGAAGCCATGACGGGATGTTCCTTATTGGCTTACTTCTCCTGGCTTGCTCAGCTTGCTTTCTTATAGAACCCAAGACTACCAGCCCAGGAATAGCACCACCCACAATGGGCCCTCCCACCCTTGATTATTAACTTAGAAAATGCCTTACAGCTGGATCTCATGGAGGCATTTACTTAAGAGTGGCTCCTTTCTCTGTGATAACTCCAGCTGTGTCAAGTTGACACACAAAACCTAACAGTACACCTTGTATTCCATATTGCCCCAATTTAATAAATCTTGAAATCAACTTCAAAACAAAATGAAACAAACAAAAGAATCAGAAAATGCCAAAAAATTTATGCTGTTTAAATATCACACTATTGAGCAATCAATGGATCATAAAGAAATCAAGAAAAAAATGAAAAGTAACTAAATGAAAGTAATTAAATGAAAAGGAAAAGCCAGCACACCAAAAACTACAGGACACAATGCGGGCAGTCCTAAAGAGAAGGTTATAGCTCAAATTGTCTACATTTTAAAAAATTTAGAAAGAACTCAAAGAACTTAATAATATACTAGTGGAAGATGTATCTCTAATCCAAACCTTATCCCTAGATGATATCCTAAATCTAACCCTACTTACCCAAAGCCTAAGTCCAGATGACAACTTAATTTGAGCCAAACTCTAACACTAACTCTGGTCTACAAAGTGAATTCTCTGACAGCCAAGGCACAACCTAGCTTACCAATAACCTTAACCATAATTGTAGCCATCAAAGAATTAAGCAATTTCAGCATAGAACTGAAAAATTGCAGCAAAGTAACAATATGCAAAATTAAAATATAAAAATCAACAGTCTCTCTATATAGCAATGACAGACTTACTGAGAAATAAATCAGAAAACAATCTAATTAACAATAGATAAACAGAGTTTTAAAAATAGAATGCATATAAATCTAACCAAACAGGTGAAAGACCTCTATAATGAAAATGGAAAACTCTGAAGAAAAAAAAATTCAAAAAAATAAATTAGGAATATGTCCCACATTTATTGATTGAAAGAACAAATATTATGAAAACTACCATCCTACCCAAAGAAAATTATGCAATCCTAATCAAAATCCCCATGTCATTCTTTACAGAAAAATATCTTAAAATTCATTTTAAAAACACAAAGTCCATGAGTAGACAAAGCCATCCTGAGCAAAATAACATGCTGCAAGAAGCACCATGCAGACTTCAGGTTATGCCTCGAAGCCACCGTAAATAAAAGCAGCATGACACTGGCACAAGAACAGACATGTAGACCAAAGGAACAGTAAAGAGGATGGAGTTAAGCCCATGTCATAGCAGCCACTTGTGTTTTGAAAAGTTGTCCAAATTAAGCAATGGAAAAAAGACTGCATCTTTAACAAATGATATTTGGAAAACTGGATATCCATATATATAAAAGAATGAAACTGGATCCTCAGCTTTCACCCTGCACAAAATAAACATCAAATGGATCAAAGCTTCAGCATAAAACTGAAACTGCTAGAGGGAAGAAAGGAAAAATAAAAGACAAAGACATAAGGAATTCTTGAAAAGTAAACAACCTAGATGATCACCAACTGATGGATTGAAAGTGGAAATGTATATGCAGACATACACACAGTGTGATTTTCTCCAAGAGAAAAGAAATGTAAAGTCTCAAATTTGCAAATAAATGAATAAAGCTGGAAAGATTATTTTCAGGTACCCTAAACCCAGATGGTATATATCCTTCTGCATATGTGGATTCAATATAAAGGGCCTATACAGAGCCTGGAGACAAGAAAGAGGCCATAGTATGGGGATAGTAGAATAAAGGTAATACTATGCAGTAGAGAGGGGCACATTGTGGGCAGAAGTTCAAGCAGTCAGTAGAGAGGGGCTTAGGAAAAAAGAAACGAAATATAAGAAAGCTGGCTACCCAACTCAAAGAATAATATATGAAAAAAGTCAGTCAGATATGATAGTGTATGTCTTTAATGCCAGTACTGGAGAGGCAGAGGCAGGCAGACCTCTAAGTTTGAGACTGGCCTGGTCTTCAAAGTGAATTCTATGACTCCTAGTTCAGTTTCAGCTGGAATTTAATTTTAATCATGGTATGTAATACCTTTAGCAATAGTGTCTTATCATCTCATCATATGTATGTACATATGTGTGTGTAATATATATTAAAATGGGTCTCATCTAGTCAACTTCATGTATCATCCTCAAAGCCTTGGTCATACATATTTATGTACATATATACATATATGTATGCATATATATAGGAAAATTCATATCCTAACCTATTATCTTGTAATCCAATTAAAAATATAATGTAAAAACAAGTAGGGAAATAGCCTGCAGAGATGAAGGACGCTGCTCCTATAAGCCAAGGGATACTAAACAAAATTCCCACTGCAGATTGGAAAACCTCTAAGTTTTCAGAAGCCCATAAAATATACAGGCCACTCCCCTGGGTTACCCAGCATATTTCAGGAAATATAAACAGCTTTAAAATCACTTAGAATTTCTAAAATTATATAATTTCACTATAATTAGTCTTTTACTTTCATTGAATAGATTATTAGACTCTTATATTCGTTTTTAAGATTTCCTTTTACTTATAAATTGTGTGTGTGTGTGTGTGTGTGTGTGTGTGTGTGTGTGTGTGTGCATGTATGTGTGAATGGAGTTGCCAGTGGGTTCAGAATAGTAACCTCTCAGAACTGGAGTTATAGGCGGTTCTGAGCCATCTGACGTGGTGCTTAGAACCAAACTCTGATTCTCTGCAAAAGCAGAAATGGCTCTTAACCTCCAAGCATGTCAGCAACCCACAGTGCACTCTTAAAACTGGCTCTCTTACTTCCTTGTGTGGCTCCATCACCATTTTTAGCATCATACTGCATATTCATGTCACTGGCTAATAGCCCACTGCTGTAACATGCCATCAGTTGTTCTGTTTTTAAACTGTTTAGGTTATCACTAAACATTCGCCTCAAAACCAGAATGCTGCAAGGAGCCCTGTGCGCACGTCTTCTGCCAAAGCTCAAACGATACGTTCTGATAAGAATGTGTAGAAAATGGCATTGCTGGGTTAACCAGAGTGAGGCTTATGGCATTTTAAACTATTTTTTATTAATGCTGATATCCATAATTTTTCTATCTACACGGTTCCAAAACCAGGTTATATTTCACAATTACTGCAGTCAGTGGTACTCTGCAACACAGGATTTGTTGCTGGCTTATGCCCCACTTTGGCCCAGTTCTTCATGCAATCACATTTGCTAAGCAATGTACATATCCAGGATTACACTTGATACACTGAATAACCTTTTAATATATTTTTCAGAAGATTGTAACCAAAGCCAACAATGTTGTTTTTAACATTTCAGGGGGAAAAGTGTGAGCAAAGAGGCTTTTAGTAAAATAATCACTTTGGAGGATTTGGCACAATTTCTTCATTCTTTACCAAGCACCAATAAAGAACTTAAAAATATGAGTAAAGAAATGGCCACGAACCAATGAGTACATGGAGTCTTATAAATCAGAACATGCAAAGGGACATATGATTACATCACAAGAGGTGCAAGGACAGGCAGAAAGGTGGATTCCTTTGAGTAATGCAAAATGCCGTACCAAATTCTTTTCTAATTTATAGCACCATAGTGTCAGATTACCTCCCCAGCAATAGATATTTTTAAAGTGCCACTTAAATCAATGATCCGTTTCAAAATTCAATTCATTTCAACCTACCTTTCTTCCAGAATTCAATTTAGCGTGCTACAAATTCCTGTACATTTTACAACTTTCCCATTCTGTAGATTCCATATTGTGACGTACACTAAGGAAATTAATACAAATATCCTATTTAAGTTCACAATAAACTCTCTTTGAGTCTTAATTAGTGTTTCCCAGCAGGTCACTATTTCACTGACAAACATCAAGCCATACTTCCCTTTACCGGTTGATGAGACAAATCCTAAACCTTACTGAGGTAAAGATATATGAACTCTTTGTGCTTCTCCTCATATTTAAGTCCTGCCAATGTGTCAGAGAATAAAATTAGATTAAGTCAAAGTGATTTACTTTTTTAAGTCAGGTTGGTTGTTATCCTACTTTTTCTTCCCTTTGAAGTGTATGGAAATCAATTGTCTCTTTGATTTATTCCTCTATTTTCCTAGATATCAAAGTGAGCTGATTAATCTATAACTTCTAGTCATCACTAAATGTCATACTCCCTTCTTCCTTCCCTCTCCTCTCTGTTCTACCTCCAGAATTTGTCCTTCACAAAGCCTAAACTTATGTGCATAGTTTCTGTTGTAAATTTAAGTAAATAACTTCATTGTAAGCACAACAAATATGGACCCTCTAGTGTTTGGAAATATATATATGTAATTTTCCTGTGTCTATTTGTCAAACTACAGCAGCCAGTGTGGGACTTCCTGTCCAGGCTTTATACCACAATTAAGCATCCCATTGTAAATGTCACAAACTGAAGGCTATTCTCAGTCCTGTATTTAATCAGTTAGGGACAAGTTGGAGTTGTATTTTTTACCTCATTTGTCATCGCAGTCAAATTTTTGTTCCCTGACTTAATTGAATGTTTAAAGAAATGGCAGAAAAAATGGTCCCAAAAACTTCTCACTTTCTTCTTTGTCACCTAGCCGCATCCGTCTGAAGAGAGAGTCAGTACCACTCTACTTTGCTCTGTACACCTCATTCTCAACAAACACATACTCAAAGAATGGCCTGTGTCACAACCTTCACTTGGTTTTAGCATAGCCTCTGAAAATGTGTGCCCTTTTCTCTGCATAGATCTGTATTTTTACCTGTCCCATATCATGAAGTTTTTCTAATAATTCATCATGAATAAAATGTTCAAAGGTCACCAGTGGTATTTACAGTGCTTTTAACTATAAATCAATTAATTCAACCAGAATATCTGTGGTGTTTTGAATATGTTAGCCCAGGGATTGGTACTATTAAGAGATACGGCCTTGTTGGAGTAGGTGTAGCCCTGTTGGAGGAAGTGTATCACTTTGGGGATGGGCTTTGAGACCCTTCTCCTAGATGTCTGGGTGTCGGTCTTCTCCTAGTGGCCGTCAGATCAAAATGTCGAACTCTTAGCTCCTTCTCCGGCACCTTGTCTCCCTAGATGCTGCCATGCTTCCTGCCATGGTGACAAGAACTGAATCTTTGAACCTGCAAGCCAGTCCCAATTAAGTCTGTCCTTTATAAACGCTGCCTTGGTCATGGTGTCTCTTCTCAGCAATGGAAATCCTGACTAGGACAACATCTAATAAACAAGAATGAACTGAATACATTGTAGGCTTATAAAATATCATTCAGCTGAGCAGTGGTGGTGGCACACACCATTAACTTTAAAATAATATAGAGAATGAAGTAAAATCATTCAAATAATTACAAACCTACATACATGCTATTAAACTGGGAAAATTGTCCAGACATAGTGATATACATCTACAGTCCCAGCACTAAGAGTCTGAGGTACGATTCTAAGTTCAAGGCCAACCTTTACTACATAGCAAGTGCTATCTCAATATCAAGATGAAAAAATATGCTAACATTGTAATCACTAAATGCTGTAAAAGTGATTGCATGTCATTACCACAAACAACGTGTAATGATTTATGTGTAATTTTAATTTCCATTCTCATGCACGTCTCAACTTTCCAAATATGCTACAAAATATATAAATGCTAAAACAAAATTTTTCACCAGTTTAAAATCTCAAAAATAACAAAAGTAAAAGCCTCAGTAAAAAACAATCACCCAACTGTCAACCTGCTAGAACACCAGGAGTAAAGGAGCTGGACGTAGGTGTGGACAAAAATCAGGCCACAAGCTAAATGATGCAATCTTTAAAAGTTAGTAAACTGTGATAGTGTTTTGCTTCTCTTTGCTTAATTTTGCTTCATGCTGTCTTTATGTTGCTATTCAAAAATGTGCATCTATGTAGACACTACCTAGACAACAAGGTTCTATGATTCCTGATGACATTTCAAGGCTAACAATAAATATCAAGAGTTCTTTTTTCTAAGTGTAATAATAGAGTATTCATTACTTTAGGCCCCTCTAATCATTGATAAAACATAATTTCTAGGTAACTCATATATATCAAACTTTTCACTGGGCAGTGGTGGCACACGCCTTTAATCCTAGCACTTGGGAGGCAGAGGCAGGCAGATATCTGAGTTTGAGGCCAGCCTGGTCTACAGAATGAGTTCCAAGACAGAAAGGGCTACACAAAGAAACCCAACTTCAGAAAAAAGACATGTAAAAATAAAAGATAACATTTGTCATGGATTGAATGATTATTGGGCTTTCCCTATCAAACCACATGTAAAATAATAACATAACAGAATTAAAAAATGACATTTAAGAAATTAGTATATTTAAAATCCAAAACTGATAAATTTATGTTACACAAATGAAATAGTAATGGTTTCATCATATTACTTATTTAACAGATTAAGCTAAATACCAAGTTATAAAGCTAAATTAAGAGAAATGCAGATGTCATTGCAACAAATCAAAACTGAATTTTCAGGGACTAAAGATTGTTTAGATAGTAGCTCATTAAAAACAAAAACAAAAACAAAAAACACTAAAGACCACTCTGAATATCTTTAAACCTAAATTTAGAACAGTGGCCTTTTGAACCACACAGCCCAATTAGAAGTCAAGTATGACTATGACCTAGAACAAAATGGCTTTTAGCCTCCTCCTGGACCCATGATCGTAATAACTCTGTGGTAACTGTCTTTGCAAGCTATTACAGTCATCTTATTTTCTCATCATATTCCAGAAAAAGAGATAAACAATATTAGAAGCCTCATTTGATAGCCCTTTATTCTCCTTAATCAATAGTAACAATTTTTTAAGGCACTTATTGAATTAGTTATATTATGTCCTTTGTGAGACCTAGGAGATAATCTAGAATAGACTGCCATTGGGAAAGGGCCCATGAACTTCGAGGGGAGACAGTGTGGACAAAGCAGTAATAACATGTGCAATAGCAGCATCAATGGGAACAAAGCATCATGAGAGGACAGAAAACAGATCACTCTTTTGGAGAGAAATTATTGTACAAGAAATAATCTACCACAAGTGACATTTATGTGAATTTGGATAAGGAAATGAGACATGTACAATCATTATGTGTCTCCATCAAGCAGTAAAAATCAGCAACTCTTAAGAAACAGGCTACAAGATAGTAAAACCAAAATGTCACTGGGGATAGATTTCTGCAAAGGGCTTTGAATGATAGGCTGCAGATGTTGAAAGTAGACCTTTAGGGCTTTGGAAGATTTACCAGCTAGCTTTCTGTATTACTTAGGGTTACTATTGATGAAGGACCATGACTGTGGTGGTTTGTACAGCTTTGGTCCCCATCGACTCATGTATTTGAATGTTTGACCCACAGTGAATGGCACTATTTGGAGGTGCAACCTTGTTGCAGTAGGTAAGGGCTTGTTTGAGAAAGCGTGTCACTATGGCGGTGGGCTTTGAGGTCTCCTACCCAGTGTGAAATTCCAGTCTCCTCCTGGCTACCTACAGAGCATAGTCTTCTTCTGGCTGCCTTTGGATCAAGATTTAGAACTCTCATATCTGTCTCCAGCACCATGTCTGACTGCAGGCTGCCATGCTTCCTGCCATGATAATGAACTACAGCTCTGAAATTGTAAGCCAGCCCCAACTGATTGTTTTTCTATTATGAGAGTTATCTTGGTCATGGTGTCTCTCCATACCAAGAAATCTCTGAATAAGACAATATCAAAAGCAAATTGGAGAGGAAATGGTTTATCTGCCTTACATATCCTGAATCATGGTCTGCCATGGGAAACCAAGGCAGGAGCATAGACCAGGCAGAAAGCTGGGGACAGAAGTTAATGTCTAGACTATGGAGATGTCCTGCTTACTGGCTTGCTCCCTAGGGCTTTCGCAGCCTGCTTTCTTATAGAACCCAGCAACACCAGCCTACAATGGGCTGGACACTCCCACATCGATCACTGATTAAGGAAATGCCACACAAGCTTGCCAATAGCCTTATCTTATGGGGGCATTTTCTGGAGATTCCCACCTCTCAGGTGACTCTATCTCATGTGTAATTGACATAAAAACTATCCAACATGGGCTCTCATAATCAGAATTATGTTCTGAGAGGTTCTTTCTCTGACAACATGGACTATACAAAAGACTATGTGATGTAGTATGTGACACTTTTATTTTAGAGTAGCATACTACAATGACTGGGTTTAGATTTAACCCTTCCTTGCCTGAGTGCTAGTGAGCTAACAAAATTCTCCCTTAGCCGGGCAGTGGTGGCGCATGCCTTTAATCCCAGCACTTGGGAGGCAGAGACAGACAGATTTCTGAGTTCAAGGCCAGCCTGGTCTACAGAGTGAGTTCCAGGACAGCCAGGGCTATACGGAGAAACCCTGTCTTGAAAAACCAAAAAGAAAAAAAAATTCTCTCTTAAAGATCTCTTTCTACCACTCCTTCACTTGGACAGCTTGAGAGAGCTGGGCCTCAGAGGCATGAACACAGGAGAGTAGGCCATACCTCTCTGCAGTAGAGATGGACCCACCTCCCACCCTTCCATGAACAGTGTAAGAAAGCTGGACATGGTAGTGTGGGTATAAGATAGAGCTGGCCAAACCCCTCACTGGGGTGGGTTGAGAGAACTGGCCTTGCCTCTCAACTGTTACAGCACTGGCAAATTGCCTTGGCAGCACAATAGAACTGGCCCTGGTGCTGCAGGTACAGGAGATGCGGCTCCAAGGGTATGAGAGCACCAGAGCTGGCCCTGTCTCTCTCTTCAGCATGACAGTTGGCAGGCTAACCAACTCATCGATCATCTAGGCTCAGATCCAGGGCTTTGAGTTGGTTTACTCCAATATTTACTCCATCTACGAACTGCTAGAGTGCATGAAGGGAACAGTCCTGCAGAACCAAAGCTACAGAATCTCCATGACACAGGGCAACCGCCACCAGATATCCAAGAGAATTCCAGAGGATCCAGTATTGATGGGGTAGCAGAAGCCAGAGGCCTCAAAACAGACCAAAGTCTCCTTGAAATGAGTATTTGCAGAACAGCTGTTTGGGAAAGGGTACACTGTATCATACACCATCACACACTGAAGCTCCATGGCAAGATTTGTTTTAACTCATTTAATTTTGTTTTCTTTTGTAGAAGAGGTTGCAAGGACATAGGGTAGATATGGAGGGTAGGGAGATGAGTTTGATTGAGGTGCATGATGTGAAATTCACAAAGAATCAATAAATTTTTTTTTAAAGATCTCTTTCTAACTTTGGCTTGAGTAAACATTGTCAAGACACTACTATTTAAAACAGCCACTAAGTTTAACAAGAAATACATCAAGTATACAATCTCTGACTAATTGACAGTGGAATTCAGAAGAAAAGCAATCACATGGGAGACATTCAAACAGCCCAGCTGACAGGGAGGTCTGATGATCCTACTGGGTAGACCACACAAAAATCTGACCTAAATACTTTTTGGCCTGCATCACTTTCCAAAGTAGCCACTGCAGCACTTGGAAGCCCACAAGCTTAGCTATGCATATGGAATCTAATTAAATGCACATAGTAAGGACTTAATTGTGTAGGGCATTTTTCTAGATAAGCTACTAAAAGAAGTGGCTACCTTTGGATGCCATGGCCTTTAAAAGGGAGACAAAACTAGATACGCATCTACATTCCAGGTTAAAATTGATTTATTAAATTACCACAGAACAGGAAAGTGACATGAAAATGATTCCTGAGCATCAATAAGCAAGACAACTCCTTGATTAGTTCCTTTTCAAGAGTAAGCAGAGTTAAGGGGTCAGAAAACAAGAACCAGTGACCAGCTCTCCTTGAAGAAGGGAAAACCCTCTCCTACCCTTGTTGAATAGTATTAAAGACAAAGCTGTGAAGCACTGTGAGTATGTTGCAGGAGTTCTGGACTTAAAGGGAAGAGAAACAGGCCACTAAAGAAATGAATAAATAATATGATATAACATAATATAATATGATTAAAAAAATACCCACCATCCATCTGGGGGTACTAGCTGTTTTGTTGGTGTAAGATTCTAATAAATGCACTTGGTATTACAGAAGGAGTCCCTGGCATATATGTGAACCAAAGCAAGAACACATGAATTTTCTTGTAAATAGCCGTTGCAAAGCTAAGTTAGGAAAATAACGCAAGCCAGCCGTAGTGGTGTGCTTTTTAAATCCCAGCACATGGGAGGCAGAAGTAGGCAGATCTGAGTCTGAGCCCCCTTGGTCTACAGAGTGAGTTCCATGACAGCCAGTACTACACAGAAAAACCCCATCTTCAAGAGAAAAATTAAAAGAAGAAAAAGAGAAGAGAATTTCACAAAAAGGTTTTAAATTGAGACACAACCTGAGTGAATTTTATCCCTAAAACCCAGTGCATGATGCAGGTGAAAAGAATGTAGTACTGCAAATGACATCCTTGGTAGCAATCAGCCAAGCATTTCATTTGATCAGAACACTGGATACTACACACTTTCCCTGTCCTTGCAGCCTCTGCACAGTAGGAGATGAACCGAGGAGACATACATCGCAGTACAGAACCATTAAGGAAGACACAAAGAAAAACTAAACCTTTAATAAAACAATATACCACTACATATATGTAAATCAAAAAATAGCAGCTTTTGTTCAAGCAAAAGATAATCTTTAATCTTGTCAGTGATAAAACAGCCCTTTCTTGGCAGAATGGGTGGGCCTGGGAACAGACTGTGTTACAGATGCTATTCATCACTGGGCGTGAAGATAAGCCTCAAAAGCAGGAATAAGAAAACCAGATTTATAGTAACAGGAGACTTCTAGAAGCCAAGAAGTGCAGACACATAATGAAAATGGGGACTATTTGTTTAGTGGATCCTGCCCCCCGCCTGAGTGCAAGGACTGCAAATGTATTCAGTCTTTGCATTCCAGGAGCAGGAAAACCCTCTGGTAAGTATCTGCTGATGAGGCTTTGAGAGCACCTCATCTTGCATTTGCATAATTGTTAAAATAAGTAGATCCCCAAAACCTCTTGCTAGATTTATTAGCACAATGTGTATATAACTGACTCCTTAAGCAGAAGCCATTTCATGCACCACTGAAGTACAGCCTCTTATTTATTAAAATGTGGCAACATTTTATTGGTCCATAATTTTATACCCCAGCTCACTGTGAAATAAGGTCTTTTAACAAATAAAAGTTCATGAGCACTTAGAGAATTGTAATAAAATGACAAATATGCATGATGTGATTAAAATCATGAAATAAAACACTTTATACCAAGTAATAGATATATGTGATTGGAAAACAAAAACATAAAATAACTCACAACAGTGAAAATATTATTACTAAGGGTAAGATTTAAGACATATCACTATGAGGCAAGGGCCAAAAGTTAGGTGAAATTTTGAGGTTGGGTAAAGATCAGAATTATAGAGTAAAACATGATCACAATGCAAGTTTCTTTGGTTGAGGGTAGAACTCAATATTAGAGTACATATAGAGCACATATAAAGCCTTCAGTTTTAAACACCACAGAAGAAGTGTTACTTAAGCTATATTCTTATATAGTAATGCTTTTTAAAAGAGGCAACTTGGTGTGATGGCATATATTATTAATCTCAGAAACCAGGGAACGGAGGCAGAGGCAGGCAAATCTCTGAGTCTGAGGTCACCTTAGTCTACTTAGAGAGTTCCAGGAAGCAAGAGTTTCCCCTGTCTCAAAGAAAGGAAGAAAGGAAGGAAGGAAGGAAGGAAGGAAGGAAGGAAGGAAGGAAGGAAGGAAGGAAGGAAGGAGGGAGGGAGGGAGGGAGGGAGGGAGGGAGGGAGGGAGGGAGGGAAGGAAGGAAGGAAGGAAGGAAGGAAGGAAGGAAGGAAGGAAGGAAGGAAGGAAGGAAGGTTAAGTTTAGCAAACAATTGTTCCAATGTAAGGTAGCAACAAACTCTATAGACAGTGGAACTGAAAGTCAAGAATATATCTAAATTGCCATAAGTAAGATCAGTAGTTTATGTTTGGCTTGAGTGACTCCTGAACACAAAATCATGAATGCCCATCTTTAAAAATAGCCACGGTGCCTGGGATGTTGGTACAAACCTTTAATTCTAGCACTCGGGAAGCAAAGCAAAAATCTGTGAGTTCTAGACTAGTGTAGTCTACACAGAGAATTACAGGATACAAGAATGGGGACTCTGTCTCAAAAAGAGAGAGCCAGGGAGGGAGGGAGGGAAGGAGGAAGAGAGAAAAAGAGATAAGGAGGAAGGGAGAGATGGGGACAGAAGGGAGAAGAGAAAGGAGAAAAGAAAAGAGAGAACCTGGAGAGGGAGGGAAGGAAGGGGGAGTAGAATAACAGAGAAGGGAAAGGAAAACGACACAGTAGTAGCTTTGGAGAAACACAGGACCATGAAAAGAGAGACAGGAAGACAGAGGCAAAAAGAGGGGAGAGAGGGAGACAAAGAGAACAGTGAAGAACCTCCTGGTATTACTAATTTCCAAAGACTTGTTCTGATTTTATTAGATTTCATAGCACAGAATGTTAAATAAAACAAAACTAATCAAAAACAGTCAACAACTAACTTTCAGAGGGTTTTCACAATATAAAATTATTACAGGAGGTGTAATATTTTGGCAGACAAGAACAGCCATACAAGAAGATGAATCAATTGTCTGTCTGGGGCCTAATGTAACACTGACTGAAAATAGTTAACCTCACACAAAGTGTCCAAACAAGTCAGGAGTTATTACTTGATTTCAAATATTTCTTAAATAGAAATTCTTCACAAAGTTACTGAAGCTTCCAATGAAAGTTCTTAGTAACTTTTAAAATATGGAAAAGCAACATAGAACTTCAAAAGAGGAGGCAGCCGAAGCACAGAGGAAAAGCATCCCAGGGGCTTAATACTATTTTCAGCAACACTAGAAAAATATTTCAATTCCAATGAGAAAAAAAATAATGTCATTAATTAGAATATGAAGATTTAACAACATTGATGCTGTGGTTTGTATATGCTTGGCCCACGGAGTGGCACTATTTGGAGATGTGGAGTGTGTCATTATGGGCATGAGCTTTAAGACCCTCCTCCTAGCTGCCTGGAACCAGTCTTCTGTCTGCATCTTGATGAAAGCATAGAACTCTCAGCTCCTCCAGCCAAACATGGGCCTGAACACTGCCATGCTCTCTCCTTGACAATAATGGACAGAACCTCTGAACCTGTAAGCCAGTCCCAATATAAAAAAGCATAAAGCAATGTATTTCTGTGCTGGCTTGGTTTACAAAATTTCATTAAATGTTTTTGGAGTTGAGAAAGTTGTAGGTTATATTAAAAAAAATTAGTTCTGCTACATTTCAACATTCTGGAAATAATTTAGAACTAAATCAAAAACAGCATGAAACATCATTAGATTCCCACAGCAGTTTATTAATTTACGTATAATTATCATTTGCACAAATTATTGTGGAGGAAATGACAAACTATCTCTGCTCAAGACAACATATTTTCTTCCTATGATAAGAAAAGAGAATTAGAATTCAAATATTTCTAAATGACACATGAATCTCAATTTGTTATTTCAAATTATGCTTTATTTTATATTAAGGAAACAAAGTCCACAATTAAACGTCTACAAATATGTTCAAAAATAAGCCTCCATCACACACCAGAAATGAATCCTGTGTCTCTGAAGAATGAAAACACCTGGTTCATCTTCTTGATTCAGAGGGGAAGGCTGAGATGACTGGAAGTCTTGAATGTTCGCTTATTTTTCATGGGCAAATACACAAAAAGTTTTGTCTTCAAATTTCTGAAAATATCACCCACACTAGAAAACAATACAGTCAAAGCTGATCAGAAAATGAAGGGATACTGATGGCTCCACAATTTTTTATTTTTCAATTTCTCTCTTTACTCTTTTCTTTTTAAAAAAAATTTTTTTTAAAACTCCAGATTTTACCCCCCCCCAGTCCACCCTCTGAGTGTTCCACATCGCATACTTCCTTCCCACCCCCTGTCTCCACGTGGATATCCCCAGCCCCAACCCCCACCCCACCTGACCTCTAAACTCCCTGGGGCCTCCAGTCTCGTGAGGGTTAGGTGCATCATCTTTGATTGAACACAGACTCAGCAGTCCTCTGCTCTATATGTGTTGGGGACCTCATATCAGCTGCTCTATGCTGCCTGGTTGGTCGTCAAGTGTTTGAGAGATCTCAGGGGTCCAGGTTAGTTGAGACTGCTGGTTCTCCTACAGGGTTGCGCTCCTTCTGTTTCTTTCTGCCTTTCCCTAATTTAACCACAGGGGTCAGCAGCTTCTGTCCATTGATTGGGTGCAAATATCTGCATCTGACTCTTTCAGCTGCTTGTTGAGTCTTTCGGAGGGCAGTCATGATAGGTCCCTTTTTTGTGAGCCCTCCATAGCCTCAGTAATAGTGTCAGGCCTTGGGACCTCTCCTTGAGCTGGATCCCATTTTGGGTCTGTTTCTGGACCTTCTTTTCCTCAGGCTTCTCTCCATTTCCATCCCTGTAATTCTTTCAGACAGAAACAATTATAGGTCAGAGTTTTGGTTGTGGGATAGCAGCCCCCTCTTTCATTTGATGCCCTGTCTTCCTGCTGGAGGTGGGCTCTACAAGTTCCCTCTCCCCACTGCAGGGCATTTCATGTAGGGTCACTCCCTTTGAGTCCTGAGAGTCTCTCACCTCCCAGGTCTCTGGTGCATTCTGGAGGGTCCCCCTACCTCCTACCTCCCAGGGTTGCCTGTTTCCATTTTCCATTCTTTCTGCTGGCCATCAAGGCTTCAGTCCTTTTCCCTCACCCAATCAATACCCGATCATGTTCCTCTCTAAGCCACCGGCCCCTTTCTCTCCCAGGTCCCTTCCCCCTCCCCACTTGTGATTGCTTTCTTTTCCCTCCCAAGTGGGACTGGGGCATCCTCACTTGTGCCCTTCAGTTTGTTGACCTTTTCGAGTTCTGTTAACTGTATCTTGGGTACTCTGTACTTGTGTGTGTGTGTGTGTGTGTGTGTGTGTGTGTGTGTGTGTGTGTGTGTGTGTGTGTGTCTAATATCCACTTATTAGTGAGTACACACCAAGCATACCAAGCATCGTGCATATCCTTTTGGGTCTGAGTTACCTCACTCAGGATGATATTTTCTAGTTCCATCCATTTGCCTGCAAAACTCAAGATGTCCTCATTCTTAATAACTGAGTAGTATTCCATTCTGTAAATGAACCACATTTTCTGCATCCATTCTTCTTTTTTTTTTTCTTTTTTAATTTTTTTTTTATTTTTGGATATTTACTTTATATACATTCCAAATGTTTTCCCCATTGGAAACCCCCTATTCTATTCCCCCTCCCTCTGCCTCTATGAGGGTGCTCCCCCACCTCTCACCCACCCCTCTTCCCTCCCTAGCATTCCCATACACTGGGGCATCTAACACCCTCAGGCCCAAGGGCCTCTCCTCCCACTGATGGCCAACAAGACCCTCATCTGCCACATACATGGCCAGCACCATGTGTCCCTCCATGTGTATTCTTTGGTTGGTGGTCCAGTCTCCAGGAGCTCCGGGGGTTCTGGCCAGTTGACACTGTTGCTCGCTCCATGGGGTTGCAAAACCCCTCAGCTCCTTCAGTCCCTTCTCCAACTCCTCCATCCGGGACCCCATGCTCAGTCCAATGGTTTGCTGCCAGCATTCGCCTCTGTATTTGTCAGGCTCTTCCTGAACTTCTCTGGAGACAGCTTATCATGCTTCCATCAGCAAGCACTTCCCAGCATCCACAAGAAAGCCCAGATTTGGTGGCTATATATGAGATGTATCCTCAGGTGAGACAGTCTCTGGATGGCCTTTCCTTGAATCTCTGCTCCACACTTTATCTCAGTATTTCCCTCTGTGAGTATTTTGTTCACTCTTCTAAGAAACACTGAAGCATCCACATTTTGGTCTTCCTTCTTCCCTGGCTTCCTATGGTCTGTGAATTGAATCTTGGGTGTCATGGGACATCTGGGTTGTTTCCAGCTTCTGTCCTTCACAAATAAGACTGCTATGAACATAGTGGAACACGTGCCCCTGTGGCATGGTGGGGTACCTTTTGGGTATATTCCCAAAAGAGGTATTGCTGGGTCTTCAGGTAGATCTATTCCCAATTTTCTGAGGAACCTCCAGATTGATTTCCAGAGTGGTTGTACCAGTTTGCAATCCCACCAGTAATAGAGGAGTATTCCTCTTTCTCCACATCCTTGCCAACTTTAACCAAGAACTCCTAACAAAAATCAGCAGTGACTTTGGAAGTTCCCAAATAATGTGAAGATGCTTAAAATATGACTTTCAAGGTAGATTCTCTTTTCGTGCATTTCAGCCAGCATTATGTGTATGTGCAGTATACAAAATACTCTAGCAGTCACTCCTAAGTGAATGCATGTTTGATTTCACACAACAGTTTTTTTTTTCTCTTCTCAATAAATTTCTAAATATTTCACTAACGCAGCTTTACTGTTTCTGTTTGACTTGGCTCCAATTCTGTTGTTAACTCTGATTCATTTATTGTCACCCAGAACTCAAGTTTGCAATACCCTCATACAATGAGTCTTTTGGGTCTGAGAACTTTATTTTAGAAATTGATTAAGCAGGTCAGATTTACTGTACATCAGTCACAGTAAATGGCAGTCGATGGCCTGTGGAAGAGGAGCATCTGTAGTAACAGCATACTTACAGAGCAGCAACCAGTGTATGACACACGCGACTGCCTCAACCCTCTGGCGATTGAAGTTACTAAGGTGAACAAAAACATCTCACAGTGCTGAGAGAACAAAGGTAACTAGATAAAGCAATTAAAGAAAGCTTGGTGCCCAGTCTATATTTTATGCTGACTACATAACTGTCCTTTGTTATCCAATTGTCAGAAATTTTCATCTGCTCGTGAGATTCCAGATGCTACAGTCTTAAACTCAAGTCCTTACCTCTAATTGTGTGATATAGTTGCTCATCGCTTGACTTTCAGAATTTTCTTTTCTTAAAACCAATTAGTCATTATGCTGAAAGGTGTTATTTAATTGCCAGGAATTTCACCATTAAAAGAAAACTCAGTGCAGCCCTGATTCATCAAACCACATGAAAGAATAGGACCAAGATCGTCATCCTCCCCCAAGTCATTATCTCAAAATCAACATGACAGAGACCAACAGGCTACAATCATCCCTGTATTCAGGAGCCAGGTTTTCAATATTTCATGGTTCATTTATTTGTATCACTATCCCTATTAGTTTATTTTGTACATCACAAAATCCTTGAATGCAATAGGATTATAGTAAAGTTAATTTTTGTTCTTCTATGTCCATATTCTACATGCAACATTTACTCAAAGATAAAGAAATAAAACAAAAAACTTCAAACAAACAAACAAACAAACAAATTCGTTCATTCTAATCATTCTCTCTCTTTCATTTTGATCTCACTCTACAATGGGACCTGTATATTTGTGTGTTCACTGAAGTGTTTATAGTTTTCAAATGCTAAAACATGGGCTGGAGAGATGGCTCAGCAGGTAAGAGCACTGACTGCTCTTCCAGAAGTCCTGTGTTCAATTTCCAGCAACCACATGGTGGCTCACAACCATCTATAATGGGATCCTATGCCCTCTTCTGGTGTGTCTGAAGAGAATGACACTGTACTCATAAGACTGGCTAAAGCATCTTTAAAATACTGTTTTTGATCAGCAACAAAATCAAAGCATTAGCCCAAATGGTAAGGACAGTGAAAATTCCAATAGCAGCTGCCAAATTAACGTGGTCACAGCTTTAAATGTGTGCAATGCTTCTTCACCATTCTTGTTCACCAAGTCTACTATGAGTATGTGATGATATCAGATAATCAGAGCAGCAGGAATAATTTAATAATACAGGTGACTAGAAAATTTCTGCTGTACTATCTGTAAGCCACTTCAAAATGTTGTTTGAAATTATTGTTTAGTGGACCTATTAAATAATGGTTTGGAGGTGCTTTGCTTTATTTTTAATTAAAGGTAATTATTTTTAATTATATTAAAATAAAACCTTAAATAATGAAAAATTCTATCAAAAAACCCTATTTGATAAATTATTATTACCAATTAAGAAACTAAAGATGCATGGATTTGATGTAAAAGGCAACCTAAGTTAGATTTTTTTAAAAAGTACCAAACTACTGTTAAGATAGTAACATTCACCTTCCTGATAGTAACCAGAAATTCCAATAATTGTACATTTGTTTTGGAATTCAGCATATCTAGAAAAGTTGTAATTAATTTTATTCTCAGTGAAAATGAGAGATACAGCTTCATAAAATGTATACATGTTAGAGTAATGGGTGATAGTGGGTATTCTAATTATTAAAGATGAGGGCACTGGCAGCCAAAAAACTCAGGAACTTGCTAGAAAGTTCACTAGTAGTCTTTATCAAGACTTGAACCTAATGCTGTCTTTTAAGCCCAATGATAAAGTAGAAAACCAAGTGTATATTAATATATCCAGTGAAAACAGTCATATTTCTTCATATAGTTCATCCCCTACACAGTGCCTGCCAGTATTCCTGTCTTTGTGATGAAATCACTTTAAGTATTTAGTTCTACAATAAAAATAAATAAATAAAATTTAGATTATATTCCTGAAGCTAAGTGAACCAAAAGAGAGTCACTGGAGTTTAAGGAAATCTTAACCAATCCTATGTCCGATAGAGGGCTAATATCCAATATATACAAAGAACTCAAGAAGTTAGACTCCAAAAAACCAAATAACCCCATCAAAAAATGGGGAACAGAGTTAAGCAGAGAATTCTCAACTGAGGAA
>CM052701.1:112400739-112424467 GCA_028551405.1 Uromys caudimaculatus
GGTGGAATTCCCTCCTAGAGGCGGGTTGGGGAGGGGATGGGGGGTATACAAAGAGGAGACTCAGAAAAGGGGAAACATTGGAAATGTATATAAAGTATCAAAAATAAAAAAGGAGGAAAAAAAAATTAGCATACAGAATAATGGGTTTCATTATGGTACTTGTAAAAAAAGTGACTTTTTAAAAAAAATTGATATATATTGTTGCAATAGAATTGTTAATTATTAAATAGTCATGATAATCATATTTATCTGAGATCTCTTCCAAAAAAAAAAAAAAAAAAAAGGAAATCTGGAAGGTGCATACTGAATCATACAAACACAATAAATAAATAAATAAATAAATAAATAAATAAATAAATAAATAAATAAATAAACCCTTTGCCCTTCCCCAAATTAAACAGTTCCAAAATACTTTAAATATTTTCTGAATTATCTCAGCATGCTCCTCACTTTATCCTCCTTCTCTCCGATAGTCATCATTGACTGTCTTCAAACTTTTATGGATTATATCACAATTGCTATTTCTTTCAGTAACTACAGACAAATCTCATTTTATACAGTTGTAATCTGTTTCATTCCATTCATCTTTCTCTATTCTCTATAAGTATACTTTTAATGTGATGGCTCCACTCTATCCCAAGGCCGCAGAATGTCAAGCAAAAGTTCAAAATTGGGAAACAACACTTATTTTATATTGTTCATTTGAGAGCCAGTCATTATTCTACAGTTATTTTTCACGTGTATATTCTTTTTCTTCTGTAGATTTTAAACATCTTTTCTTGTAACTTATCTTCCAAGAATTCCTTAAATGTTAGATGTTCTATAGTGCCTCCTTTTTCCAAGACCCTGCTACCAACTAAGGCTCTTCCTCTTATAACAAAACAGTGATTTGAGGATGAAATCCTCAAACTCACACTATGTTTCTGCTCATTATACTTGGCTGGGCTTTTACCTGAAGTGACTTTTTAAGAATTGTTATATCTGTAAACATTATTCTTTGTTTGGCTCTAACTATAATTTATAATGACTCGATGAGAATGTCCATTTTTTCCACCTGTGGCTTTTATTAATAATTCTGATAGACTGTAAGTATCTTGGTTCATAAATTTGAGAAGTTAAATTCATTCATACTTGATGTTTACATGTTTTTTCATACCTGAATTTTAATTAAGACATAATCTGCAACGATTCACTGCATTTTACTTTTTCCATCTTTTGTTGACTTTGTTATGGAGAGAATTTCTGTATTTGTAATTATAAATTGTTCTAAGAAAGTTTTAACGAGTATAAAATTTAAGGTGTCATTTCTATATCATTCCCTTGTTTTGTATATGAATGAAAGTTTTCTTCAATTGCTTTAAAAATCTAAATTATAATTCCTTAGTTTCAGTATCTTACAAGGTCACTGTAGTCCATGAGATTTCATTAGTTTATGTTTAGGGATGGATGATCTGGTGAGACAGAGAAGAAAACCTGGTTATAGTTACATTGTATACATTTAATGTGGTTCCAGTGTCTGGCTTCAAATCAGGTTAATTTTGACTTGGCTTTTTTTTTTTTTTAATTTTTCATATTGTAGATGTCTCTTATTATATTTTAAATTGCTTCTAAAATGTTTGTTGATCATTTGTGTCTATCAGGTTCAAGCCACTCAGAGTCCCAACACTGAGAGGGACATTGGGTCTCACCCATAACCAAGAAGCTATTTGCAGTTGATACACACTGAGCAAGGGATAGGTCAGTTTTATCAAGGAGGATGTCATTGTATATCAGCCCCACTGCAGCACAGAGCCCATGCTCAGGAACAGGGAGCCTAAATAAAATGAACTCCACAGAGTTTTGCTTGTTCGTTGTTTTGTTTTGTGGACTTTCTGTTGTTGCTGTTCTTGTTTCGCTGTTATTGTTTTTGGACTTTTTGGTTGTTTATGTTGATTTTCATTTCCATGAAGCTTTTTTGTTGCTTTTGGTTTTTTTGAAGGAAAGAGAGAAAGAGCACAAAGTTGAATGGGAGGGAGTTGGGGAGGATCTTAGAGGAGTGGGGAGAGGAGAAAACATGATAAAATATATTGTGTGAATAAAATTAGTTTACAAATATATTATAAATAAAGAAATGAGCAAAAGCTAATGTGATTGCACCCGTCACTCTGGCATTTGAGAAGCTGAAGGCAGAGGGTCAATGTAAGTAGTCTGAGGCCAGCCAGGATAAGGTCCAAGACAACGTGGGTTACAGACTGAGACTCGGTCTCAAAAAAATAAAAATAAAAATAAAAATAAAGAAAATTTCAAAGAATACAAAACGCTGGTCACTCGGTACTTGAGTAAATTTGACTGACAGAAGATTTTTCTTTAGGGTGATCTGGAACCTGACCATGGTGGGGTTACAGGTTCTGAATCCTAGGGTCTTACGTCTCTACCTTCCTAAGACTCATCCCTCATTGCTCACTGTTACTTTGTGATTCATGAGATTTCATTAGTTTATGTTTAGGCGTGGAAGATCTGGTGAGACAGAGAGGAAAAACTGGTCATAGCTACATTGGTTCAGCTAATGTAGTCCCAGTATCTAATCTCTAACCCCTTTTTTGGCATTGTTGAGCCTTGAGAGATCTTTGGCGCAGTGGCTCACTCCAACTTCAGACAACTCCCCCACAGCTTCCAGGTCCCTCTGCCTTGCTTATCCATCCAGCTTATAACAATTGCATCCGCCAGCTCATTAAAACAACAATTAGTTGAATGAGTGTTCAAATTTTCATCTTAAAGTGAATATTCAGCTATCAAAAACTACATCCAGTAACCTAAAAAACAAAACAACAACAAACTATCCCTAAAATACCAAAATGAAGATGCCCCAAGGATTATCTACTACACTGGTGTGTATCATTGCACGCACAATGTCAATAGTATTTTCAGAGTAAATGCCCACCTGCAATGATGTTAAGACATGCATGGTAAAGCTGCGATCCTGACTTCTTGGATCTGAAATGTTTTATTCCCAGTCATTTCAGTAAAGAAGGAGACAACAGATTAAAATTCTCAAAAAAAAAAGAAAAGAAAAGAAAAAAGAAAGGAAATAGAGAGAGAAAGAAAGAAAAACACGAAAGAAAGAATGAAAGAACATCAGCCTTCCAAATTATTTAATGAGATGGTTGCAAGTCCTTTACATTTGGGAAGGTTATTTTTCTTTACAGAAGGAATGGAAATGCAGCATACATGTTGTTCTCCTTCAATCACAATCTTATATGGATAATAAGAATGTGTGTATTGTACGAGCAAAATGGGTCCATTGTGGCCGGCAGCAGCAAATGAAGTGTCTCATAACTGGCAATTCAGTTTGTTAATTCAGCTGCACCATCCAATTACCTACAATTCATCTCAACTTAGGCACAACAAGAAGAGTCTTTTTAAAATGTATGGCAAAAAATGTCTGTTCTAGGACTTCAAGTAAGAAAATAGTATCCGCTATCTTAAGTAGATGGGACCGTAGAACATAAATAATTAAAAGTGTGCATCACAATCTATCAATATCATAAGAAAATTTTGACAAGAAGTCAATAATCTGCACTTGGTAATGAAACATACATTATTTGTTTTGAAAGGAAAATCTGACCAAGAAATGAGAGAGCCAGCCTTGTTTCGGTTGGAATTGGCATATCCTCAAATAACAGCATTCCTCTAGAGCCATGAGCCAGCCAAATGCCAAGTGACCACAGGGCCCAGGCACAGAGTTCTAAAAGTAGAAAAAGGTAATGAGATGTGAATTTAGCATCCTTAGCCTCCTGTTAAATGACCCAGATGCAAGGGCTCTCAAGTCTGTTTCATACTTACACAGACCAGATGATTAAAAGAACAGAAGATGCTTTTTATTTACTTGATTTGTAACACACTGAAGATTGCCAGTTTATAATTCAGCCCCGGCTACATGAGAAGTTACAAGGCAGAGAAGAAAGATAATTTAAAGTAGAGAGAGCCATGAAGAAGGAAGGAATGGAAAGCAAAATCTCTGGGGAGAAAAGAAAAATAACACTGAGAAATAATAAGCACAATGTGGGTTTTAAAAGGAACCTAGAGGCAAGCATGCATTCTTTTGAGTAAACCTGATATGTGGTCAGGGGCTACATTCTCATTTGCAAATGAACTGCGAAAACGTCAAAGAAATTAAAGTCAGAAGATTCATTAAAAGTAAGGGATCTTTTTATATAGTATAAGTAATTATAAGTTAATGTTGATATTCAATCAGAATAGAATACCACATAACAACACTTTAGGAAATCCACCATGGTTTTCACAACCTTTTAAATAAACATAAATAAATTCTAATGTGATTTAAAGAAGTACTATAGGAAATTAAGCTGCATCTTAGTTACTTCCATTAAATACAAACTTCTTATTTATGGGCAATCTTTACCCTTAACAAGTCAAAAAGAAGAAAATTGATGTCTAAAGTTTGAGTCACAGTCCTTATGTGGAAGACAGAAGAAAAAGTTTTGGCAAGATGCTCTTTTGGGTCATCAACTTGGTGACTTTGACTTGTAGTTAACTACAGCAAAGGAACCTCTCATTTCCATCCTCCAATCATCTCTGCAGTCAGTGGTGTGGGAACCTGAAACCAAATCACTAGCTAGCATCCTCCCTTGCTCTACATTTTATGACACAGGCTCATGACCAAAAAGTAAACTAAAGATGCTGGAGGTGTCGTGCCTCACTGAATCACAGTTATGGCGACCATGCTACTCCTCAATATGTGGGTGCCTGGGGAAGCAGGATATGACTGTGGTTCAGATTGAGAAAACTTTGCAAGAGCAATGTTATTCCGCAGAAAACAATGTCCTGTGACTAATTTTCATCTATTAACTAAAGTTGGTAAATTAGAAAAAAAGTAAAGTGCAATAGGAAAAAATGTAGATGGAGCTAAATTTACTCAATTTGCAGAAATATTCTTTAAAATTCAGTTATTTCATCTCAGTCGGTGTTAAAATGTTCACTACTGTAAAATGATTATAACATAAGCAGACATTTTAAATCATTCTTACCATGCAAAAGAAAAGATAGTATAGATCTGACACTATAGTTTTCTTAATGAAAATGTCAACTTGAGACAAGAAGAACAGGTGTCATCTTTATCCCTAACACATATTAGCTATGAAATTTAATGTCAGTCCATTCTTATATGGCTGTCATAAAGATGCAACATTCTAAAACCTTTCAGGTATTTTCTTACCATATTCTGTATACAATAATTTTCTATCATTTCATTGGTTATAATTCAATTTACCACTTTTAATCCCCCTTAGGTAAGTTAGAAAGGATCTTTTTCCTGTGGTTTTTTTGCTTTCATTTTCTTTCTTTGAACTAAGATTTCTGTTCTTGATACTCATATAAATCTCATCCTCTTTATATGAAACTAATTATATAATAAGCCATTAAGAGGGAATTAAATCAGTCATTATGCTTCATATCTACAAGAAGCTATATAACTATCCTCTTATGCTAAAAACTCATCTTATTAATAGCAAAAAAGAGATGTATTGCTTATAAAAATCAAAGCAATTAATATAAGGCAAGAGGCTAAGTTGACATTTACAACTATGTCTGTGATATCTTCTGGATGTTTTGATTTGTAGGACTGGATTCAAATTCTGTTTACTGTGTCTGCTCACCTCTCCAGACACGCTGATAAACATGTTAATCACACCTTTCCTTGAGTGTTCTCCACGAGCATAAATAAGATTTAGTGACAATGCATTGCAGTTTAACTGAAACACTCCCAGTTAATTTTCTAGTGTGTTAAAATCCTGATAGCATATACCTTGGACAGCTCCCACCCATTCACTCTGTCTCTTCTTGAAAAAATAAAGAAGTAAAAAGTCTGAGCTCCTAGAGATGGTTCAGAGGTTAAGAGCACTCACTGACCTTGCAGAAGACCCAAGTTCAGTTTCCAGCATCCACATCAGGCATCTCACAACCACCTGTAACCCCAGCTCTAGGGGGATCTGTTGCAAATGTTCAGCCAGCTATATAAATCTAATTTATTAAAACCAGTTTATCAAGTCATACAATGGCATACATGTAACTATATTTTAAGGTCTCAAACATATACTTGGTTATGTTTGTGACATCTGGTTAGGCAAAATGTGCTGCTTTAAGAAAGGCCACCAAGGACATTATCTAATCAATTCGGTACATACATTTATGAATTTCTGTATCATGGTGCTCTGCAAAGCCCTGCTGAAATTCTTTGATAAGTAGCCATATGTTCACTCAGAATCAGTGATCCTGCCAGACCCCATTAGATTTAAGATGTCTACATTTTCTCACTGATAGACACACAACTCCAAGAAAGTGATACATGGAAAGTCACAGTCAATATTGTGTTACTGTCACAGGTGTAACTTAGAGCACTACAACTCCCAAGGTGAACCATTAAATGACAGGGCTCTGGGAACTGTCTATAACAGTGAATATAATGACCATCTATTAAAGAATTGTCACTTACTTTACATGCTGAAATTTCCTTCTAGTAGAGCTGTGCTTTCAATTTGTATCTTTTAGTACTATCTGACTTTGCCCAGTTTAAAGAAGAAAAAAACCTAAAAACATTTATGTTGCTTCTCACACCTTCCTACAATGCTCACAGTACCAAATAAGTCACATCACACAAGAATACTGAATAGAAACGCTCCTGCTGCAACCATCACTTGTAAAAGCCAGCTTTGCAAGATGAAATGCATTTCATTCTGATAACATTGCTTGACCTGACATGAATTTGCATTAAGTTTAACAGTTAAATGTGTAAATCAATAAGAAATTAGAAGGCTTCTCAACCTGTATCAGAATTTCCATTTTCATTACCCTTGTTATTTTTAGCTGCAGAATTAAGGTAAAACGATAGTATCAAGTAATTTACAAGTAATATTAGAAGACCCAATTGCTTAAATATGCTCTTGCACAAGCCCATGATAAACTGTTCGAAGTGGTGACTAGCAAGGCATCAAAAGAAGACCGGAAGAGCTCAACATTCCAGTCAGCCTAGCAGATCCTCATATGTGTGTATCATCTCCCTTCTCATAAACACCTTGAAGCTGTAAGGGATCTATAAACCAGTTAGGGTAAGTGATTCAGCATTTTGATTAATTTATAGTCCCCAAATATTTTTAAGCTGATACATTGTTATTTACATTAAAAATGAATGTTCCCTTTTAAAAAACAAAATGAACATATTCACCCAAAATGATGTCACATCCTCTTTTACTTTCAGATAGGAAAGTTGAACTTGACACCCATCAGAGCCTCTAACTCCTCCACAGTATCTGGGCCAAGTTAAATTGTTACAGAGAGAGGTAAAAGTGCTCATTGGGACTGTGAAAATGTAGTAGAGAATTCTAACCCCACCTCCACCCTCCTTATTCTCAACTCTCCCTTACAGAAGACTAACAGAAACAGAAGCAGAAAGGTAGAGGTAAATTTGATTCTAGGAAGAAGGTTTATTAGCATAGCTGGGCCGCTTAGAATCTTGACATGACCTGCACTCTATACACATTAACCAACAGGTTTTCATTAAATGCTTGCTTCCCCACACTTCCAGAGTCTACATATCTGGGATCACTGGTCCTACTCTAGACTTTCTGTTTCAGAACTAATCTACAATGGCAACACCCTGTAATCCCTTCTTTTCTTTTCCTGTAAGCCTGGTCTGATACAAAATGCCCATTATTAGCAAGTATCTTACATCCTGTAATAGAATGGGCAACAAAGAAAATACTTTAAAGCATTTGTTTAATCATGCAAGAGCAGCCAGCCAAATTCTCAATGGAGTTGAAGGTAATCAGGGGTATAAAAAGGAGTTAAGAAATCCTGGCTTGTGGGAAACAAACAGGAAAAAAAAAAAACAAACACCTTTCTTAAACCTTCAAAACCTGCCTTAGGCAGAGGACATTCTCCAGCTCCATCTATCTCTGAAGTCAAAGGAAGAGGATTTCAGTATTAAGAATCTAATTCTGCAGCAGAGGAAGACTGCAGATCAGGAAAGAATAGGTTAGTAATGCAGTTGCAAAAGTCAATGAGAAAGAGGAAAGAATGTGTATGACAAAGGAAGAGAGACCCTTGGAAGAGAGAAGCCCAAAGTGAAGACCAGTAGTGTGAGCTTACTTTTCAATATTCTCAGACCATCAGGTGTCTTTAACACTAGATGGCATGAAGAAAAAAAAACACATAAATCCGTGTGTGTGTGTGTGTGTGTGTGTGTGTGTGTGTGTGTGTGTGTGTGTGTGTGTGTCAGAGAGAGAGAGAGAGATTTTGAGCAACAGATTCACCAAAAGCTGGGGACCCCAAGGAAACCAAAAAATGCCATAGGGGTGCTCCAGTACCCTTAATCCTGCAAATCAATCTGTAGGCTACTCCGGTGAGAGAGGCTGGTGTATCTCCAGGGGACACTGTGCTTCTAAAGGCTGAGTGTGAAATGGGTAAGTCAGAGCTCCTTCCCCTTAGCAATGCTTTTGCCTCATGAGAGCATTCACCCTTTGACATTTGCCTTGCTTTAGTCCCTAAGATTCTATTTGCCCATCCGCTGAATCTGCTCCCGTAGCTTCCAGTAAAGCTGGAAATGAAGACTCTCCACCTGGAAATTCAGCTAACCACAGTACAAGGCACAGGATAGGTGAGATGCTCTCACTTTCTCGCACTGCTTTTACTGATCAGAACGAAGCCTCGGAGGACTGGGTTGCCATCGCGCAGCGCCCTTGGACCCTGGGTGGGAAGGATGGAGCGACATCCTCCGTTCAGGCCCCTGAACCTTTCATTCAGCTCCAAGGCAGCCCAGATGCAGAAAAGCTGCTTCACTCCCGCCTTCCCAAAGGCGCAAAATAAGGAGGTCTGTGCATCTGGGAGTTCCCAGAACAAGAGCGTGTATGGATCAGCAGACTGGGAGCAGGGGAAGAGACAAGCAACAAGGGGGCATAAATACAGAAAGAAGGAAACACTGAACGAGTCACAAATTAAAGAAACAGTACATCAGCGACACAGTGACAGCTCAAGAAAGACCGGAGCAAGCAGAATGAAAGAGAAACAGACGCAAGGATGGTGCATATGCACGGGGACCAAAAGCATGAAAGAAAATCAGACCTACAAACTGAGTCAGTGACAGATACATACACGAAGAGAACGTGACACTGGGTGACTGGGACACTAACAGAAAGAGCGAGCTGTCGAGGAAAATAACCAAGAACCAGAGCGTGCCCAGTGTCAAGAGTAGTAGCACCGGCTGCATCGCACCCGGGGGTGTCCGCAGCTGGTAGAGAAAGTTGCCTAGGAAGGGATGCTAAGGCACTTAAGGCACCGGAGAGCGCCCCCAGGGCGTGGATGGGGACCAGCGCATCCCAGCTCAGAGGGTAGCGGGAAAAGCCTAGAGGAGGGCGGGCGGCTGCAGAAAGTTCTGCGCCTCTCCATCCTCCCGCCGCACCTGCAGCCGCGGGCGGCCGTACTCCCAGGTCCCGGGGGACAGACTCTCCAGATCCCCCCGCGCCCCTGCCACTACCCTGCTGGGCTTCTGCGACCTGCCACTCACGGGCGGGACTTTGCGGCTTCCAGCCGGACTCTTCTGCAGTCCGAGAGGGGTCCGTCCCAAACCGTCCCCCAAGAAGAGAAGAGCGAGAGAAAAGATTGAGACCTGCGATGGTGGCTGTGGATCCCGCGGAGAGAGCTCGGCGGTCCGCGCACGGGATGCTGCCTGGATCCAGCCCGGCCAGTGGCCGGCTGCGCCGAGAGCCGCGCTCACCTGGAGCCGCCGCGGCGCGCAGCCCCGGCTCCCGCCCGCGCCTCTCTTCACACTTCTGGGCGAGCAGAGCGAGGCGGCCCCGGCCTCGGCCAGCCCGGGAGACGTTCCCTCATAGCGCGGCAGGCGGCCGCGAGGCTCGGAAAGCGCTGCCAGGAGGCGCCCAGGCCGAGGAGGCGCAGGAGACACAGAGCGGGGCTCCTAGCACATTGTCACCTCGGCAGAGCCGCCGCCGCCTGGTCACTTGGCCCCCGCCCCCTCTGCCGGGCCCTCCCCCTCCCGCAGCCCCAGCCCGGAGGCCTGTCACTGGGCTAGGATCATTTACGTAACCAGCACCCCGGTCCTCCTCCCGCCTGGCTCCCGCTCCTCCCCGGGCTGGGGCGCTGCGCACCCGAGCGCGCTCCAGCTGCTCCCGGAGCCGCGGCTCCTGCGAGGCGCACAAGTCCCGCGATACTTGGCAGGCACGGCCCCCCAAAGCAACTGTGGGGTCGCCTCCTAGCCCGGAGAGTGTGTGGACATCGGCGTCAGCCCTGACCCCCCCCAACCCCCACTCCCCAGGCACAAAGCCCAGTTGCGGTTCCCCGTGCACGTCCCTGTGCCAGCGAGCATCGGAGAAGAGAACTAAGGGCCTGGGGACTGCCCTCGGGGAAAGTTCCAGAAACAGTACCCTGGCGGTCAGCTCTTTGGAAGAGAGATGCAGCCAGTAACTTAGGGCTTGGGCTCTGAAGCAGAAGACATAGACAGACTTTGGCCTCTTCTCCTTTAAGGTTTAGATTTCCTAACAGGATCCTGGGACTCAGTGCTCCCCCTCCCTGCCCCCTCCCCCTCCCCTGAGACCTGTAATTGAACCCTATCTCACTGAAAGCGCTCTGGTGTAATCTTGGCGGCGGGGGTAAGGAAAAAAGTGGGGCTTTGAATTTCTCCTTCAGGAAGGTGTAGTTGACCACCCACGGGCATACACACGCATTTTCGTCCACACCTCTAAGTATCAGCAGGTGTACCTAGCTAAATTAATGTGTAGTATAATGTAACAGAAGATCTGACATTCTGGATCTTCTGGTGGATCTGGCACAAGGCACAGCTCCCTGGGAACATACCCCTCACTGCCATGTGGGGGTAATTCAGGAAACCTGGGTTGCTGAGTTCAAGGATCTCCTTAGTTGTTTATTTGCTCCTTTGGTCCTTGATTTTGTTCATTTTTTAAATCTTATTTTTAAAAAGACGTGACAAAGACAAGTTCTTCTTACGAGGCATGACTTATTTGGCGCAATAGGGGAGAATATGACAGCTTCTTCAAAAATAGTAAGAGCTATATTGTGCAAATATATGATACTGTTAATTATAATGTAATGTGTCAATGATGTTCTTGATTATACTCAGGAGTAGTGATTCGAACCCAGCTGTTGATGACCAAGACAATATAGCAATACCTATATCAAAATAAAAATTAGCAATAATTATAAAACATTGAACCAGGGTACTTTAATATATGTGATAGGATACAAGGTCACACTGATAACACCAGGGAGTTTCAAGAATTTGTCTTTATTATTCTCACTTGTGACTTCCAATGCTGACATCAGGCCGTTTACCTCCATGACACATTGAGAAATGACATGGACCAACAAATAAAAGATTACTGTTCAAATGCAGGCACAATAGCTTAGCACTCATGTGTGTCCTTGAGAGACATATAGCCCCCACCTTTACATTTGTCATTGCTATAAAAAGAAGCAATACCGTTTCACAACCTCTGTAATAATACTTAACTTGGGCAAGATTCATAAATCTAGTTGGCAAAAGTTATGTATCTAACTGGTATTTATGGAGTCCCAATGTGCCTTCGATAAATTATTAGTTTTTGCTGCATAACACATCATCTGAAGTATTAATAGCCTAAAACAATAAACATCTGCAATATCCCTAAGTTCTCTGGCTTGTCATGGAGGGTTTCTTCCTGGGATGCCTCCATTTGAATAGTCTATGTCTTGATGGAAGACACTGCAAAGTAATATTGCAAAGGATGATGAGAAGCCTTGAAGGCTATTTTTGTCACCTAGTGTGGATTCTTAATTAGCTGGGGATAAAAATGACTTGTAGTGGATGAATCTGGACATTACATTTCACCAAGTGATCAAAGTTAGAATCACCAAGTGTAGCCAAAGGTCATGACTTGAGGCAGGAAACAGTCTTATTAGCATAAGTTATTTAAAGTTCCAGTCCTGAAAGACCTGGCTGAAGGCACTCATGAGTAAGCAAAGACAAATTCAAAGTTTTGAAAACTGCAAGTGTGATGAAACCCACTTTAAAGTTAAAGGAAAAAGTCCACCCTAAAGAATAGTAAAATAGAACATTGCCAAGTTCATCGTGAAAAGCATATCTGAATAATAGTCTAGGGAAAATATCTATCTGGAACAAGTAGCAAATGATGAACAAATATCAGTCTATATCTTATTTTTTGATTTATTATAATTTACAATTAATCATCATTAATTTTTTTAATATGGGATAGTTTACTAGGTTATAGCTGAGAAAGCATTTGCTCTTAAGAAATGAATAATAAGGGGTTAGAGAGATGGCTTAGTGATTGAAAGAGTATACTACTCTTCCAGAGTACCTGATTTCAGTTCCCAGCACTCACAACCACCTGTAACTGTGGCTCCAGAGCATCTGAGGTCTCTGACTTCCTATGCCACCTGCACATATGTACACACAGACACACCTGTACACACAATTCAAAGTAATTTTTAAAACCATCTTAAATGAATGTATAATGAAATATTTGGAAGTAAAAAAAATGGCATTCACTTTATAATCATCTATACAATGAATGATGACACCAACTGAGAGCATGTCCCTGTTGTTGAACTTACATAAAGAATTCAAATGCTTTGTAGCAATTTGTAAAACTCCTTTAAGACCAGTTAAATAAAAATAGGTGGCAAAAGAGTTGCTTACCTCACAAGCAGATTGAACATCAAAGTTTAAACAATGTTTCAAAGTCGTAAAAGACTCATGGTGTGCTTTTTAAAATATAAATATGGAAACTTATTTTATGTGAAAGAGGAGCTATTACAGAAAGCTGTTTAAATAGTGGGAATGTCCAGTGTTATAAAATTAATTAACTATAAAGCATGGTGACTGTGGTGCTTTGAATAAGTATGGCTCCCATAGACTTGTGAGCTTGAATGCTCTGCCCACGGGGAGTGGCACTATTAGGAGGTGTGGCCTTGTTGGAGTAACTATGGCTTTGTTGGAGGAAGTGTATCACTGCGGGGAGTGGATTTTGATGTTTCCTATACTCAAGCTCTACTCAGTGTGGCACACGTTCTCCTTCTGTTGACTTTGGATCAAGATGTAGAACTAACTCTTAGTTCACTCTCCAGCCGAATGTCAGCCTGCATATTGCCATGCTTCCTGTCGTGATGATAATGGACTGAACCTCTGAATCTATAAGCCAGCCCCAGTGAAATGTTTTCCTTTTTAAGAGTTTGTACAGACTGGTTTTGTGTCAACTTGACACAAGCTGGAGTTATCACAGAGAAAGGAGTTTCAGTTGAGAAAATGCCTCCATGAGATCCAGCGGTAAGGCATTTCCTCAATTAGTGATCAAGGGGGAGGGGCCATTGTAGGTGGTGCCATCCATGGGCTGGTGGTCTTGGGTTCTATAAGAGAGCAAGCTGAGCAAGTCAGGGGAAGCAAGCCAGTAAGCAGCATCCCTCCATGGCCTCTGCACCAGCTCCTGCTTCCTGACCTGCTTAGTTCCAGTCCTGACTTCCTTTGGTGATGAACAGCAGTGTGGAAGTGTAAGCTGAATGAACCCTTTCCTCCCCAACTTGCTTCTCATTATTATGTTTTGTGTAGGAATAGAAACCCTGACTAAGACAGAGGTTCTGTGGTCATGGTGTCTTTTCACAGCAATGAAATCCTAACTAAGACAGTGACTAAGTTCAGAAATAGACCAAAGCCACGACTGTGGGTTTCACATCTATAGTATCTGGGAATATCCAAGGCTTATTAAAATGGGACATAAAGGGTAAGTTAAGTGTGTTGCTGAAGTTACCAGATATTGGACAATAATTAGGAATAAAGGAGATGGGGGGAAAGGTTGTAACACTTTAACAAGGTAAGATTATATGACTAGGAGAATAGAAATGGCATTATCAAGAGAAACAAAGAACTTTACATTGTAAAAGGGACATCTAAATGATTTTTTAATTATAAAATTGCAGTGATGTTTAAATACTTCTAAGACATAATATAAAATATCTAAAATGATCTTATATTACTTAGGGTTTGTTTTGTTTTTTAATTGCTGTGATAAAACATAATGTCTGAGGCAACTTACAGAAGGAAGGATATATTTATGGCTTACTATTCTGGAGGGATAATGTCTATTCCATCACAACAGGGAAATGAGGCAGTAGTCAGGCATGGCAACTGGAACTGAAGGCTGATGGCTGAGGACTTATATCTCCACCTGACACAGAGAGCAGAGAGAGCTCACTGGAAATGGTTCATGGCTTTTGAATCCCCAAAGCCTGTTCCCAGTGACATTATTTCTTCAGCAAGTCCACACATCCAAAGCCTATCAAAACAGTGTCACCAATGCGGACCACCTATTTAGATACCTAAGACTATGAGGGAATATCGCATTTAAAGCACCACAATTGTATATAGACTTTTATAATCTGGGACCTTTTAATAGTTACTTACTTACTTACTTACTTACTTACTTACTTACTTACTTACTTAATTACAGTAATACATAATCCCTACTGTTGTGGTTTGAATAAGAAAGATTCACATTTGCTCAAAAATTTCACTATGTGGTTCCCTGTTAATGAAACTATTTGGACAAGATTAGGACATGTAGCCTTGTTGGAAGAGGTGTGTCACTGGAATGTAGGCTCTGAATTTTCAAAAGCCAGTGTCTTTCTCAGTTAGCTTTCTCTGTCTTGTGTTTGTGGATCAAGACATATACTCTCAGCTACTGGTCTACTGCCATGTCTGACTGCCTGCTGCCATGTTCCCTGCCATGATTGTCATGGACTCTAACCCTTTGAAACCATAAACCCAAATAAACACTTTCTTCAGAAGTTGCCTTAGTCATGGTGTCTTATCACAATAGAAATTTAATTAAGACAGCTACTATGTGCTAAACAATGAGCAGGTGTGGAAGAATAAAGTGGAAATTGAGACAACCTTGATGGAAGTGCTATGTAGCTATTTGCTCAGTGAGTATACACAGATTGCTTACAGCATGCTAACTACTTCTTAGACAATAGGATTTTAATGATCATCAAAAAGATGATCTGTAACATTCATAAATGTTACAGATTGGGAAAAATACTGTGATGTATAAAATCAAATGAAATTGTTTATTTTAAAGGTGGTTGTAGTTTCACTCAAAGTAGTTTCTTTGTACACTATTTTTTTTGTTGAATGAATATAATGCAAGGTAACTTTAACAAATAAATCTTTTCTATAAACCTTTCTGATTGTGACCTTCACTGTCCTCAATACACCTTTGCTCTTTGTTTAGAGTTCTTATTCGGACAGTAATTACTTGGGTCAAAGAATTATTGAAACAAGGAATTACCAACACTCTGTGATTATTCAGTACCATGGAGAGCAACAAGCGTCTACCTTCCAAAGTTGTGGATGCTGTAATCTATGCTGTTACACTACATACAGAACACAGACACAGAAAAGTAAATACAGGACAAAGAGAGAGTGAAAGAGACGGACTATACAAAGATCCAGCATTTGAAGACTAAAGTATATGTATAGAAAACATATCCCATGAATAATCACAGACGCCAAGGAAATATTATACTACAATTTAAACTTGCTACATTTCCATTAGCTCAAAAGGCAAATGCTAATTAAAATGTTAAGTGCCATTGATGTTCAAAGCAAGTACCCTTTTCCTTGTTGTTGTTTGTTTGGTTTTTTTGTTTCTTTGGTTTTTTTTTTTTTTTTAAATGGGGTCCTGGTTACATTGGATCACACTTTGTAAAACAGTCTGACCTGGAACTCAGAGATACTCCTGCCTCTGGCTCACAAGTGTGAGGATTAAAGGTGTGCACCACCACACTGGACTTCCAAATCAATAATCTTTACATCTTTAAAATGAGCCCTATGAACCAGGGATTATATCTTGGGTTCCCAGAGTAAAACCTGTCTGACATGTAGTAGATATTCATATATCCACTAAATATAATATATAAATCAATGTATACTAATCATTACCATTCTGCCATGTATATCATACTTTCTTATTCAAGTTTATGAATAATCAATCTATAACACTAGCTAAAATGTATTTATGCTTAAGAATCTATAGCTCACAAAAATAAAAATATAAAGAAAGAAAGAAAGAAAGAAAGAAAGAAAGAAAGAAAGAAAGAAAGAAAGAAAGAAAGAAAAGAAAAGAAAAGAAAGGAATCTATAGCTTGGTATGGTGTAATATGCCTTTAATCCTAGCAGGCAGGGGTCAAAGGCAAGCAGATCTCTGAGTTCAAGACAACCCTGGAGTACAGAGTGACTTCCAGGATAGTTGAAATATACAGAGAAACTCTGCCTTGAAAAAAATGAATTTAGTATTTGGCTATATGTAATTTTGAATATGAATGCCTTTCAAAACTGACTATTACATAGGAGGGAGATGTATTTGACTTTGTTTGGACTTAATTTAAATTATTCTGAAAATATCAATCTCTTGTATAAGGAACATCCCAGTGTGTTTTAATTAGTTGTTTGAGGTTCCACTCATAACTCCAATATAATGAATGTAATAACTATAAAGTCTTTTATCCAACAGAGATAGCCTATATAGCTGACTCATAACAATACTTATTCTATACAACAATAACTTTTGCTTTTTTCCTTGATGCCTAATACAGTTAGGATGAGTCAGAAATGCGGAACAAAGACAAATACCAAAGCCACTATTTTTAAATTTAAATATTTTAAAGATTCCCAGAATCATTTAGATTTTTCTTCCTGAGGCTCATTTTTCTTCAGCTATCCTATTCAAAGCAATTACTTATGTTGTGGCATAGTGTACAAAACAGAAATTATGGATATTGCCCAAGAAAAATGTTAAATACACATATAAATTATTCAGCATTTCATAAGGAACATGACATGAAGTAGAAAGTATTAAGTGAAGCCATAATTCTGGTCTCAGATCCTATCTAGAGATCTGGCTAGGGTTTTTATATAAATGACAATGTCTTCTACTTTAAATCTATGTATAATGACCAATTTACGGGAAAAGGCAATTTTTATAATAATAAACAGCAAGAAATTGACACATTTATTGTAAAAAGTTAGTCATCATTAATGGTAGAGAAGAGAAGAGGAGAGGAGAGAAGAGAGGAGGATGGATGAGGGGAGGGGGGGAGGGGAGGGAAAGTCATCAGCCTAATGTAATAGCAATGAAGCCTATTAGCTTTAAAGAACACAGCGGTATTAATGTGCAACATGGAAACTGACCTTCCAGAATTGATACTCTAAGAAATTAGTAACTATTCAATTTTTTAGAGAAAATGTAACCGAACTTGTTTAGCTTTATTTTTGCCCCAGAGACTTGTAAAACACCTCTGAAAAGTGTTTCCAGAGTTTCACCTGGAAATATTACCTACACTTTTGTGTTTCTTTTCTAATGGAGATCCCACTCTAAACATACGTTTGCATTTTACAGTCTAATGTTGTAAGATGTTCACAAATACATATATATAATTCTATACATTTAATAAAGAAAATACAACCTTGTGCCAGTTTTATGCTGGTAAACATATAATAATCAATTCTTCCCTTTTAAAAATGACTAAAAGCACCACAAAATAATATTCCATGGTGCAACTAATCAAAATTCAAACAAAATATTCCTATTCTTGACATAATAACATATTCTTACAATTATTTATTATGTAATTTTTATTTCTTCTATGAAAGGTGTTAATTTATCTTCTTCTTGTTCTTCAAAATTAACCTGGTCATACTTGTTCATTCAGAGCCTCCAGCTTGTCCCCCTCTGACTCTCTTCCCAACCTCACCCACTCAAAGAGCCTCCTAACAGAGAAATGGTACCAAAAGTCCACTTTCACATTCCTCACATCCCTGACAGCAGTAACAACCACCTCCAATGAAGTCATTAGCCTCCCACATATCTGCCTTAGGCGGCTATACTTGGGACAAGCCCAGCATGAGAGAGACATACCATTTCCCTTCACTTACGATCCATAAAAATCTTCTCCGCTATAGTCTATGTATGAGTTTCCACTATCATCCCCTGATTTCGGTGAACTCACCCAGAAACTTGTCCCAAATAACGCTGATCTTTTGTTGTTGTTGTTGTTGTTTATTTGTTTGTTTTTGTTTGTTTTTTAACTTTTAATTGAGATGCATTGGCTTATTTTATAGGTGGAGAAAACCTATTATCTGGGTGCTGAGAACACAGGAAGAGTTGGGGACCAAGCCAATGGGCCAAGTCACTCTTGTCCATGCTGGAATGGGAGACCACTGCATTACCCCTATCTGACCACTGAAAGTCAGAATGCCCCCATGTGGGCTCTTCCTCTATGCCTAACCACAGAGGCCCAGCCCCACAGCACAGGTATCACAGACTCATCCAGCCTTTGAGCTTCTTGGCATGGTGGAGGAATGACAGCATGCAGAGTCAGTGATCTTCACTCTAGGTAGCAGGTAAGTCCATCTCCTTCCTGATGGACAGGGAGACTACCTTCTCTGTCTTAACCTCTCACTCAGATCTCATAGTTCCATCACAAATTTCTGTCACAGAGATGGATGGGATCGCCTCCTTTCCACCTAAGCCCCTGCCACTCCCCTGAAGTCTTTTGGGATGATTTTTTCCACACTCTTTCCTGGTCATACACATCTGCCCAGGGCCTTTACTTGGCCACAATATCCTCAGCCACTTTGGAGCCTCCTTCTTCCTGACCCCCATAACCTCTTCTGAATCCCTTCTTGTTCTTCCTTTAATTGCCTCGCAGGTCCCTACTCCAGTCTGTCCTCTTCCTATGCTACCAGCTCCATTTCAACTCCCAAGTATGAGATATCACCACACCAATGATTGCCACCCACTACCAGCCAGCTCTTTCCTGTCTCTGTCCCAATGAATCCTTGCATCACTCCTATACTATCCTGGTTTCCTGGGTTAAAGCATCTCTCCATCTAAAGCTCAGCTGTGCACTGCCCCTGTCAGAGGGATGTCACTTCTCTTTATTGCAGGAGGTCTTCTTATCAGCCCACGCCGGCCCTCCCAAAGTGGCTACAGACATCTTAGCTCAACTTGTTGGGCCTTCATAGAGGGCCATAATTTATTTGTCCAAATATCTAGATGCCACTGTATGTGGATGACAGCCCCAATTGACAGTCTTAGCAGCAGTGGCAGAACTCTCCCGAGAGGTCCTCATGATCACCCTCTTCCTACCTATCATAGCATACTCCACCTATCACCTCTCAGACCTTCTGAGTTGTTTCTGTGTTTCAGGCCCTCAATGGCCCTCAAGGGTCCAAGCCTTTCATTTTCTGTTTCTAGAAACCCCCCAAATTACCTTGATCTCCAGTTCTTCCCTAAATCCTCCTCCCTGGGCCACCCTTTAATAGCGCCTCTCATTCCTTCCCAGAGGCCATGGAGGATCTATGCTCACCCCAGCCTGGTCTTCTAGAATAATCCTTACAGACCCTGAACTTACCCTCTTTGCACATAGGGTCTCTCTCGTAGATAGATCAGGAAACTTAAGCTAGCCTATGCTCTGGTCACCTCCACTGAAATGGTCAAGGCAACCCATCTGCTATTGGATTCATAGTAAATAGCTTCTTTCTGGCATTCTCCCATCAGCCTGAGTATCAAGAGGAGAAGAAAGACACATTTTTCAATAAAGGAACCACACAGACAAAATGATTCTATCTGGAAAACTAACCACCTTATCCTTCCCCAGAATCAGGCACACTCAATCATCTCTGATATCCATCAAACTGAACAATGGCCCTGAAGTTGCCATTCCACTTTCTAGAGCCTCTCACTGACCCTACCACTCTCCAGGCCTGCATTTTTTAAGGTCCACTCTTCCTAACAGACATGTGCCAAAGACAGCCAGCAGTTAGAACTCCAGACACATTAGTCCCTGCACCAACTGTGAGGACTAAAATATTGACTCCATCCACATGTCCTCTCATTAAAAGCTCTTCTATCCCCTAACCCTTGTTGATGCTTTTACAGGGTAGAGCTAGGAATCCTTTACCTCCAGGGAAATGGTGGATATGGTGGCTCAGGTGGTCCTTGAAGACATAATTCCTCAGTTTGACGTGTTACAGATCATCCAAACAAACAATGGTCCAGCCTTCATTTCCAGGGTCATCCAACTCCTGGGTGAAGCTCTGAACACCTGGAAACTCCACATTCTCTACTGCCCACAATCCTCAGGAGAGGTTGAGTGAGCCAATGGATTCATCAAATGGCTGCTCACCAATTTCTCCCTCAAACCCAGGTTATCTTCACCCTCCCTCTTCTTCATTGCCCTCATCTGCCTCAGAGCAAACCCACACAGGTCTAAGTCCTTTCAAAACCTATATGGGAAGCTGTTCCCCTTCAGACACTACCTCCAAGCCCAGGCCTCACAGTTGGTACCTACCGTAACTCTCCCTCCTACATTCCCTTTTCTATTCACGTACTGACAGCTACCTACCTGCCCCCATACTAACAGACCCAACTGTTCCCAAGCCTAACCCCATTTTCCCAGGAGACCAAGTACTCCTCAAGCAATTATCTGCTAAGTCTCTAGAGCCCCAGTGGAAATGACCCATCACTGTGATCCTCTCCACCCCCTTAGCTGCCAAGCTCCTGGCACATTAGGGCTGGTACCAACTCTCTAGTCTTAAAATGGCACCTACCCAAGATAAGTGGTCTGTCTGGCAACTTGGACCTTCCACCCTCTAGTTCTCCAGAAATTCCAATGAGAGTCCAGGATGGTCAAACTAAGGCAGTGGTCTTTCTCCTTGCATCTTTGGGACCAAGTTACAATTTTAAAACATAATAAAGTAATGGAGATTTGCACATATTTAATTCCCTCTCACCCAAAAGCGTATGTTTTAGTGATATGAAGCAATTTGGGCAGAAAAAAAAAAAAGAATTCACTATTTTGAGATGACTTGAATTTGTTATCTATTCTTTGTGTCCTGAACTATGACACTGTCAGATTAGTTGTTATATGTCCTGGGTCTTACCTTAGGCTTCTGTTCTTTCAGACTCCTTCATTTCTAATATTTGTCTTCTTTTCCTGTAAACTGGTAGATATTCTGCTTAATTTCTTATCCATCAAGTGTAGATTTAGTTCAAGGGCTTGGCTTTCTCAGCTGTGTGTGGCATAAACTTGTCAATATGGAAAGAGATTAAGAACACCAGGTTGATTTCAGCTTGCTTTCCTGCCTTCACACGGTGGCTACCTGTTAAGTTTCTGATACTGTGGAACATATTTTATCTTTCCCATATTTCTACTTGTTCTATTGGGAGAATTGTTTCAAAACAGCCTTTTATTTTCCATAGTTCACACAGAATCTCCCATCCCTCGAGCACCTTTTGCACATTCTGCACGACTTTGCATAGGAAAGCACAGCTCCTTAAATGCCCTTACTTGTGTCCCTTGTCTCTCTCTGAATAGACAAGCTTAAACCTTAATCCTGCATTATGCCAACAGGAGGAATCAGGAGAAGCATAAACATTGTCTTTTGTCTAGTTTGTTATGAGTGCTGACTTGGATCACTTAAATTTCAAAAATGCATTGTTACAGAGGAAATGCCCACTTAATAAGCAGAGACCACTTTGTCATTCCTGCTTCCAGACACTGTGGTTTAGATTTGAAACCCATCCATAACACAGATGTTCATGTGTTGTTATAACAACACTGCCAAGTGAATGATAAAATCGGCTGTAGACCATGGAGAAAAATGGCAGAATCATACTGTGTATTTCAGGAAGGCTTTCAGTTTTTCAGTGAGATGAGTATGACTTGACCTAGAATTCATTACATTTATATCTTGGCTTTCTCTGGATAAACAATAATCCAGCATTTATGCATTATAAGAGCTGCATACGTTTAAATATAATAATGCAAATAAAATGTTTAATTCAAACTCAATTGGACCCAGTGTTCGATCAGTATTAGTTGCCTATTCATAGTCTTTATGAATTTCCTGTTAAGTAAAAGTATCTGGTTATAAATCAGAATTATTAGTTTTAATGTAATAAAAGAGTGAATTACTATAATTTGAATAGCTATATATTATTAAGGCTAGATATATTTTATATATAAAACAAAATAAATTATAGTGAAAGAGTCAAATTCAAAAGAATTCTTCAATAGAAAGGAAAACTTGGGAATAGAGAAATGGTTCACCACTAAAACCACTTGCTGTTTTTGCTGAGGACCTGAGGGTGTCTTCCAAGCCCCTGTAACTCAGGCTCCAGGGAATCTGATGATTTCTTCTGGCTGTTAGATCAGGATTGATCAATGCAAGGTGGAAATAAAAGAAAGAGTAGATGGACTTTCGACAGGAGCATATTGTTCTTTTATAAGAACAATGTGGGGTGATGTATGAGTACCCTCCTCACAGAGGTGAGGAGATTGGGGTTTTAGGGGCAGCTGAAGGTCTTGGGGTGGAAGTGTCTGTAGACTTTACTTTTGATCAGAGAGTGAGCTTGGGATAAGAGTGAACAGTCCTGGAGAAGAAGCGCATTTGGTTTTTAGTGCAAGAAAAGTAGTAAGTGTGTGTTTCCTATTGGTGAGGGTCAATGTCACAGTCTTATTCAGTTGGATACTATGCAAAGAATTGATGCATAGGAAATGAAGGAAGGGGAAGGAGTCACTGCTCCAAAGAGAAAAGGGTCACTGCTCCAGGCCATTAACTTCTTAGAATGCAACAGTGGCTCTATGTGTACCCAGTGTTGTGTTTTATTTAAAAAATAAGAAAAAGAAAGAGAGAGGCATGAGGAGAGGTGAGAAGGAGGGAGGGAGGGAGGGAGGGAGAGAGAGAGAGAGAGAGAGAGAGAGAGAGAGAGAGAGAGAGAGAGAGAGAGAGAGACTGGCCAGGAACATGTGGAGAGAGAGGGAGAAAAGGGTCAGGGAGAAAAAAGAAAAAGAAAGATTAAGAGGGTGATGAGGGGGCAAACAGCCCGTTTTATAGTTAGCCAGGGCTACCTGGCTGTGGCTAGGTAGCTGTGGGGCAGAACCTAGAAGGAACACTAACACCTAGGTTTTATTAGTTGGGTAGGATTAAAGCATGTCCAAGTGTTTTAAAGTAGGGGAGAGAAAAAGATCTTCATTCCTCATCCTTAACACAGGCTTTGTAGCATTTGTCAGGAAAGACAATATGATATTTCTTATAGTATTAGCATGTTCTTATTTTGGGGGACAACAGATCTTCCTTATCAAGAGCTTTCCTGGAGCCTGGCAGGTGTTATCATCTGTCAGTCTTCTTTCCCTGGTTCCTTAACCCACCTTAGGTTTTTGTGTCATTGGCCTCCACTGGCACCAAAATGCACACAATTCACAAACAGACAAGTAAGCGTACATACATACTCATGAAATTTAAAAATAAATAAATAAATAAATAAATAAATATTTTTAAACATTCTAAAAGGCAAACAAAATAATAAATAAGCAAAGTTGGTGAGAATCTTTTAATACCAAAACTTATGTAAATAACCAAGAATAAGTAGTCATTACAAAACCATTTAAAAATTATAAAATAAACAAAATCTTTAAATGTGATAGAAATTAAATACATGTTCATTTAAATGTTAAAATGTTGTTGTTTGGGGTTTTTTTTTTGGATACTTTATTTACATTTCCAATGTTCCCCCCTTTCTAGGTCTCCTCTTTGGAAACCACCTATCTCCTCCGACTCCCCCATCTCTATGAGGGAATTCCACCT
>CM052701.1:112424967-112468830 GCA_028551405.1 Uromys caudimaculatus
AGGTGGAATCTCAGACTTGTTTTGATTTGCATTTCCCTGATGACTAAGGATGTTGAGCATTTCTTTAGGTGCTTCTCAGCCCTGAGAATTTCCTCAGTTGAGAATTCTTGGTTTAGCTCTGTTCCCCATTTTTTGATGGGGTTATTTGGTTTTCTGGAGTCTAACTTCTTGAGTTCTTTGTATATATTGGATATTAGCCCTCTATCGGATGTAGGATTGGTAAAAATCTTTTCCCAATCTGTTGGTTGCCGTTTTGTTCTATTGACAGTGTCCGTTGCCTTACAGAAGCTTTGCAATTTCATGAGGTCCCATTTGTTGATTCTTGATCTTAGAGCATAAGCCCTTGGTGTTCTGTTCAGGAACTTTCCCTCTGTACCCATGTGTTCGAAACTTTTCCCCACTTTTTCTTCTATTAGATTTAGTGTATCTGGTTTTATGTGGAGGTCCTTGATCCACTTGGTCTTGAGTTTTGTACAGGGAGATAGGAATGGATCAATTTGCATTCTTCTGCATGTAGACCACCAGTTGAATCAGGACCATTTGTTGAAAATGCTGTCTTTTTTCCACTGAGTGGTTTTAGCTCCTTTGTCGAAAATCAAGTGACCGTAGGTGTGTGGGTTCATTTCTGGGTCTTCAATTCTATTCCATTGTTTGTTTTTTAATGTTTAAGCCTAAGTTATTGCAAGGTTGTTTTTAGAGATTTGAGACAGCTTACAGTTATTACAAAAGATCTTATTTAAAGTGTAGGAATTCTCAGACTCAAAATGTTTTGGTAACTTCCTAAATGTATGTTTATATAAAAGGACAAGAAAATATCAGAAACCTTAACTTACCTCTCAATTGCTCTCTTCACCCTGTGCTCCCCTCTGTGTTTTTAAAAGCTATCAGTCTCATAAAAGCTATTGAGTCCATCACATGGTCAACACTAGAAAATTAAAAAAATAAGGTCAGGACATATGAAAACAGACTACCTCTTCCAGGGGCCAGTCAAGGCTGTCTATTTTGCTTAAGGTTTTATTTCCTACCAGGCAATTTCTACCACGTAGTTGTTAAAAGCTGCTTTTATAAGCCTCGGGGTACTGTACTGTCCAATGTGTTTTACCTGTGTGTTGCTCTTGATGAAATAGTCTTCAAATTACTCAGTTGTAAGTGCCATGATTGTGATGTGACCCTGACCTACAAAAATCATGTCTTTAACAGGAAACTCAGAAAGTTGTGGCTCATTTTCTCCTTCTCAATATGGTAAGTAGACCATTGCTGCCCAGAAGGTTATTGATTTCTTACACAGATTTCACAGAATGACCTGATTCCTAAATAGTTTTATAAGGCCAATGTTTCTTATCATAATTTCATGTGACTTTTTGTTGTTTAAATACATACCTTTAAATTTTTTTTAAAAAGTGAGCAGATTTAAAATAAATATTGCAGCTTGATAAGAACATGAAGCCGAATACTTGCAAAATAAGAGAAAAAATATGTAAACCACTACCCGTGTTAATGCTGACTGATTTTATATAAAATTGTTTATTGTTTGTTAGATAAAGTTCTTTAATGCATGGAGAAAATATTATATAAAATATTTTAATCAAAATAAATGCAATAACATGATTAATTCAAAATGAAAAAAATGACTCAAGTTTCCTAGAGTGTATCGTCTCTCAGTAGTTAACTACAATTATGCAGCATAAACACTCTTCCATGTCTTCTCTTTCAGTATCTCTTGAATAAGTGTTCTAGATGATCCTCTCCTCATTAATATATTATCATCTGGTTCTGGTAACAAAGTCGAGCTGTCTGTAGGGCCCGATGTCTGTGATTGTATCAGTACACTTATCACTTTTTTAAAAAGTGTCATAAGAACTGTATTTTTGAAGCTGTATTTTAGCCAATAAAATACAATAGTTTAGAGAAGAAATCCCACATAAGTGATAGGTTATTTCTCCACCAGTGAAATGAGCCAATTCAAGCCAGATTAGATCATATTTAAGGCAGGTTTATTGGGAAGCTACTCTTGGGTGAAAAAGTTTAGTGGCCCCAAGGACCAAGGCCAGGGAAGTCACCATGAGGAAGAGGGGATAAGAAAAGGATAGAGAAAGAAAGAAATGACCCATGTGCAGAGAGAGAAGAGAAGAAGAAAGAGAGAGGAAGACAGACCAAAATGCATGGATTATATAGGGAAGAGCCTCTGGGAAAAGAGCAGTCAAGTCCCCCTTTCGTGAACCAGTCCCCAGCAGGGGACAACTTTACAAGGGACAGTAGGTGTTTGCCATGCTCCTAGGAACCAGGGTCCTGACAGGAGACCACAGCTCTTCATAAGTCTGTGACTACTGGTCACCAAGCCTCAAACCCCTCCACAGGTAGAGGTGTGGTCATGTAGCCTCAAGACATCCCCATGTTAATGAGGCACCTAAAGGCTTAGCCACTCCCCTTCCCAGCCACTATTTCAACCTCTCCACTCCCTGAGATCACAGGGGTATGGATTCACTCATGCCACTCTCTGCCATGACAATAAACACCCTGAAACCCTGGACTGTCTCTCTTCATCCGGATCTGCCTTGGGGAACAATGGAATAGGCCTTCGTCTAATGAGCTGCATCTAGTCTTCTACAGAAGGCCCTCCCAGTGCTCCCAGCCATAGCTGCCACCAAACAAACCCAAGCTGCCCAGCTAGCTGGCACCAAGCCAAGGACTTGGTCCCCACGGGACCCTGCCACACTCCTCCCTGATTTTCCCCAGATCCAAACCGTGGGCCCCCACTTTGTTCTCAGCTCTTCCGTGGCATCCAGTAGCACCTGGGATATCCAAGAGCTTGGGAACCCTATGGAGCCATCTTCCGGAAGTCCCCGGGACCCCAGGCCGCACTCTACCACCCCCTGATTCCAGAGTGGACGCCAGAGACTTCACTCCACACTCCACCAGTTAACTCAACATAAGAGGACTGTGGGTTTCACAAGGCTATGTTAGAGCAATTGGACAGTAAGTAGGAGTACAGGATCATAGCTAGAGATGTAAAGTCTTAGTCCTTATGCCTTACCAGCACTCTGGCCTTCTTATCAGCTGCTGTAAACATGATGACAAGACTGTTGCATCTCCCCTTGTGAGTACCCAAATAGTAAGGGGGCTCAAAACAAGGTCCGAAAGTCTCTCTCTTAGGAGGCAGGGTGTTCTTTCTTAGGTAGAACCCAGCTCCAGATGTCTGTGTATCTCCAAACCGGGTCACAGTGAGGAGGTCATCTTTGATGGGGGGCTTCCAGCTATCCACCCAGTAGATTCACATCCCCATGCCACACAGAAAAGGGACTCTGAACCTCCACATTTGGTTTGCTGGCTTTGATCCTGAGAGTACCTCAGTAGACATAAAAGGCCTGAAGTCATGTGTTCCTTCGGGCCCTGGATGAGTTGTAACCATAACCAGGAACGAGCCCTTGACCCGAGGGGTCCCATCCCTCATGCACTAAGTCATAAAGGTCCACATGAAGATCTGGAACCAGGTGTCCAGGGGAGCAGAGTGGGAGGTAGAGTTGGAAAGCTTACCCATTGCAGCACTAACTATATGCCAGGTTAGATTCAGGGGCTAGTGGGGGCTAGTGGCTGGTGCAGCAAAGAGTGAGCAGCAAGTAAGTAGGATCAGGATCGCTGGAGTCCCAGTTTCAGCAGATCAACAAGGCGTGATACAACCTTTTATTGTTCTGGAAGTCTCTTTCACTGGGATCTCAACACCTGGACGGTTTCTTTCCTGACAGGGTTATCGTGGGAGTGGTGTATTCATGTCCAGATCCCATCCACCTTAATAGCCTTTGGTGTGGTCAGGATCACAGTGTGGGGTACTTTTTAGCACAGTTCCAGAGTCTTGTAGTTATATCTTTTAATCTAGACTCCATCACGTGGTTTAAAGTAATGGGGGTTAGGAGGAGGAGCAGACTCATTATCCTGGCAGATGGCAGGCCATAGTTGTTTCTGAACCTTATGGAGGACTTTTAAGGATTTTAAAATCTTATGTTGGTCATATTTAGCTAAAATATCAGACTGGAGGTTAGGTGGCATGGGAGGGGGCCTACCATATAGGATCTCAAATGGGGTGAGACCTAAAGTATAGGGGGTGTTCTTGGCCCTATATAAGGCATAAGGTCGGAGGGACACCCAGTCACAGCAGTTTTAAGGGTTAATTTGGTCAAGGGTCTGATTCCTCCTCTCTATTTGCCCTGAACTCTGGGGTCTGTATGTACAATGTAATTTTTAACTGCTCCCCAGAACCTGTGCCTTCCTCCTACCCTGACTCCCCAGCAACCAGAGCTGGACAGATTTTCTGTATATAATCCAACCATTTTGGTTACCTATACCTTTTTTGTACCTTTGTCTTCCTAGCTGCTGTCTTGCTCTTCTCTCTCTGTTCATTCTTCCATTCCCTCCCTCTCTCTTCACAAAGCTAGGGGTCCTGACCACTCTGGACTCACAGATGTCCTTGCCTCTGATTATGCTCTTCCATCTATTTACAATAAACATTCTCCTCCACCACACCTAGGAGAAGTCCTGTCCTGTCCTTTCCTTTCCTTCCCTTCTCTTCCCTCCCCTCCCCTCTCATCCCTTCCCCCCCCTACTTGCCTCCCCTCCCCTTCTCTTCCTTTCCTTTTTCTTTTTTTACTCCATTTCTCAAATCTCCAGTAGAGTAATTATGATATCCTTTTGCGTTTCTATTTTTCTTGCATATATATATTTTTTTGAACTGCCAATTGACTAACTTTGCATTCTGGTCTTCTTTGTCTTTTACCATTGTGGTGGCTGTCATTCTCACAGTTGGTAGCCATGACAGAGATGGTTTGTACCACAGAACATATAATACTTACAAACTATGACAAAAGAGAAGTTAGCCAACCTCTATTATAGGGAAATGCAGATTAGGTCTTCACAAAACAACACAATGACCATTCACTACAGAACTTCTACCCAGTCTACATGCTTTTGCTTAATTTAATTCATGCTGAAAGTGGTTGAAGTGAAGAATTACATTAGAGTACCATTAGAAAGTGTTTATTCACACGTAATTCTGGAAGTAAGCTATCAACATAGCAGTTTCTTAACCACACCCTCCAAATTGTATTATGCTAATTATTCTTCCAGACTTCAGTTTCAGTCAAACTGAAGAGCTTTAATTGCTGCATACCTGAGTCTCTGAAAAACTTAAACCCATAATCACTCCATTTAGTTTACATTTGTTTGGCTCCAGAGACAACTGACCTATCAAGACTTTCACATATCGAAGTAAAATTCTTTTATGTCTTCATGAATTATAACACCAATAACATTTGTAATTCTCTGTGTAGAATGGTTCTTCATAGCAATTGCCAGTTTTAATAACACTATGATTGTCTGTCTTTCCCTGTTTTACCTAAACCATCCCAATTTCTTTTCAATGAATGTAAATTGTGACACAGGCCTCCAACTAGGCAAACAAAAACTCACACATTAATGGAACAGGTAGGTTCAATTTATGACAATGTTACAGGATCTAATGTATTCTCTGTTAGAATCATCTCCAATGATTGTTCTTCAAAATATATAGCTATGTTACTAACTTCAGAAAAAGATAATTGCTTGCATTTAAAGTGAAAATGCAAGGTTTTCCTTTATTCAAGCAATAACCAGCTAGGAAGTATATTGGAATTACCTTCAAGTATAAAACAACAATATATGAAGTTCTTTATAAGGAACAATAAAGTGTTCTTAAAGACTTAAAAGAGGAAATAAGTAGGAAAATTTTGTCTTGATAATTGGAGTCCAGTAAGGAAAACAAAGACACTAATTTAGAGCACAGAGATATAAAGCTGGGACCCGGATAACAAAATGTCAAAACCAGAACACAGAGAGAGTTGTGGACCCAGGATGGGGGTGGGAACAAAATAGGAGATGCGGGCTTGTTAATACTTGAAATCTGAACAGGACACTTGCTATGGTTTAGAAATTACTTCTCAGAAACAGATGCATCGCCAAAATGGTCTATTAAGATATTGGTGAGGACTGAGTACCATTGTGGAATGGTCTGATGGGAGACTTTTCTTCCTCAGTGGCATTTTCGAATCTTCCTCCATGAAAGAATCTGGCACTTCTCCCTTTTGCAGCACAACACACAGGTTTCATCTTGAAAGCCGAGGTACCTCCATCAGATAGCTGGGCCAGCTAGTACCTTGACCTTAGCCTCCCCAGTCTCCAGAAACGTGTGAAGCAGATTTTGTTTTTTCCCTCAGTGACTCATTCTTAGCTATTTTGTTAGATCAGCAAAAACAAACACAAAATATACAGAGCTATAATTGAGAAAAGGGACATGGCAATTGGTGCTTGGTCTCTGAGAGGGAGCATTGAAGTTGATTCAGTATTGAAAAAAAATATGCAAAGTGGATACTATTGCTCCCACAGGAAGAAATTGTTGTTACTGAAGTAGAGATGTGTTGCTAGGGAGATACTGAAAGCACAGAAAAGATACAGACCACAAAGGGAGATAAGAATGTAATCCCACATCCCTGTCCTTGTCTTGTTTTCTCCCACTAGTGCCTGGTAACCACAGAGCCTGAGAGAGCAGCTAACAACAAACATGGCTGGCAAAGTCCTGCAGAGCCATGCTTCAGAGGTAGACAATAGCAGAGCAGAGTGCACACAGCAGCAGACTTCACAGTTAAAACAGTTTAAAGCTCAATTATTAGAAAATAAAGTTAGTTGCCAAGCATATTGAAATTGGTTAAATATCATAAACATGAAAATAAAAGAGAAGCAATATTCTAATCCATAGGTTAAATATGCAATAAATCAATTAAACAGAATAAATTACTGAGATATAATTTATATCATTTTTATAACTTCAATTTTTGTGAGCAATTATAACCTGCTGGAAGGAATTTTAGATTTCTTAATCTGATATATCATACTTAAAACCAGAATTATTTTTTAACTACGTCAAAGAATTGAGTATATAAAATGAACTAACAAGACAAAGTGAAAGAAGGAGGAAAGGTGAGATAAAAGGAGGAAGGAAGGAAAACAATCTTGGTGCACTTTAAAGGATTCAGCTGGGGGTGGGGGGGAAGCATGGTTTAGACTTCAGATAATGAATAACTCTAAGCAAAGCCACCAAAACCAGAAAAGGATAGTGATGCTAAACCATGCTGCAAATATGTACAGAAAAAGTGACAAGGTTCTTGTCAGCCAAAATGCCTTACAAATGAGTAGTAAATGCAAGTTCCTCCTTCAAAAGGTGAGCGAGGGATGTCTGTGAGTTCAAGGCCAAATTGGTCTATAAAAAAGTTCCAGGACAGCAGAGGCTACACAGAAAGTTTGTGTCTTGAAAAACAAAGAACAGAAAACCAAAACAGCAGCCTCAGCAGCAGCAGCAGCAGCAGCAGCAACAACAACAACAACAAAAAGGAGGTAAGCAATGATTTAAATGTATATAAAAAAAGACTAAAACATTTGAAAATGGGGACTCTTTAGTACCTCAAAATGTACGTAACATGAACACTTTACACTTTTTGTTTTGAACTTTGCAAAGGCAATTTAACCTAAGAAGCCAGATTCAAAGTATTGATTTATTTGTTTTTCTTTACTTTTGACACATATCATTTGTAATAATAATTCTATTGTAAATTTACCAAGTCTAATAAGTGATTATGAAGACATGTGATGGAATATGGGGTACTGTTTGGAAAATATGTGATAAATATGTGTAATGAACTTGAACATTTTTCAAAGTATGAAAATTTAAAACATGAAGATACAAAATGCAGTTTATAGGATAATTCTATTAGTATTAATTATTGACTAATGATTAGTTTATAAAAAATGTCCCTAAATCCAAAAATTTCTAAAATTTGAAATATTTCTGGTCATAAGTATTTCAGAAAACCAAATTTACATTTAAAATAATAGAAAATAGTCTCAGAAGTGACTCTCTAGATGATAATTTGCTTTCTAAAATATGTTTTAAACTGGCAATCCTAAAGATCCAGACCCTAAAGCATACAGATTTTTATACAAACTTCTTTAAAGATGTCATAAACAGAATTAAAATCTACATTTTCACTAAATATTAGCTGTTGAGTTTTTAGATTAAATTATAAATGTCCTTAAAAGGCAGTCCGATTTTCCAAAATATTACCAACTTCTTTTCTAAATTAAGGAACAGATTAAATCTCATTTAGCTGTATTTTTCTTCCAACTTTACCTTTGGATTTCTTCCCTGAGCTCCAATACATATATTTTACTGTCAACTCTGCATTTCTGTTGAGAATTCTAATGAAGCCCACAGAGAAACATGTCAAGAAATAGAAAATTTTGCCCTTCCTGTGCTAGCCTATCTCATCACTGGCATGTCTCTATTAACAGAATTTCCATTCTCATCTTTTGTAGAACACATGTGATTACTTGGGCCAAAATGGCAGGGTTTCTTTCTATCTCTATCTCTATCTCTATGCTTTGAATGTCCAAATCCAACCCAGGCCAGTGTTGCTGGCTCTAATCCGTATCTCTCTTGACCTGTTAAGATAGCCTTCTGTAGAATTACTTCTGTGCCATAAATCCCTAAGCATCCTGGGGGTGCACTTCACTTAATAGGAGTGGACTCCAATGTCCATGGAAACACACACAAATACACACACACACACACACACACACACACACACACACACACACACACACACACGATCCCTAGGTAAAGAGCCACAGACACTGATAATTGGAAGTCAGACCTGAATGCCTACAAAATTAAGTGGAAAATGTGATGAACCTGAGACAAAGTGCTAACAGAGAGTATGACAGGATACCTTTGAACTACTTTTTAAAAACATTTCATAATTTATGTTCTAATTATGTGTGTGTGGCTATACAGTTATGCGCACAATAAATCAGTTGCTCAAGGAAACCAGAGGGATCTGATCTAACACATTGCAAGCTGAGGACTCTAACATGGGTGGTAGGAACCAAACTCTAGACTTCTGCCAAAACAGTAAGCACACCTAACCACTGAGCCACGTTTTCTACCTACAATGTTATTATTTTGAATTATGTGCAAAGATGTGTATCTCTGTGTGGATTTGTGTGTATTGAGTGTAGTATCTGTAGAGTCCAGATGAGGGAGTTGGAATGCCCAGAGATGAAGTTACAAGCAGTTTGGAGCCACCCAGCATGAGTTCTGGGAACTGAACTCTGGTCCTTCATAAGAATAGAGTGCACCTTTAACCACTGTGGCATCTCTCCAGCTCCATGGTAAGACAGTTTAATGCTTTTATAAATTACAAAATTTCAAGACAGTGGCCTGCCATAGTCTTTACAGATGTATGAACTATAGGAGTAGCCATCTTTGTAATTAATCTCATGGGTAAAATTTATAATGGCCATGTTCTTCCTTTGTCACTGTTTCCCTTTGAAAATGATCTGCATGTTTCCTGATCTATACAGAGCTATCCTACTTCACTCCTATTGACCTGTCTTTACAGAGGATATTCTGTGTATTGTAGGTCTCGGTCATGGTATCAGCAGCATACCTCCCAGTAAGCTGTGAACACCAAACACCAAACTTGTTTCCTGATAACCTTGGAAGTGGAAGTTGGGATGGTGAGTGGGGAAATTCTCCTTTCCTGTATAAGAGTTGCTGGTATCACTTGACTACTGACTATTTGGTCAATCATTATTTTCTGTCCTCCGAAATTTAAATCTCAGATTATTGTACCATTGTCTTATTGTAGTAGCTGATATCTAAACACAGCTATCAACTGACATGAAAGAAACTCCAACGAATATCCCTGAGTTCTGGGCATACTTGTTTCCATTCCTACTATACACTGCAGCCCCATGTCTTCATGAAATCAGTATATTCTTCTCACCTCTAAAGTAATTAAATTGTCTACAGTTCTTTTCACACAAAGCTTCTATAAACAACAAGATAGTGATTTAATGAGACTTGACCTGTGTTTTCTTCCTTTGTGATTGCTTCTTCATTTCATTTCTAGAGCTCGGAACATTAGTCCTCAAGAGGCTCCTCTTATAAATATAAAAGATAAAAGTGAAAATGTGTAAGTGGATAACACTTCGTGAATAACATTAGGCTCTTGTGTTTGTACTTCTACTTCTTTAACCTCACACACATTTGTTTTTAAGTATTTGATGCACAACACCACTAATAGCCATGAGTTCATAGCATATACTATACCTTGACTCATCTTACAATGAACATTTTATAGAAACTTTTCATGCCTTGGCTTCCATGCTTATTTCTCTAGCTAATATAAAATTGCCACAGACCATCATGACTTCAACGTTTACTAATTTAGCACACAATTCTTTTGGTCAAATATATAGTTTGACTGGGATCAGAATATCGCAGAGCTTAAATAATTGACTTGGTTGAGTTCCAGTATGGAGGTCAGGGGGAAAAATGACCTCCAAGCTCATTCATGTTACATTGATTTTGTATGTATGTAACTGGGGTTTTTTTTTCTTCTTTCCCACTAAGGTCCACAATCAGCTTGACAAGAGTCACTACATTCTTTATCAAGAAACCATTTCCAATTTTAAACCAACAGCACCACATCAATTCATTTTAGTGTCTTGACTCTGTGACTTGCCCTTATGGGCCTAGCCAGACAAAATTATCTGCTATTAAGGAATCAAGCCGTTAGATCAATTCAGGGAATGACTGTGGTAAAAGGCATACTGATCTGAGACATCAAATGCATGCAAGAATTCCATCAAAGCACTACAAAATAAAGGTTTGTTTGAGGGCTCAGCTTAGAATTCTGATGTGCCTATCAAATTAGTGTCCTCTCAGTCCTTGAATTATTGAGTTCATGATCATTTCTCCATTCTCATACTTCCTTAACAATAATGCGCTTCTGAGTGAACTCATCTTGGTAAATCAGGTATCATGTGAACCTTTCAGTGGCCGTCAAAGCAGAGGCACTGTTCCTTTGAAAGCTAAACTCACACTCACAGTACACTTCAATCTATATAACTGCCCTGAAAAGTTGAGAAAAGTCTTATGCAACCAACCAGTTTGAAGTTATTCCCGAATTTTTTTAGGAGAAGTAGGCCCAGAGTATTTCTCAGCTGATCAAATTTCCAGCTGTAAGTCACTAACCTGGATCCAACATTTGCTACACTCTCCCACTCAAACTCCCTCAGTTTTGGTTCCCATTATTAAAACAGTGGAGTGGTTTCTGTTCAAGCTGACTGATCTCTGTGGTACAGTCAGACTATCCATTTGTTCACTCAGTGTAGTTAATGTTCCTAAGAGCCATCAATGAGAGCTTAAAGGCTCTCTATATTTGGTGTTTATTTCTATACATCCATCTGATTGCCTCTGTCTTAGACGTTATTGTTCCCATCAAGACCCTTACTAGTTGTCTAAATATTTGCACTACTTAGGAATCTGTGTGTGTAATTTTAACATGGACTGTTCATTCTACCTTTTAATGTAATAGTCTGATGTCGTAGTCAAAGTTCTGACTATTGGGAACATTTATCATCACTGCAGTTTTGGGTCCAACACTGCTTCAGCATAGGAGCTGAACCATATACTTGAAGAATATCCATGTTGAACTTTCAGTATTAGAAAAACCTAACATATCTTTTTAGAGAAATAAAGTCAGGTTTTTGAGATATAATGTAGCCATTTAAAGTTTGTAAAACAATAGCTTCTTTCTTTTCTTTTTATCAGAACTGTGGATTGAACCAAAGGACTCATGAATAGAATACAAAGGCACGAGGCACTAGCACTGAGCTGTAATCATCATGGTCAGTGATGTCAAATACTTATACACTTGTGAATCTATTCTCGCAATCAATTTTAGGGTATTTACCTTACTTTAAAAATAAATCATATATATATATATGGATAAGGAGTCTGAGATGCACACACACACATATGGATATGTGTATATACATATATATATGTATATATGTGCATATGTGTATATACATATATGTGGACCTATACAAACTGACCATGTTTTATTTATGTATTTAGGAATACAAATACACACACACACACATACACACACACTACTACAACCAACACCAATTAAAGCAAAAGGAAGACATGAAAACAAGCTGGGTATATGGGAGAGTTTAAAAGGAAGAAAAGGAAGGAGAAATTTATATAATTATGTTTTAATCTCAAAAAATAATGCAAACAAACTAAAAACCGAACATATCACAATGTGTAAGTCACTGCATAGACTATTCTCCCTTTATTCACCTTATTTCTCATCCCTCTATTTCCTGGTGCTCGCAAGACTTTCCTTGTCCTCCCTATGCAGCTGTGATGAACCTATGGGCTGTGCCATATTCCTTACTCTAACAAAGAGCTCCACCCACTCAGCTCTTCAGATGGATTCTTATTTCTGAGTCACGTTTTGTCTGAACACTAGCACTCTGATTCAGAGAACATTTCTCATTGCCTTTAAAGGAGTACCTGTGTGCATGTGCACACACCCACACACACACACACACACCCCACACACACACAGAGTCACTCATGTTTCTTTCATTTGTGTTATCACCCTAATTTCCTGTATAATTGCCCTACAAAACTCATGTCTATGAATATAACACAAATGTATTTATTTTCATCTGTAAGGACAATTATCACTTTCTGGGAACATGGTGTTGCTCCCTGACTCCATCTAGAAAACATGCTTAGAAATAAATCTACTTAGGAAACAAAGGGATCATCATAAGTAGTGATTCTGTAGACAGAAAAATCTAACATGTTAACTGAATAAATAAACATGAGATGGGAATCACAGAGTAAAGACCCGGCACAAAAGACCAAACCAGTACATTTTATAGACTCACCAAAGTAAGAAGGTAGATGGCTAATCAAGTCTTACATCAGAATTTCATATCCTTAAGGACATTGTTCTGAATGCTGCAATATGTTCCAAAAAAACAAAACAGAAACTTTGAAAATACCCCTTCTATGAGATACATGTATTGATGATTTAGTCTGCCCCCTCTTCTTCCAATACTTATGAAGTACCTTATCAACTCTATCTAATGGTATTTAAAAATTTCACACTTATAATAAGAAAATTGTGGGAGTCAACCAAAGAGTCATTAACTTTTGAAATATTCATTTAACAGATTTTATTTTAAATGTGTTTATCTTATAATTATATTTTTATGCTCTATCCAGATTACAGTAAAGTGAATTCTCATTCTGAATGGATCTCAAAATCTTTATCCAAGTCTATACACACTGTTTCTCTGCAACAATGTGGTTGTTCTAATTATAGAACAAGGAAAAACGATCAAAAAGAAGATATGAACCTAACAGAAAGACAATGCTTGGTCACAAACTCAGTACAAAGTAAAGCATCAATGGTCTTTAGTCCATAGAGTTGGGATGTAGATGACATCATCTATTTTGTACTTTTCTATTTTTTAAAACAAAGTGCATTTGTACTTTAAAATATGTAAGCTAAAGGAAGCCTGTCTAAAAGAGAATGTAAGATTAGTGAATAGCTTGGACAAAACAGCAGCAGAGGTGCATATTAAAGACTGAATAAAGTCTTGAGTGGTGACATTTGCACTATCTTTACTATTTAAATCTATTCTATAGATTAGGCCAGAAAATATTAATATTTTCAGCTAGTGGAATTGTGGTACTCAAGACATTCTTTTGGATTCATTGGTAAAGGTTTCCCAACATGAAGAAGAATGCACTATTTAACTTCTTCTGTTTTCTTCTAGGATATGGGACTTCCTATCTCAGGCATCACATTTCAGGAGACAAGTAGTCTAAGATTAGAGGCAGGGTTGGACATTTTAAAGCTCTAAGTAAGAAGGTCTTGAACGATGGATAAGGACAACATTAAGCGGGAATCAGGAAAGTAGGTTGGCAGAGAGTAAAGCAAGAAAGATGGTCCTGGGTAAAGTTCAATTCTGAATGAGGCACCATGCTCCCAGCAGTGCCTTCTATGATAGTTCTGCTTCAGCTTTGGAGGCTGAGAATTTTGAAGTTTGTTTCTACTTCTCTATCCCTTGAATACAGGTTGTCTGTGACTTGTTTGAACCAATAAAATGTGAAAAAAATTAATGTGATTGTCCTAACCCTTACACTTGAAGAAGTTAGTTGCCATTGTATAGGCAGATAGAGAAAGATCTGTAGGGAGTCTGAGAGATGAAACACAAGGAAAGAGAGAATGCTCTTGGATGCATTTATGCCAGGTATAAAGCCTTCTTGTCCAGCACCAAGTGAGTATAGTCCAGTGAGTCAGATACTATAATAATTAAATTAGAGCAGCCCTGATTATTCTTTTTCAAATTCGTAACCTGCAAAATTTGAAAAAAAATTAGATTGTAATTCACACAAATGCTCATGATATGAGATGGTTTTATATCCGTTGATTTCTGAAATGCTAGTCCCTAGTTGTACACAGGAAGTGTCTATGATTGCTTGTAGGACAGTATAGTGAGCAGTGATGATAAAACAGGCAAAATCAGAATATATGCATTCTGTAGTCCTTTCTAATAAATTAAATACTACAAAGACATCTTTCTAGGGTCTCTGTTTATACAAAATGGTGATGTGCATTGACCTAGGTGATTTAATATTTTCATTACAAAAGATACCTGGAGTAGCATGAATACAAGTCGTAGGCAAACCAAAGATATTTATTCATATGTAGTCTTCTTGATGGACTATGTTATATTATTGTCTATTGCTGTGAAGACACACCATGACAAAGACAACTTATAAAAGGGAACATTTAATAGGGGATCTTTTACAGTTTCAGAGTGAGTGAAGGACCATTAAGACAGGGAACATGGCAACAGGCAGGCAAGCATGGCCCCAGAGAAGTAGCTAAAAGCTCTCATCTTACCCATTAAAATAAGAGGCCCCAGTAAAGGGGAATGTCAAGGTGGGAATATGGAGATGGGTAGGCAGGTGGGTGGGAGGTGGAATTCCCTCATAGAGGCAGGGATGGGGAGGGGATAGGAGGTTTCCAAAGAGGAGACCCAGAAAAGGGGAAACATTGGAAATGTAAATAAAGTATCAAACATAACAAAAAAGAAAGATAAAAAAAATGACTTTTGAAAAATATGTCTCAAACAATGAGTGCATCACAGACAGATATTAAAATAAAAAGTTATCCAACTGAAAAAAGAAAAAGAAAACTTGTTCTTCTAGGGGCTGGAACAATGGTTCAGCTGTCAAGAATACTGATTGCTCTTCCAGAGAACCTGTGGTGGGTAGCAACGTGGTAGCTAATAAATGTCTATAACTCTAGTCCTAGGGGGGTCAATACCCTTTGCTGGCCTCTGTGGGCACAGTGCAAATGTGATGCACAGACACACATGCAGACTATTTATATGAAAAACAACAATAAATAAAACTTAAAAAAAAATAAGGCAGAGAAACAGCAGAGAGAGAGAGAGAGAGAGAGAGAGAGAGAGAGAGAGAGAGAGAGAGAGAGAGAGGAGGCTGGCCCTCAGGTGGCCTTTGGAATCTCAAAATCCACCTTGCAGTCACATAACTCCTGCAACAAGGCTCCACCTCCTAATCCTTTCCCAAATAGTTCTACTAATTAGAAACCAAGCATGCAAATATATGAAACTAGGGTGTCATTCTCATTCAAACCTCCTGATTGAAAACGGACTCAAACTGACATAATAAGAACTCTGTTCCAAGAAATTCTGAAAGCCCCTGCCGCTCTTGCCTATCCCTCCCTGTACCCTTTCCTCCACGTTGGTAGTGTAACTTCATTCATTCGTAGTACAGACTTATGTACTCAGATTTTGAATAACAGAAAGGAAATAGATAAGAATTCAGAACTCCTGCCCTGACTCATTGTAAGGGAAGAATGGTAATGAAATGTTGAACCCAATAAGGAGTTACACGTCTGTACAAAGTTGATAAGGAAATGAAGCATATAAAGTAGAAGATAAGATGAAAAGGGAGACGACTCGGAACTTTTTTTGCACATTATAATCTATCAACAATATCAGAGAACGTGATAACACAAAACCTGCCAGCGCAAAGATTCAGATAATTTTGTAGGGAAGAAAGAATGAAGGAGCTTTTAAAGTCAACATTCCTGCGAGATATTGTTATTTATATAGGGTAAGAAAGGAACTGCTCTGTGTTGCACGGGGAAACAGAATATGTGTGATGGACGAAAATGTCACTGAAGCTCCAAATAATATTAGTTGACAGCCCTTAGTCACCCTTGCTTCTCTCTCAGATAAAGAAAGAGACAAAAGGTCAATATAACTGTTAATTATGACTGGAGTGAACAGTTTGTGGGAGAAGCTACATCTAAATATCAGTAGCTCCTTGTTACAGATACACAGTATCTGAGGTAGAGACCATTGAGTAATCTCTCACTGTTGTGACTGTTAAAGAATGTTTAAATATTTTTTTTAAAGTAAATGAAGTTCTATTCTAACACAGCCATCTTAGGCATTGTGGGTTTCTTTTTCCTCAGACAATTACTCTCATCATTTTTTCCATATCAAATTGAGAAAATTAACAAAAGAAACCCAAGAATAAAACCAAAATAAATGGTTTCTATTATTTTTCCTCTTCTTGAATTACATAAATATCAAGATGGATTTATTCCCAATAGTGAATGATTATAAAAGATTTCCTCAGAAAAATCCTAAGCTGAATACAGTTCAAATTCATCAAAAGAATAATGGATACCTACATTGTTGTATATTCATATAATGGAAAGATAACATGAAGATTAATAATTTAATCTATTTTGAGAAATACAGCAGCTTTCAGGTACAGTACAAAGGCAGAAGAATACACAAATAAAAAACAGACATATCTCATATTTGCTTTGACACACATAAAATGCTTATACTGTATCTCTAGTTTAATAACATAAGATTAAATAATACATCAAACTAATTACTGCTGTTAGAAGGCAGAACAGTAGCATTTCTATGGGAGAGGCAATATGGGTGGGTTGGCACAAAATACTTACAAATCTTTGAAATATTCAACATCTTGGTCTGGCTGATGGGTGGAAAGATACAAAAATACTCAAATAATTATTAAATTACTTAATTAGGAGTGTAGTGTTTCACATACTTTAATAATGTATACACATATGAACATATAAAGTTTAAAATACCCCAGAGATTGGAAACAATATATGAGCTCTGTTAAAAAAAAAAATTAATTTTGAGAAAAACCCGGGTTTGAGCACTTCAAAAGAAAGACTGTTGTCCCCCCAGAGCAGCTGAACCTTAAAAATAAAAGAGGCCTGCGTAGTCGACAATTGGAAGAACCATTCTGCATATATTAAGACTTCACAGACAGGGAAAACAAATAGTGGCTTCAATTATGAGCTCTAAATAAAGGGACGCTGCAAATGTGGCTTTCTTGAAATCTGTTATTCACATAGACAACTCTACTTTGCAAGTAGCAGAGATTTATTTGCTCAACAATTGAGAGTAATTTCTTTAAGAAATTCAGGACAGCTAATAGGAAAATGTATGTAAAAAGTAATTACCAGGGCCAAGCAGAATACAAATAAGACATAGATAAAGGCAATGAAGATAAAAGCAATGAAGACAGATAATTGCTATGATTGTACTTTAAATTTGATCTGGTGTCTCAGCATCCAGTGAAGAGAGGAAAAACTAATCAGATTTTTAATTCTCATTGTCAGGAAAGAATACAAATATCAGCTCCAAAGGGAAATAAGTGTATCTGAAACTGAAAGTGGGTTAAAATCCATGCTAAGTGATACCCACTTTGTTCAAAAAAAAAATGATAAATTAGAGAATATTAGATTAAAATGAAAAGGCAAATAAACATGGATTCTGACTACAAATTCATCAATTTGCAACAAAGAAACTCTAAAATTTCCTAAACTTCAACATTCCAGCCTTTAAAACAAAAGACAACAGTAACAATAATAGCTATTTAGCAGAGGTTTCTCTTTGCTGTGTGTAAGTTGATTCAACCCTCAGCACAACCTCATTAATGAGATCTAATCCTTATTTTATGAATGATGAAATTAGAGATCAAAAAGGCTAACTGACCGAGCCTATGTACAAAACTTATTGTACTATTTTTCCCCCCTCTTGTTATCAATCGAAGGGATAGATTATTAAAGTAAAAAAGGTAAGAGTGAGAAAACAAAAGATTCTGAACACCAGGGAAATATGTTTAGATAATTTTTTTTGTTTGTTTTTTGTTTTTCGAGACAGGGTTTCTCTGTGTAGCCCTGGCTGTCCTGGAACTCACTCTGTAGACCAGGCTGGCCTCGAACTCAGAAATCTGCCTGTCTCTGCCTCCCAAGTGCGGGGATTAAAGGCGTGCACCTCCACTGCCCGGCTAGATAATTTTTGATAAGAATAAATCACAATAATTATAGAATATTAAATTATTAACCTCATAAATCAGCAGTAAGTTAATCTTGCTGCATATTAAAAATAGAGACAATAATGGTGAGAGGCCTTGGGAAAGAACTCTGATGTAAATGAATGTTATCTTCAGGTCAAACATAAGAGTCTGTGATCTAAAATACTTTGGTGATGACAGTCATTGTTTACAAATGGAGAATTTTATTTTTATAAAAAGGGAAACTGGCTCATTCAAAATCTAATTCTTTAAGCAACCAAGAGGGGATGTGGACCAGTGCCTAGCTGAGGAGGTTGATCTTCCACAAGAACAGACTTAGCTTATTGATGGGAATGGTCACAATCGATAACAAAGTGTGCAGGAGTAATGTGGAATATTAGCTGTTCCATACCTGCTACTTCTTTCCCATCCTTTTACGTGCTTGCAGGGTCTTTCTAAAACATCACTGGATCCACTTTAATGGTGTGATCTGACCTATTGTGTGATATCCTTTTCTAGAATGATCTGTTTAGGAGTGGACATAGAATACCAAGGGATAGAGAGATAAGGAGGAAAGTCTGAGCTTGAAGAGGTTTGGTTTTTTTCCTTAATTAAAAGAGACACACTATGAAACTGCTACTATGTATGTTTTGAAACACTGGTACATGTTTGAAATGTGGCAACAATCTTAAGGCCAAGAGGATTGCACAGAAGACACCCATAGCACCGTACTGAACTGATACCGAAAACACATATATCTTATTTTCTTTGATATAATATTAAAAACGTCGTTTCTTCCCAATTTTAGTAGTATACTCAGTTCTTGGTGATCTAACCTGCTCAAAAATTATGTACATACAAATGGAACTGAAAGATTGATGATAATGACGATGACAATCATGAACAAAGGACAAGAACATTCCTCTTGATGGCTTTCCTGAGAGCAGAAAGGCAAGAATAAATTTTATTGTTAGGGAAGACAATGACAGAGTTGAAGCTGTTTGAAAGAGTTATCTTGATGAGTAGGCACGTGAATTCAGTAGATGCGTACAATGGGAGAGGTAAGTGTGGAAGAGCTTTTAAGCATGCACTGAAGATTGGTGGCTATAAATTCAGAGTGAAGCACTGTCAGCATGTTGATGCTTTATCTCCAGGTATGCTCAGGCATGTAAGTACTTTCAGTAAGCAGAATAAGGTGCTTAAATAGGGTTGGCATTTTGTCTGCCAAGTTTTTAAACAATAGAGCAAGGTAAAGGAGTTGAGGGCTTCTACATGGGAGTGGTTAAGTGGTTAATCGTAGAGATGAGCATGGCTAAAGAGAAAACTAAGATAAAGATCAGGCAGATGGCAGTGAAGAATAGTCTGGGTCAAATGACTGGATGTTTGTATCAGACACAAAGAGTTGTTGTCAAGGAGAAACTAATAAGGACTTGAAAGAGGGTATGTTGTGGTCAGAGTAGCATGCTTAGGTATGAGATTTGGGGGAGAGTGAGTATTGGATACATCAATAAAATAGTAATTAAAGTCATGTAGAATACACAAAGAGTAAAGTCAGTAAGAAACTGAGATGAGAAGAACACTGGAGGTTATACATGACATAATGACCTCTTATACAATTATATAGCCAGTGAGCTGATATGCAGCCAGGCCTTCCACTAGGCTCAGTATTTCAGGGTTGAAAGGAAAAGTGGGTTACAAATACTAATGAGAAATAAAGAAGACAGTGGTATTATCTCCAAGTCTGATGGTGTAGGTGATGGGAGAAAAAAGGGACTGAGTTTTTTTTTTAATTTCAGCAAAACAAAACCCAACAGATACGTCGTTTATATCAAAGAATGTTGCTTATGTGTATCTGCCTGTACTATCAGTATTTTTCTACTTTCTATTTAGTAATTACATAAAAGATTATAAAAATACATGTGAGAGTATATACAAATGTGACTCACATAATCACTTATTAGGAGGAGTTTGTTAAAAGGAGAAAATAAATGTATTTTATATTATTATACTTGTTAATTATAATTAACATTAATAAAAGTTTGTGAAGCTTCCATACTCAATAAGAACACTTCCAAGTCAACATAGTTCCAATCTCCATCAATATGATCTCTTCAGAAAGTAAAGATGCTCTTAACTTTTATGGTAATCCTTTCTCCATAGTTAGTTGTATCACCAAACTGCTTCTCTATGGTCTCTGGACACCGTAGCTTTGCAGATTTGATCATTCCTGTAGTAGTAGTAGTAGTAGTAGTAGTAGTAGTAGTAGTAGTAGTAGTAGTAGTAGTAGTAGTAGTAGTAGTTTTAAAGTTCATTTTGATTTGTAGATTTTGTCTATAAATTTTATAAAGAAATCTGAATTGTTTGTCTTATGATATTTCTCAGAGACTGGATTTTTCTGAATTCAAGTCTGGGATGAACACCTTTCCATTCTCCTAGTGAATGTCTGCAAATTGACAAGTGAATACAGAGGCTTAAACAGCTCTGAGTTGAGTCCCATTGAAAAGATGATAAGGGTATTGATTTCTTGCCCATAGAGGCACATGATATGTGGTTCCTTCTGTTTCAGTGAAGTTGACAGCTGGTGATATTCAATATTAAAATTTATAAACATATTGGAGACAGCAACAGAGTGGTATTTTATTCCTTCAATTTTTATTAAATATTATTTTAAGGAGGAATTATTTTGTCTACCCCTTAATTATACTGTGGTACAAAATTAAAAACCTATTTAATTACCCTATTTATCTGTATGAAAATATAGCATACAGTCTGTTTAAGTCAACCTTATGTATTATTCAAACTAAAATATAAATTATCCTATCTTTGACCAATGGGGCCTTCATTAAATAGTCTCATTTAGGCAAAACTAAACATTTATATGTGTGTGCTTGTTTTTGTGCACATGGTATGTATGTGGTGTTGGGGGAGGCCAGAGGTCAACGTCAACTACTAGTCACCCTATTTTGTGAGACAGTTTCTCACAAACATGGGCACACTAATACCTAGGATTCTATCTGTTTCTGGCTCGATCGTGTTGGGATTACAAGTGCTTATCAGCATGCCTAGTCATTTTACCCCAGTGGCTTCTGGGAAACAAACACAGGTCCTCATGCTTGCACAGCATACAATGAGTGACTTATCTATGTCCCTGCACCTCCCAGACTGACATAATTTAAGCAATGACTCTAATAATCTTTGCTAGCTCCACTGTGAGTTGGTACAATATGGTCTTGCACACTTAGCTGGGTCACACATTTTTACAAGCACCTATACTCTTTTGCTCAGAAGTAGAGTTTCAAAAGTATGTAGTGGTGTTAGATGCTAGACTTAGCATAACAGTTCCGTTCCTTGTTTCAGGGTAAGCAAAATTTCTATACACATCCACAGGCTTGTTCACACACACACACACACATACACACACACTCTCTCTCTCACACACACAGAAAGAGAGCGAGCGAGTGAGAGAGAGAGAGAAAGAGAGAGACTCGTATATCATCGTATTCTTTTTTACAGTTGACAGATATATTGTGCAATGTGATGGTTCACAGGCTTTCCTCATTCCTGTGATAAAATCAAGTCAAGGAGAGACGTTTTATTTTTGCTTACAGCTCTTGAGGTTACAGTCCATCACAGTAGGGGATTCATGGCAGTACAATCGTGAGGCATCCAGTTCCATTGCCTAAAGAAACAGAGAGACCAGTGCTCATCCCTAGCTCATTTTCTCCTTTGAGTTCAGTCTAGAACTCCAGCCTATGGAATGTTGCCATCTATAATCAGAATGGGTCTTTCTACTGTAGTTAACACAATCTAGAAGCTTCCTCACAGTCATACTCAGGGGTTTGTCTCCTAGGTGCTTCTAAATCCCATTAAGTTGACTGAGAAGGTTAACCATCACCATATGTACACATCGTGGGATGATTAAGCAAAGATATCAAGTGACTTTTCCTCAAACAGTTATCACCTTGAGGATGCTTGCTCATTACATTATGTATCACTTTTGAGTTAACTGTTGTCATTTGTATATGAATAAACCTTGGTATGGGGAGTATTATATTAAGAGAAATGCCTACCCGAAGCTAATTACATGTTTTTACTCTTACGAGAGATTTTAAAAGTTGATCAAAGAAACGATACAGAATAAGATGGCAATGATCAGGACTGGCAGTTAGGAAGAGGAATACACAGGAAAATAGAGGTTAGAGGATCTGGACTTATAGGTACACAAGGAACTCTGCTCAAGAAGTCATTTGCACAGCATGCTCATGAGTGTTAATGGTAAACCGGCATATTATATCGTTTCATTTTGCTTCATTGCTCATTGAAAACGCTGCTTTTTAAAAACATATTCAAAGTTTATGGTACCCATGAGTCCAGCAAGTCTGTAGGCACTACAATTCTAATAGCTTGTGCCTGTTTTGTGGTTCTCTGCCACTTTGGTAATTCTAAGGGCATTTTTAGATTTTTCATTATTCTGTATCTTTGTTATACTAGACTGAAGTAGCAATATTTGATGTTACCAGTTGTGATTGTTTTGGGGCTCTGCAAACCATGCCATATAAAATGTAAATTCAACAGATAAGTGTGTGTATTTTGTATTCACACCCTATCTCTTTCTTCTCTGGCCTCTTTCTTCCTTGAGATGCAATAATATTGAAACTAGGGTATGTAATAACCCTGCTATGGTCTCTAGGTGTTAAAGTTAAATGAAGACACCTATATCTTTCACTTTAAGTCAAAAGCTTGAAATATATATGAGAAACCATTGCAGGTTGAAGACTGAGAGCTAGTCCTCTGTGCTACAGAGTTAGCCAAGCTGTCCATACAAAGCTATTCCAATGAACACACAAATGAGGAAGTAAAAGAGATTTATTGCTCACAGGAGAGATCTAGGTGGATGATAAATCACCCACAATATTTCTGTAAGCCAAAATCTAGTCCAGAACAATGCCCTAACTCTAGCATTCTGTGAAGCCTCAGAGTGAAATGAAGAAATTGCTGGAGGCAATTTTGAAGCCAGAATGGTTGGTTCTTGAGATATATAGAGAAAAACTTTCTCCTTAAGAAAAGTGCTAATCAACAAGTGCTTTTGTTGAAGCTGCAGAAAGTTGATCAGGGAATCTAATTAAGAGCACTGTTAAAGGCGACCACAAAAATCAATGGTTTTCATCATAACTTAAAAGTCTACATTGACAAGAGATAATGGGATTAACATTCATAACTAGAGAAAAAAACTAAGAAACTTTCAGGAGAGACTCTGCTATGGTCTAATGTGCTAATGTGGATGGTAACTAATCAGACTGTGTTCTATAAATGTATTCACAGTGTGAATGACAGCTTGTATGTTCACAGCATGCTTTGCCAAGACTTACTATTCAGAGAAACAACAATAACAAAGGCATTATTTCATAGTAATGCTGTGTACTGGCAGTGTTCTGTTTAGCAAAGAGCTCTGATGTAGGTGTATACTGAGATTAAGATGACTTCCATTTGGCAGCTGATGGATAAGTGAGTAATTTCAATTTCCAACTCTTATTTTTAAGTAATATATTTCCCAAGGCTATAACTGCCATTGTCAGTGATTCCTCTGCTAGATTTGGTCAACGTCAATTGAAAACTTTCTGAAAAGGAAATAACCATTGTAGACACTATTGAGAAAACTCATGATTCATCCAGGAACTGGGGACTTTTGGAGAAGCTGATCCCAATTCTCATGAATGACTTTGTGGAGTTGAAAATTTCAGTGGAGGAAGTCCCAGATCTGTTAGACTCAGAAGAGGAATTAGAAATAGGAATGACACCTGTAGATATAGAAACAAGAAGATTTGTTGGAATTGCTCAAATATTTTGATGAAAACTTAATAAATGAGAATGTGATTCTTGTGTGTGGTCACAGAAAATGCTTTCTTTCATATTTATTTTTGGCCACAGAAAGTATTTTCTTTCATATTTGTTTTTGTTTATGAGTATGCCCTGTGTGTTTGTGCATGAGTGGTCACATGTATTCAGGAGTCAGATATTGGTGTCTTGAGTCTGAGCAGTCTTAAGATATTCTATTATCTCTTTTTAATGTTCATTTAGAATTCTTTGTGTAAGTCAATATATAATGAATATTCATCATTGATTCATCTATCAATGTCTTCCTATTAACTATCCTTCAAATTCTTTCATTTTAATAGATTTTTAAAACACATATCTGATGCCTCTGTGTGAGAAAGTCAGTTTTGCTAGGAAATCTGCAGCTCACGTGTTAATTTTCTCATGACTTGATTATTTTAAAGGACAACTTGTTTTTGTTTTGGTTTACATCATTGGTATAAATTTTTTACCAGTGGTTTATATTTTCTTGAGCGTACCTGCTGTATTCCAGTACTTACTGGACTGGACAAAATTATTTACCGTCTTTTCCTGCAGAGATTTCCCATCATGCACAAGTTCTTTGCCCATTTCTTCTTTAGCTGTTGTATTGTTTTATTTCTTCTTTAATTTTTGTATTTTAATCTTCTTTTTCATAATTTGTGCCTTCATTTCATCCATATTTCACATAATATATATTAAATAATTTTCTATAATGTTATATTTTATAAATCATTATGAATTTCTTCCTTCATTCTACTTTGTCTCTCTTAACTTGTGAATAATCATTTTAATCTCCTTTCTCCTATGTCTCAGTCTTTTCCAATTTTTATCAAAGCATTTCCTATATTTTTACAATATTTTGATTTCCTCATATATCATTTAGAAACAAAATATAAATTTTATACATTTTTATGACCGTGTATTTCTGGTCTGCTTTTATTTTCCATAGATTTCATTCTGCTTCTTAATTACAATACATTTTTTGAAGTTTAACATGATTTTATTGTCAAGTACAATTTATTTTTTCTCATTTTTATATGAAATTTTTTTTTTTTTTTTTTTGGTTTTTCGAGACAGGGTTTCTCTGTGTAGCCCTGGCTGTCCTGGAACTCACTCTGTAGACCAGGCTGGCCTCAAACTCAGAAATCCACCTGCCTCTACCTCCCAAGTGCTGGGATTAAAGGCGTGCACCACCACTGCCCAGCCGTATGAAATTATTTCATTAGCCTTGTCAAGTTCGACATTGATCATTCATTCATTCATTCATTCATTAGTCAAGTCTCATAGTATAGCACTGACTCCTTGGAACTCACAATACAGAACAGGCTGTTCTTGAACTCAAAGAACTCTGCCTATCTCTGCTTCCCAAGTTTTGGGATTATCAATCCTATTTTATTGGTTTAAGAATGTCTATAGAAGCCCTAGACAAACACAGATGTATTCACTCCAAAAGTTGTGTGACTAGAGGCTGACAGTGGAGGAGTTATTTAATTACACTAACCTTCCAGAACCACTGGCTAGGTTGCTTAAATAACATTTTTTAAAAAATTATATTTCCAAAGACTAGAAGTCTACCAAGTCACTAGCAAAATAGTCTCCTGCAGAGGCTGCTCCTCTAGGCTCTCCTCTGCACCTTCATGCTTTGTGTTCACAGAACTTCAGTTGCTGATATGTATAGAAGGAGATCTCTCTCTCTCTGTCTCTCTCTGTCTCTCTCTCTCTGTCTCTCTCTCTCTCTCTCTCTCTCTCAGCATCCAATCCTATTGGATTATGACTCAGCACTTTTATCCTCATTGAGCTTAATTGTGTCGTGAAAGACCTATCTCTAAGTGCAATCTCCTTGATGGTTAAGGCTTCTAAATAGGAATTTTGTGGGTATATTTCTGCATGTAGGATTAATATGACGAAATAAAGACTCAGTTCACATAATATAATAGAAATATCCATCTAGATTTGGCACAAGGGATTAAGGAGACATTGCTTTATTCTGTCAGGCTTGAAGAATGTGGTTGTGAGAACCTTGGCTTTAGAAATAGGAGGCTCCAGGATAATATTAATCAGAGTTACCATTTGCTTGTGATGAATATGAAATCTAATTTATGCTATTATTGGGGTCACTGAGCAGGGAGGATCCCATATTCAGACAGTAGCAGAAGCAGGATTTTCTCTAAAAACATGCTGTTTCTAAGGCATCTTTGCTCCCTCCATCAACTCTGCAAATGCTTCATTTCTTTTTTTTTCTGAGGGCAGACGCTAACCTGAAGCCTGGGATTCCATTTTGACTGCATTCTGTTTAGTAGTTTTAGAGGTATTTTGAGGTTTTAGTTTCTGTAATGCTGGGACCAAATGGAAGAGGCTTCCTTAGGAATACAAATTTCTCAAAATTGATTGAACTAAAATGAAAGAATGTTGAAGCGATTTCTCCTCTGCAGGGTGAATACTGCAAGTTATAAAAATAGCTCAGGATGTATTATTCTCGGGGATATTTTATGAAATTGGCATCCATATCCACTGGTGTTTTAAGAATTGTCAACCTAAAATGTGGTTGTAAGAATTAGATAGACTCATAAACACAGCAGAGTGAGCAATGCCTAGAGATTAGTTTTTCCACTATAAAGTTTGCAACAAAATGATAACAGAGAGCATTGAACAGAATGACATCATTTGTCTCCTGTGACTAATACTAGAGTGACTAACACTAGAACAAACCAAATAAAACATTCTAAAATAAGAGGTTCCTGTCATTCTCATTAAAATGTGTGTTTTAGTAAATACAGCTGAAAATCTTGTGGTTTTTCTTCAGTTGTATTATAACTTTTGATTACATCTTGATTTCCTGAATAAAATCCATGGCAATGTTACAATTATTCCATTTATAGATGATAACATTTTGAGAAAGCCTTGCAGACAGAGATTCTAATAACTATTCATTATTTCTAAAAAAAATATCTTAAGGGCATGTGACATTTTCAAATTATGGAAATTGTTATCAAAAGTATTTTTATACAGTGCATGGTATGCTGCGCATAGTTCTCATATATGCCAATATAAAGGCTGACTAGTGGCCAATTAACTGGCTGGGCATGAACATTCTGCTCAACAAGGATGATAAAATTACTAATGTGCTGGGGAATATTCATGAGAAACTCAGAGAGCTGGCAGGAGGTGGTAGCAGAAAAAGAAAGACATAAGGGATTAAAAACCAGAAGAAGACATAAATCAATGAAAGCCATACCCAAATAGGAAAATGAGTAAGGAAAAGACACATACATACATACACATGAAAGAGTAAGAATGTTCAATGGGAAAGAATTATTTGGGAGTGAAAATGATATCTGGTCCAGGTGGCTCAGGTCTATAGCCATGGTATTCAGGAGAGTAAAGGAACAGCCAGGTTCGGTGCCTGCCTGGGCTATAGAGCGTGTTCAAGGCCAGCCTGGGCAATGTAATGTTTCAAAATAAAAAGCTAAAAGAGGGCTGGAATAGAGCCTAGTGGAAGAACATTTGCTTAGCCATTTGTGAGACCCTAGATGCAACTCCAATTCTACGTACTGTGTGCGTGTGTGTGTGTGTGTATTAATTCCAATCCATGCTACATACAACATTATTCAGTGGTTCCCTTGTTCTGTTTCAGTGGTGAGGTTGAATTAAAACCCCAAGTAGCACATGATAATTTCAGAACTGAGGGTTAAGAGAAGAGGATTTGAATATATTTTTAAAAAATAATTTGTGACATTTTGCTCATTTTTGGTCAAAATTGGCTGAAAAAAGTCATACAATTGAGCCGATATAAGGCAGAAATTTCACAGGAATGGGCCACAAATAACTTGAGGCAGTAGGATTGTGCACTCCTAGCATAACGGCAGAACACTTAAGGAGGAAGGCTATGCCTGTAATTTGAAGGATTTTCCCGTCCCAAGACTTGGCATGGTGATTGCTGACTCTAGGACATTTGTCTAATTACTTTGCATTTCTCCCAGTTTCCTGAAACACAATAACTGTATAGATGTTGAAAGTTAACAAGGACTTTTGAAAATTGGAGTAGCCTTTCTGGGTGAAGAGGCTGTGGGAGGTAGAACGGATAGTGCAGATACTGGATAAGCACTCCGTCCCAAGAAGCCCTGTGTCATCGGACTACAGTTTCTACTTCTTGTATGTAAATAAAGCAAAATTGACACTTTTGACCTAGCAAGGTCACATTTAGTTTTTTAAAAAATAGATTATGATATTCATAGAAAATATCCACAAAACATGCAACTATGTTTATATTTATTTGTGCTTATGGGGCATATAATTCACACTGTCAATCTGGTCATTTAAGTTACCCAACCAATGCAGTTCACTGAGCAGAAAATTTGCATCTTGTAAAATCACAATTTTTCCATATTATTAGAGCTAGTAAAATATGTAGTCTTTGCACTAATATAACACAAAAATAACCATTTGACATTTCTTCGATTCATTTGTATCAGTAGTTCTTAACTTCCCTAATACTGCAAACTTTTAATCAGTTCCTTATGCTATGGTAAACCTCAACCATACAACTATTTCATTGCCACTCCATAACTGTAATTTTGCTACTTTTATAGATTGTAATGTAAACATCTGATATGCAGTATATCTAATATGAGACACTGTTATGGTTTTTATATGCTCAGCACAGGGAGTTGTACAATTATAGGGTGTGGCCATCTTAGAGTAGGTGTGGCCTTACTGGAGGAAGTGTGTCACTGTGGGTGTTGGCTTTAAGACCTGCATCCTAGATGCTTGGAAGTCAGTATTCTGCTAGTGGCCTTCATATGAAGATGTAGAACTCTCAGCTTCTCCTGTACCATGCCTGCCTGGATGCTGCCATGTTCCCACCTTGATGATAATGGACCAAAACTCTGAACCTTTAAGCTAGTACCAAAGAAATGCTGTCCTTACAAGAGCTGCCTTGGTCGTGGTGCCTGTTCACAGCAGTAAAACCCTAATTAAGACAAAATCCCCTAAAAGGGGCCATGATCCACAGATTGAGAAGCACTGATGTATCTGGTTCTATATGAGTACTGATAACATCTTGAAAACATTCATTAATACTACTCAATTAAGTGCTAATTAGAATATAGAAAAACCAGTTAAACTGCTTCAAAGTTAAAAGTAGTAAAATCTAAGTATTAGATTAGAAGAAAATCTATAAGTATTCATTAAGTGTGCCATGGAAAGATACCAAATGCTATGATAAAATTTGAGAATCTAGTTTGAAAATTAATGACTTTTATAACTACATATATAATAGAATTTCTCTATAATACTACAAGGAACATTTTCCCTTGAGACTGGCTCTACAGGAGTCTTCCTTTAACCCTTCTCAGTTTATTAGGAGCAAAGAGCTAACTGGTTGCAAATGTAGATTTTTATGAAATCCACTAGGGCACATTTATTCTGTATCACTTAAAATCCAGTTTTCAGACTTCATAATCCAGTTTTCTGTAATTGCATCAATATCAGTAAATACAACATCCATTTCAGGACATAACTCTACATAAAAATGCAGGATTAAAACAGTGAATAAAAAGACTAACTCTGAATGTGCACATTTACCAATCTCTTCCTTTGTATCTCTAACTGTTCTGTGAGTGTGTTAGAACTATTATCGTAAAAGAGTAACTTTTGTTGAATCATTTAATTGAAACAGAATAATTTCTCTGAATGAATGCTAAACTGTTCCCTCACCACGCATTCTCCATTCATCCAGTGATGAGAAGAAGGCAACACACAGTAAATCCTGAATTGTAATTGCCTGGCAATCTAGGTATTAGCACAGAACAAATCATGTGCTGATTTAAATCAAACAGAATAAAACAGAATAGGGTCTCTAACATTTCAGTGCACAAACAAACATTCATAGCTTTGTTAAAACATGCAGTTCTTTGGCTCAAGGGAAATTCTTAATTTCTAACAGTTACTGAGTAATAGTGATGTTGGACCCACAAATAATCAGGTGCTAGAAACTGGTAAGATGTAGGTCAGAAGGACAAGGGAGTGGAATATAGGAAGTATTCTTGACCACCTTTGGGCCAGAAAGTGTTCTACTTGTAGATTACTTATCAGAATATAACATTGTGCACTAGCTGCTGCTACAGGGACCCTAAGTCTCAGTAAGGTCAAATGGCAGGCCTGTTTTGCTGCCTGTCTTTACATTGATTTTTTTCTTTATTTCACCTCAAAGCTCCTTCTCAGAAGGTGTGACTGTGTCCCACAGCAATATTTGCCTCTGATCACAGGAGGAGGTTTCTAAGTCTTTCATGAGGCACTTCCAGAGACCAAAAGGATTGTAGAGGAGGAGTTCTTTGGGGGGGATCACTTTTAGCCTCTGATCTCTGCCCACGCTGCCTGTAGATGAAACGGGAAGCAAAGTCACAGAAAAGTCCTAGAGGGACCCCTAAGATTAAAAGGTGGACAGAGGGTGATTAATTTTTAGGATGGTTGGTCTGTGACTCATATAAATTGAAAACGGCTTTGTGAGTTCATGGAGGGGTCTTGTGGTCAGATTACAGCTCAGCACTTAAGACCACAAACATCACTAAGGCATCCCTTCGAACCATTTCTGGAAACACATCGTACACGTATGTAGCAGTGATTAACAACCTAACGGCGGTACTGCTGAAGATGCTTTCCTTCTCAGGCCGAATATTAGATCTTTTACTATTAAAAAACAAAAAAACAAAAAACAAAAAGCTTCTGACCATTGTACATCTGAAAAACTCTCCGTTAGGCTGTTACTTGCCGCTCTTCTGTCTGCTGGCAAAGAAAGCATTAGTTGTGACCTGAGTGCTGGCTTTCATGTTAATGCTCATTAAATGCATTACTAACTCATCCTCTGATAGTGCAAATCACATAGAATGTAAAGATTACATCACTCTTTTCCATCCGTCAAAAACGTAACTAAAATGAAGTTGATGATGGGAGGTATATCTTTCAACTCATGGCACCAGGGTGCAGAAGATGAATTTTCCTCCTTTAATGTTTACATTTGTTTGCTAAAATTATTTTTAAATGTATTTTTAAATGATTCCAAATATGCAGGGAAAATAACTTGTCATTAATTTTGTTTTTTAATTACTATGCTAATAAAGATACAAGTTCACCCTTTCCTTCATGACACCACACCTCACTACATTAGAAACAAAGGATTTGGCGAACAACCACAGAACAAAAGAAATGTATTTCAGAGTAGCATCCTCTATGCTTGTCTGGAAGCAAGCATTGAATTTCAAACAGTTTGCACTACTCCAGCCCTTTTCTGTACTTTGCAATGTATCAAATTTATGATCTAACTCTGGTTATACTTAACTATAATCTTTATTTTCATAAGAGATCATTTACCATGGTAATTGATAAATTAGAGCTTAAATTAGTTATTCTCGCATGAATTTCATCAACTCACTTGATGCCCTGTGGAATACCAACACTAGAGTTTGCTTAGTTATGACACATAGGAAAGATTTTGCTAAATAATGCATTATATAGGATCTCAGCTTAGGTAACCTTTTACATTATTTTTTATACATTGTACACTGAGAGAAAATGTTCTTCACTCTACATTTGATCTGTCCTCTGTTCATACAGTAATTGGCCCCACATTCTCACAGTTTATGGTATCCTGGTGATAGCAATGAGTCTAGTGGACAATAACACTTCCTGTATAAAAAAAATCATTCCCCTTCACAGAGATACCCTCACCACCACATTGCCAAGTGTGTGGGGAAGCAGTTGAAGTGAATGGCTGAACTCTCCTCTGTCATAGCAACATTCCTCAGAGTGCAAAAGATGGTTGTCTCTCTGGCTGTACATCATGATTTTATCTGCTAGCACCAAAGAGAAAGGCAGAATAAAGAGCAATCCAGACTGGGTATTCGGTTGTGGTTTATTTGCTCCTAATTGTGGACTGACTACGTGCTTGTACTTCTCTGACCCTTGATACAGGGAGAACTTAAGGAACTCATCAATTGTAGAGAGCTATTTTTAAATCAACTGGAAAGACAAACAGACCTGATAGTGAAAGTGTGAATTTATCCTTTCCCACAGTGAATTGTCACAAGTGGCTCTCTCACAAATTGTTGGAATCTATAGCTGACAACCAAGAGGAATTCAAGCATATTCGTGGAGGCTACAAGTTTCTGGAGGCTGATCTTAGAATGTATTTTTTGCCTTCTAGAAGTTAGCTGAAACAAAACAAATATGTGTTTATCTGGTTTCTCCACCAAAGTAGTTCCTTGATTTTGGCCCAGTTTGCAAAATACAATAGAATATGCCAGGTCAGGACATTCAGTCCACTAAGAATAATCTCTTTATCTTTGATGGCAGTAAACAGAGAGCACAGTTTTCATTACCCAAGGCAAGGCATGTGCCTACAGCCAGTGGGTAATTTTATCAGCTCAAATTGACTCAGTTTTCAGTACATATCTAGCTAACCTGAATATTTAAATTAATACAGGAGTGTTACTTAAATATAAATTATAATACTTACAAATGGATTGTCAGTCATTAAAAACAATACAAGGGGTGCTTTATTTAGTTTTGCTTCTATTATTATTTCATTTTTATTAGAAAGAGATAGTTTTCTCATACAATATATTCTGTTTACTGTTTCCCTGCCTTCTACCCCTCCCAGTTTCTGCTCCACTTCCACACAGATCTACTCCCTTTCTGTCTCTCAGTAGGAAAGAATGGGCTTCTAAGAGATAACAAAAAGTGACAAAATAAAATATGATTCAAAAAATTAAATCACAGCTATACAAGGCAAACCAACAGAAAGAAAAGAGCCCTAGAGAAAGCACTAGAATCACAGACCTTAGTTCACATTCAAGCGTTCCATAAAAATATACCAAATTGGAAGTTAAAATATATATGCGGAGGAACCGGGTGCCGATCTAAGAGTATAGAGAATATCATGAGGAGTCATTTTATCATTTGTTTTTTACCAGTAGTATTTGGTTTTATTCTAGATCTCTGGCTTACCTTGTCTCTGGTTCTTAGTTACTCAAGTAGGGTCATCTATGAGGTCCATCTCCTGGAGTGGGCCTTAAGTCACATCAGTCACATATTGGTTACTCCCACAAGCATATTTTGCAGGCAAGGACAGTATTGTAGATAAAAGAATTTGGGGCTGGGTTGGTGTTTACATTTCTTTTATGGTAGCTTTTAGAGTGCCTTCCCATACAAAGGACACTGAAGGTATACTGACTAGTTTTATATCAATTTAACCCAAGCTAAAGTTATCTGAGAAGATGAAACTTCAGTTAAGAAAATGTCTCCTTGTGCTGGAGGCAAGCCTGTATATCATGTTCTTAATTAAGAACTGCTGTGAGTAGGGCCCAGGGCACCACCAGTGGGTGGTTCCATACCTGGACTGGTGGTCCTGAAATCTACAAGAAAACAGGATGAACAATCCAGGGGAAACAAGCCAGTGAGCCTCAACCCTTCATGCCTCTGCATCAGCTCCTGCCTCCAGGTTTCTGTGCTAGGCGAGGTTCTACCCTCACTGTATTTTAACATGAAATGTTACATGAAATTGGGAGAGAAATAAAACCTTTCCTCTCCAAGTTGATTTTGGTCAGGCTGTTTCACTGCAGTAACAGAAATCCCAAATAAGACAGTAGAGGTGAAGGTTCCATGCAGGCACCAGTTCGCCCACTCCACATGCAATGAGTTATATGCATGCTGCCTTCAGCAATGTGCCCTTACTCTCAGTTGGTGTAAACCAACGTATTATCTTCACAACGGACTGGGTGGTTTGGGGATTTCCATGGGACCACTTTGGCCAACAATTGGATTCAACCCAGTCCTGATATTAGAAGCTTCATTTGGTGACAAGAGAGATGGTCAGTTGGAACTCCATCTTCCCCATTATTTGGAGACATTATTAAAATTGCCTTCATATATTTGAAGAAGTTTCCACTGCACTAGGTTTCCACACTACCCCTCAAATGCCATTCAATTCTATCTGTATCACCCTGTATTCTCTCCCTTAACTCTTTCCCCCTTTCCCATCTCTACCTGATCCGTCTATTCCTGCTCCACTTCTTTCAGTCCACCCATAAAATCTATCATGGAAATCCATGTGTTGCCCCTGGTTCCTTCATTTTTACCTAACCTTTCTGGGTCCATGGATTGTAGTTTGGTTATTATTTACCTAATAGCTAATACATACATATAAGTGAATACATTTCATACTTATCTTTCTGGGTCTGGGTTCCCTCACTCAGGTTGATTTTTTTTGTCTAGTTCTAGTTCCCTGAAATTTTCATGATCTCATTTTTTAAACAAGTAAGTAATACTCTATAGTGTAAATGTTCCACATTTTCTTAATCTATTCCTATGTTGAGGGACATTTAGGTTGTTTTTGGTTTCTGGCTATTATAAATGGAGCAGCAATGAATATGGTTGAGAAAGTGTCCTTGTGATAAGATGAAGTGTTCTTTGGGTGTATGCCCAAGAGTGGCAAGGCTAGATTCTGAGGTAGATCAATTCTCATCTTTCTGAGATGATTTCCATAGTGTCTATACAAGTTTGCACTCCCACCAGCAATAGATGAGTTGCCCTTATTCCACATTCTCGTCAGCATGAGCTGTCACTTGCATTATTGATCTTAGCCACTCTGACAGGTGTAAGATGAAATGTCAAAGTAGTTTTGTTTTGCATTTCCCTGATTACTAAGGATGTTGAACATTTCTTTAAATGTTTCTTAGCCATCTGAGTTTTCTTTATTGAAAATTCTCTGTTTAGTTTGGTACTCTGTTTTTTAAATTGGCTTAGTTTGATTTTTGGGTTTCTAGTTTCTTGAGTTCATTATATATCTTAGGTATTATTCCTCTATTGGATGTGGAGTTGGTAAAAAAAAAAAAAGTAATAAAATCCTTTTTTCCCATTCTGTAGGTTGCTACTTTATCTGAATGACAGTGTCCTTTGAAAAGTAGTTCTTTTAAAGAGACAGGAAGAAAAAAAAAAAAAAACAAAGGAGAAGGGAAAGTTCAAACAAATAGTGTTCTCCAGTTACCATTCTGGTTCTGCCAGAAGCCGAGCTTTCTAGGCTTGTCTCACTTTCTCTATTATTTTTGATTTAAGCATTACTAGAGTTTTGAAACAGTGACAAGGAAGAACAAAGTGAAAATAACTCTATTGGAGCACTGTTTTATCTATAAGTGAGGTGTTTATTTTTCAGACAACCAGAAGAAAAGTTTATTCACAAATCTACCATCACTCTTCCTCAAAAACATCTGACACACCACTGTAAAAAATTTATTTGACACTATTTGACAGAGTCTATTCTCTGAAACTAACAGTCACTGCTCTTAAAACTTTAAGCAGAGTTGTGTTCAATTACAGATTTCTGTTTTTAGTTAATAGCACTAGATATGATTCCACAGAAAGAACAGTATGGGGATTCCAAATAAAATATGAATTAGAAGACAGACTCATTTAAAGAGAACCACCAATTAAATCCCGTTAATTAAATCCCAATATTTAAATTTCATACAAAGTGACCTCCCAGAGCTTACATAGGCCATGTTCTAAAAGAAGGAGTGAATCAACCCTAGGCAAACATCAGCCCAGCCCTGTGCCCATCCTGTACTGTGAATGCTAATATACAGACTTCGTTTTTGTCTTGAGACAGGATCTCTTTATTCCCTAGCCTACCTTGAACTAACTGTAGACCAGGTTAGTCTTTGATTTAGAGAGATCTACCTGCCTTTGCTTCCCAAGTGCTGGAATAAGAGATATGGATCCATGCACAGCTTGTTTAGATTTTTATTTTAATATTTTTTGTGGATTTTTTATTGGATATTTTCTTTATTTACATTTCAAATGTTATCCCGTTTCCTGGTTTCCCCCCTGAAAACCCCCTATCCTCTCCCCTCCCCCTGCTTCTATGAGGGTTTTTCTCCACCCACCCTCCCACCCACTCCCACCTCCCCGCCCTCAAATTCCCTACACTGGGGCATCGAGCCTTCACAGAACCAAGGGCCTCTCCACCCATTGATGCCCAACAAAGCCAACCTCTGCTACATATGTGGCTGGAGTCATGGGTCCCTCTATGTGTACTCTTTGTTTGGTGGTTTAGTTCCTGGGAGATCTGGGGTGTCTGGTTGGTTGGTGTTGTTTTTCTTCCTATGGGGTTGCAAACCCCTTCATTTGAAAATATATTTATAAATTTTAAATTAGATATAGGAGTTTATTAACCTTAAATGGAAATATATCCTTTATCATAAATGACAATGAATTTTATGATTAGACTGCCTGTGTTTGTTTCTTGGTTTTTGGATTTAAATGAACTTTAACCCTTCCACTTGACAGTGAAGAGAACAATGTGTCTGCCTTAATAGACTCAACCTTCTAAAAGGAGAAAATCTACACACTGTGGGAGAGTGTAATCACTAATTTGTTTAATGTCTTTATTTGACTTACTGCAGTTGGTGTAGAAAAACATTCAGAATAAAATATATAGAAAGTTCTTTCTTCCTTCATTATATTCTCTTAAGATACACCACAAGTCCTTAAGTCAAAACACTGAGTTGTCCCTTGATATATACATGTATCATGCATCTGAAGACTTTGCTCTATAAAATAGCAAATAATAACAAAACTTCATTCTAAGTTGTAGAAAGTATTCTAAATCAGTGTGAGTTTTAGTTCCATACCTCCAGTTCCAGAAGAGGAATAACAGAAAAGGAGCAACAATAGATAGTATAATTTGTATCATTTGAATTTGGTTCAGACTTTTTCCACTATGTTGTTCTTATGGGGTTAAGAAGCTAAACTGAGTAGAAATAACTTCATCTCTTGATTCTGTAGGCTCCTCGACCAATGGTTCTTGGCTAGATTTATGGTACCAGACAGTGTTTTCACTGTGGAGTCAGCTTTAAATCCAATTAGAGAGTGGTTAGTTACCTCTATATTATCTGTGCTACTATTGAACCTAGGGGCATAGGGTTAACAGCTGGATAAAACAGCTGCTCATGACTTTCTTACCCAGCAGGCTGCATAATACTTTCCAATATTATAAAACTAGCCAGCTGGGAAGAAGCTTTCTGGTTAGTACCAACTTGATTTCTTCATGTTCTGGGATCAATGTATGTAGCATCTTCAAAACTAGGCTCTTAACATCAAATCCAGGTAGCCAATAAAGAATAATGACAATAGCCCATATTATTTGGCAGGGAATATCTCGGGAACCACTAACCTACAACTTGAGGTACGTATCCCACATCTGCCCCTGAGTTTTTTTATTTGGTAAGCCATGACTCTGGGATATGCACAATCCATATGTATGGTAACTCCAATTAAACTTTATATATATATATATATATATATATATATATATATATATATGTGTGTGTGTGTGTGTGTGTGTGTATAATTTTATTTATATGTATTATATGTACAAATTATAAAATAAATGTATGTATATGTATATATAACATATATGTGTGTATATAACACATATAAATATATACATATATACATACATATGTGTGTGTGTGTGTGTGTGTGTGTGTGTATATATATATATATATATATATATATATATATATACACTAAAATAGTAGATTTCAAATTGACCTTTGAAAACATTTTCAAGTTGGTATCATACTGCCCTCCTAATTCATGTATCTGTTCCCACAGATTAGTCTATCCCTCCCTTTGACTCTTGAGAATCTCTTACCTCCAAGGTCTCTAGTACATTCTGGAAGGCTCCCTAACCTCCTACCTCCCAAGGTTGCCTGTTCCCATTCTTTCTGCCGGCTCTCTGGGCTTTAGTCCTTTCCCCTACCTAACACCAGATCATGTTCTCTTCTCCTCCACCCCCTGTCCACTTTCCTCCCTCCCTCTCTCTCTCTCCCCGTGTGATTGCTTTCTTCTCCCTCCCAAGTGGGACTGAGGCATCTCACTTGGGCCCTTTAGCTTGTTGACCTTTTTGACTTCTGTGAACTCTATCTTGAGTATTTGTCACTTCTTTGGGGGTGGTTGGCTAATATCCACTTCTCAGTAAGTACATATTGTGTATGTCCTTTTGGGTCTGAGTTACCTTACTCAGGATGATATATTCTAGTTCCATCCATTTGCCAGCAAAACTCAGGATGTCCTCATTCTTAATAACTGAGTAGTATTCCATTGTATAAATGAACCACATTTTCTGTATCCATTCTTCTGTCTTGGGACATCTGGGTTGTTACCAGTTTCTGGGTATCACAAAGAAGGCCATTATGAACATAGTGGAACATGTGTACCTGTGTCATGATGGGGCATCTTTTGAGTATATTCCCAAGAGTGGTATTGCTGGGTCTTCAGGTAGATCTATTTCCAATTTTCTGAGGAGCCTCCAGATTGATTTCCAGAGTGGTTGTACCAGTTTGCAATCCCACCAGCAATAGAGGAGTGTTCCTCTTTCTCCACATTTCTCAAACATGTATTGTCACCTGAGATTTTGATCTTAGCCATTCTCTTAGTCAGGGTTTCTATTCCTGCACAAACATCATGACCAAGAAGCAAGTTGGGGAGGAAAGGGTTTATTCAACTTACGTTTCCACACTGCTGTTCATCACTAATGGAAGTCAGGACAGGAACTCAAGCAGATCAGGAAGCAGGAGCTGATACAGAGGCCATGGAGGGATATTTCTTACTGGCTTGCTTGTTCAGCTGGATTTCATATAGAGACCAAGACTACCAGCCCACAGATGGTACCACCCACAAGGGGCCCTCTCCCCTTGATCACTAATTGAGAAAATGCCTTAAAGCTGGGTCTCATAGAGACATTTTCTCAACTAAAACTCCTTTCTCTGTGATAACTTCAGCTTGTGTCAAGTTGACACAAAATGAACCAGTTTAGCCATTCTGATTGGTGTAAAGTGTAATCTCATGGTCGTTTTGATTTGCATTTCTCTGATCACTAAGGCCTTTGAACATTTCTTTAGGTGCTTCTTAGCCATTCGATATTCCTCTGTTGTGAATTCTCAGTGTAGTTCTATATCCCATTTTTTAATTGGGTTTTTGGTTTTTGGTGGTTAGCTTCTTGTGTTCTTTATATATTTTTGATATTAGTTTTCTATCAGTTGTGGGATTAGTGAAGATTTTTTTCCCAATCTGTAGTTTGCAGATTTGTCTTATTGTCTATGTACTTTGCCTTACAGAAGCTTTCTAGTTTCATGAGGTCCCATTTACCAATTCTTGATCTTAGAGCCTGAGCCATTGGAGTTCTGTTTAGAAAATTTCCCCTATGCCAATGAGTTCAAGGCTCTTTCCTACTTTCTCTTCTATTAGATTCACTGTATCTGGTTTTATATTGTGGTCCTTGATCTACTTTGACTTGAGCTTTGTGTAAGGTGATAAATATGGGTCAATTTTAATTTTTCTACATACAGATAGCCAGTTAGACCAGTATCATTTGATGAAGAAGCTTTCTGTTTTTCATTGTATATGTTTGGCTTCTTTCTCAAAGACCAAGTGTCCATAAGTGTGTAGTTTTATTTCTGGGTCTTCAATTCTATTCTATTGATCAACGTGTCTGTCTCTGTAACAATACTATGCAGTTTTTAACACTATTGCTCTGTAGTAAAGCTTGAAGTCAGGGATGGTGATTCCCCTTGCTGTTCTTTTATTGTTAAGAATTGTTTTTGCTATTCTGGACTTTCTGCTTCTACAGATAAATTTTGAGAATTTCCCTTTCCATATCTTTGAAGAATTGTGTTGGGATTTTGATGGTGATTACATTAAATCTGTAGATTGCCTTTGGTAGGATGGCCATTTTTATTATATTAATTCTGCCAATCCATGAGCATGGGAGACCTCTCCATTTTCTGAGATCTTCAATTTCTTTCATGAGAGACTTGAAGTTGTTGTCATATAGATCTTTCACTTGTTTGGTTATAGTTACCCCAAGATATTTTATATTATTTGTGGCTAGTGTGAAGGGAGTTGCTTCCCTAATTTCTTTCTCAGCCTGTTTATCATTTGTATAAAGGAAGGCTACTGATTTATTTGAGTTAATTTTATATCCAGCCACTTTGCTAAGTTCTTTATCAGCTGGAGAAGTTTTCTGGTAGAATTTTGGGGCCGCTTATGTATACTATCATATCATCCACAAATAGTGATACCTTTATTTCTTCTTTGCCAATTTGTATCCCCTTGATCTCCTTTTTTTGTCTTATTGTTCTAGCTAGCACTTCATGTACTGTATTGAATATGGTCTCTGGTAGGCCTAGTGTGTTTCAATGGATGGCCCCGTACCTATAAGTATAAGGGTGGCACAAATTGGATTTTTATGGGTTATTGAATAAAAAAATTATGAAGCTGAAAGGTATGGTAGATCTAAGATGAATTACTGGGAGGAATGGAGAGGCAAACAGGATAAAAATGTATTCTCAACAAATTCATAAAAATCTTTTGAATGTTATAAAAAGAAAAGAAACTTTATATTGTCCAATACTGTGCTTATTTTCTGAAAGATGTCCAGGGTTTGACTATGTAACATTATTTTTATCTCAAAGTTATGCACAATGTAACAAATCCAATAAACATATTCAAAACTCTAAAATATCTCAGAGCATCAAAACTGAATGGAGTGAATGGAGATAATCTACTAGGAAGCATGTATTTGCACACAGTTCAGTCCTTCCGTATTCGGCAACTCAAATCAAATTCCTTACGAGCCTGATTATGCTCTTCTACAAATTCCCACTAAATTTACAAGATGAGAAACAAATACAGGTTTCTAGATAGAAGATAATCAGCCCCATGGTCTCCTGTCCAATAGAAACAGACTCAATGTACATAAGCGAAGCTCTTTTTAACAATGTAACCACTAAGAAGATCACCTTAAATGAAAGTTAGCTGTAACACTATCAACATGAATTTTAAATGACAAAAGCAGATTATCCAGTCTTCCCTGAATATCTATAGGTCCTGTATCAGGAGATTTAGTCAAACTCAGAAAACAAATATTAAAAAAAAATGTGCCTGCATGAAATACATATAAACATTATTTTTGAAAGAAAAATATGCCTGTATGAAACACATATAGACAACTATTCTTTAAGAACTACATTATAAGAATACTTAACATGGCATGTGTATTATATTATTTATATATGACTTGAAAATGAATATACATAGGAGAATCTTTTCTTGACCTTTTTGTAAGCATAAAATATATAGGAAAAGTATGTAATTATATTCAAATACTATTCATTTTGTATGATATTTTGATATTTGAAGGAAGTCCTATAACTGATCCATTGGGGAGACAAAAGAGTGAGTATACTACACTATGAATTATATTCTCATATATGAATCATTAAAATTCCAACAAATAATATATATTTATATATGGTAATATTATATAGTATTATATGTAATTTATATATATATTCAAGTTGAGTAGAATAATAAAATCATTTCTTTTTAATAAAATAAATATTTAATATAATATTCTAATAAAAGTCATTAGACTTTCATTTTTTAAAACTTACCTATGTTTGTCTACACATAGGTATGTAGCACCAGCAGAAGGAGGAGAGAATATCATATCATCAGGATCTCTAGTTACAGTTTACTCACCCAACATGGGTGCTGGGACTCAAACTTGAATAGCCTGAAAGAGCAGTGTATGTTCTTAAAGGCTGATCAATCTCTCTAGGGCCTTGAGATCAAAATCTTGGTTTTCATCATGTAGGTGGATTATTAACTTCTACTATATTTTAGTATAATCTGAGTACTTTGCGCTGGTTTAATTTATAGCATGAAATAATTCAAAAATCTTAAAATGTTCAGAAAATAATATAAATGTCACACCAGTAAGATTTCCTGCTTAATAAGGTTCTGTTTGATAGCTGGACACAGTAAACCATGTAAGAAAACAAATACGATATGAGCTTCAGAGCAGTAAACATAGTACCCTGGTCATAGCAAACTCTCAGATCTAAGATTGGGCTTGTCCAACTGGTAGGAGAGATGAACATCCAGATCAAACTTCAAATGCAGCTTCAAAGAGGAAGTATCTTGAAAGTCATTGATAAACAAAGAAATGGGACCCTGAAAGGGTTTTTGAATATATACTCCTAATAAGGGGAAAGAAGACACAAAACTGTTCTTGAATGATTCTAAGATCATATCTTGTCCCTCTCATCTTGGTTGCAAGACACATGTGTGTGGACTGTAAAGATTTCTTCTCCTTGGATTCAATGTTGAATTCTCTCTTCTAGTCTCACCCTAAAGCTGCATATTTGCCAAAGTTTAGATTTATACTTTACACATTGATTTTCTAGCTGTGTATTTTGTGTCCCATAAATGTGGTCTGTTCTCATAATTAGACTTCTTATATGCATGTGAAGTGGCTTCAGTCAAAAAAATTTTTTGAGACAGCAGAAAATACCTCTCATATCTTGTTATGTTAAATTTATTTTCTATTACAGTGACAGGCAGGAAGATCAATGGAATAGAATTGAAGACCCAGAAATGAACCCACACACCTACAGTCACTTGATTTTCAACAAAGGAGCCAAAACCATCCAGTGGAAAAAAGACAGCATTTTCAACTAATGGTGCTGGTTCAACTGGCAGTCAACTGTAGAGAGCGGTTAGAGTATTCGCCATTACAAGGTGGCGCTGACTTCCGCTGTCGCTCTAAGGAAACTTATGGATAGCGCAGGGTGACTCACCCGAAGCGCTTGCGCATTAAGGGTGTACATGACTAATCACCGCCCACTCCCGGGGCGCGCCAATCAGTGGAGGACACGCTGCCTCAGGGCTATATAAGCAGCGCCATTCTGGGGCTCGGGGTCTTCCTCTTTTCATCATCATCAGCTTCAATAAACGCTTTGCTGCAGAAGGATCCGTATGTCCGCGTGGGTTCTTGCTGGCGAGACCAAATGGCGCGCAGGACAACTGGTGCCGAAACCCGGGAATGTAGCGACTTCATCATCGCTGGCACCGAGGAGACCCTCCGCTTCTGCGGAGTGGATTCAGAACTGCAGGACTAAAGGTAAGCTCTGAGAGGTATGTCTGTCCGCGAATTTTTCCCCCACCTTCCTCCACAATCGGCTGACGCGATAGAAGCTATCCTTATCGTATAGGCCGCACTCGTCCTCTTTACGGGGTCCATGTCTTTGTGGAAACTGGTAAAATCATGTTTGGAGGATGAAAACTGCCGCCTGACAGTAATAGCGGGACAGGGGGTACTGGAGGATTTGCAGGACAGCATGTCAGAAACAGAGCGAGACAGAAAGATGTGATCTCAAAAAAGAAAAGGCATGCCTAAGAAAAAAGACCTTTCTGAGGACCTCGAGTCCAAAGAAACGAGAGAAAAGGGAAAGAACGCCCTGGGAGAGAGAAAGAGAGGCCAGGAGGGCCTGGGAGAGAAAAAGAGAAAGGAGGGGGAAAGACATCTCTATCTGGTGAAGGAGTTAGAGGCTCTGGGTCTTACTAGCTCTGAGGAGGATGAACTTAGTCCTCCCGAAGAGGAAGACCTAGAAAATGAGGCAGCTCGCTATGAAGAGGAGAGATACCATCCAGATAATCACCGTAGAAGTGGAGCTAGCAATAGACAAACAAAAGAGAAGGGGAAGGGCCATATGATCTCTGGGCCTGTGGCCCCCAGCACGCCACCTCCGTACGCGGAGGGG
>CM052701.1:112469330-112519317 GCA_028551405.1 Uromys caudimaculatus
AAACAACCCAGATGTCCCTCATCAGAGGAATGGATACAGAAAATGTGGTACATTTACACAATGGAGTACTACTCAGCTATTAAAAACAATGATTTAATGAAATTTGCAGGCAAATGGATGGAACTTAAAAATATCATCCTGAGTGAGGTAACTCAGTCACCAAAGAACGAACATGGTATGTACTCACTGATAAGTGGATAGTAGCCGAAAAGTTTGGAATACCCAGGTTTTACTTTACAGTAACTGCTGGACTGAGAGTGAGGTCCCAGATGGAGGAGTTGGAGAAGGGACTGAAGGAGCTGAGGGAGTCTGCAGCCCTATGGAGGGAGCAACAGTGTCAACTGGCCTGACCCCCCCCCCAGCCTTCCTGGAGGCTGGACCACCAACCAATGAATACACATGGAGAGACCCATGGTTCGGACCACATTTGTGGCAGAGGAGGGCCTTGTTGGCCATCAGGGGGAGGAGAGGCCCTAGTAAAGGGGAATGTCAAGGTAGGAATATGGGAGTGGGTGAGTGGGTGGGTGGTAGGAGGAATTCCCTCATAGAGATAGGGGAGGGGGAAGGGATAAGTGGTCTCCAAAGAGGAGACCTAGAAAGGGGGAAACATTGGAAATGTAAATAAAGTATCAAAAAATAAAAAAAAAAATTTCTATTTTACAAGATTCATTTCATTTTTAAGAAGTGCTTCATCTTTAGTAACCTTGGTAAAGTTTGGAAAATGGAGAAATGTAGTTGCCTGGGTTAAACAAACAAAATTCCCCTTCACTCACACATCATTCAGGTCTTTGGATGAATTCACTTCCATCAGTTACAGTAAAAGCTATAAACCTATATTCCACTCCACATCAGATTCCCTTTCCTACTTTACCTGTTTTCAATACTGTTGAACTTTTTTTTCCTGCTCAACTTGGGAAGAGACTCCTTTCAATGTCATTCTCCATTTATTCAGTCGTTCTTGTTGGGCACCATACCGTGGGGATGCCCTATGTTCCATAGGCCCAGTAGTCTAATCAGCTAAAATGTAATTGCTCTGGGTTCTGAAGACTAGAACTTCAAACTCCTGTGCTGGTAAGCATGAGTTCTTCTTTGAGCTATAAATGAGTGTCTCTTCCAGGTACTAATCCTTAGCTAACATTTTCTCTGTATTTTCATCATATTTGCCATATGTCAAGTTTCCTCTTTTAAGGTCTTATTGGGTTAACACCCACCCAATTGGCCTCACTGTAGTTAATTTAAAGACTTCAGAGATAAAGACCTTATGCTGAGGAACACGTAAATTTTAGATGAGTAAAATTCAACCCAAAGCAGCAGGCCTCGGGTTCTTAGCACTTGTCTACTAAAAAAAAAAATCAGTTCTTGAATCTTCCCATAGGTTCACTCATGTCATGGCTTTACTGAGTGAGCATAGAAAGTCAGAGTATGTCTGTAATGTATTCTTGAAAGTGATGTCCAATCACAACTATTCATATCCTCCTCACTTCAAGTAATGTCTAACCCCATTCATTCAGAATTATCTTTAGAATTTAGAGTAATTCCTACTTGTGTTCCTCAGTCTGTATGTCTACTGACTAATTTTCAGAAGCAGGAAATGCCTCATACGTCTTATTATCTTAGATTCCATTTTAATTTTACAGAGATTTCATTTTTTAAGAAATGCTTCATCTTTAGTAACCTTGCGGAAGTTTGGGAAAATGGAGAAAAGTAGCTTCCTAGGGAGAGCAAACAAAAGCTCCCTTCACAAATGGCAGAGTTTTCACAGTCAGAAAAAGAATCCATGCCTTGGGGAGTAATTGCCTACTTATGCCTGCCTGGCATGCATAGCAAAGCTTCATCACCCAGTGCATGTTGTACATCTCAACCAGAAAGAAAACTAATCAATTCTCTACAGATATGTTCATTCTAATTCTGTGACACCCAGAGCTCTGTAAGTGCATTTTCTTCTAACACTACAGGATGATAGGGTAAAGAGGAACAAAATGAAGCAATCGGAAGTCATGCCACACTCCTGAGCTTGCTCAGTGGAAAAGCTAATGCAACAATTTTATACTTTCTGACATTATGATTGTTCTCCAGTCTAATATGTTATACTCTAAGTCAAAAAAAAATGTAATGTTATATCTGTTGTGAATTCCAATGTGTTATGCAACTGCACTTCAGTTTACTGAAAGCAAATGAAAATCCCTAGTCCTTTTCCACATGATAATCCTTTTGCTTGGACTGCTTACACATGGCTCCCCCCCCCCCCCCCGTTTTATAGTACATCAATTAACCTACACCTAATTGCCTCTCAAGTACATATTTATATAATCAACCTTTAGAAGCATGCATCTGCTCACTTCATGTTCATCAACAAAGGATTATAGGTTTTATCAAATTGCGCATTTATACCTGTTTAGTTGTCCATCTTAGCCTCTACATATGTGCTCTAGGGATGCGGGAACTACACCTTTCCTAGCCATCACCTTTCCTCAGCACCTCACTTGGTCATAGGCACATGACAGGTAATGGAACTACCTCTTTAAGTGAATAACCAGTATTTTATGGTTTTCAAATTTCAGGGGACAGTCGGCAATCATTTGGGGCATATGTTTTTTGTAAAATAAAACTCTGTTGAACATTTTGTATCCCATTTTCCTCCATGGAGAAAGTTTTTTCTTGTAAACATTTACAAAAAGTGATCTAGTGATTGCTAGTAAAAGCATGACTCTACAAGCATCAAGAAGACTTGTATATAAGCACTTGTTACTTTAAGCACATATTTATGTACTGTACAGCACAGAAATATGATGAGACTTGGGAATTAAAAAATGAATGGTTTGAAGCTGGGCAGTGGTGGCACATGCCTTTAATCCCAGCACTCAGGAGCCAGAGGCAGGCAGATTTCTGAGTTTGAGACCAGTCTGGTCTACAGAGTGATTTGCAGGACAGCCAGAGAAACCCTGTCTTGAAAAAGCCAAAAAAAAAAAAAAAAAAAAAAAAAAAAGTGGTTTGAACCTGAATGGAATTTGGAGTAATCAGAGATCAGAGGTTGGAAAATTTAAGACTTCCCACTATGACTGTAGAAAATAGCACTAATGGACCATCAGCCCAAATAGATAGCAAAAGTGCATTAGTATTTTCTGAAGTAGATTAAAGCAAAGTTTAGAAGGAATTAGATTAAGGTTACTTGTACAGAAGAGTGGTTTCTAATGTATACACATTCAAGTCTATCAACCAGAAGATTGTGGTGCCTTAGATGTCTGATGTGAATATAAGCCATATGAAATCATTATATAGTAGGTCACAAACACGGAAAATGAATTTTTAAAAGAATTCCACCTTTTTTTTTTTTTTTTTTGGTTTTGGTTTTGATTTTTGAGATAAGATTTCACTGTGTAGCCCTGGCTGTCCTGGAACTCACTCTGTAAACCAAGCTGGCCTGGAGCTCAGAAATCCCCACCTGCCTCTGCCTTCCAAGTGCTGGGATTAAAGGCGTGTGCCACCACTGCCAGCAAGCTACTTTCTAAGAGTATATTTTAGTAGTCTGCCTAAGCTAGGAGGGCAGTTCACCAGAGCTATTATTGTCTCTCATGTTTTGCTGAATCATGCAGAAGAACAGAATTTCCTTGCAAAATGATGCATTACACTCACCACAAATGTAGAGCTAGATGAGATGAAGCTGAAAAGTGAAGAAAAGTTAAACAGATTTTGATTTATTCAGAGACAACAGAGGCTAACAAAAACAAACAAATTTGAAAATCATCTTATGTGATGTATGGATATTACATTTACATCTAAGAAAAATCAGTTTAGCTGCTGTAATGCAGATGTTTTATGAAAGCAGTAGTCCCAAGTAAAATCACCCTTCATGAGGAATTGCACCCTCTTTATTGTGAGTCTATAAGCATACACACTAGTGTTGCCTTTTAAATTATTTCTATAATATAAAAATGAAACATAGAAATGCATTTGGGACAAATATTGAAATTCTTACTCATAGGAATATGCTAAAATAATAGCTGCATTATTTAAACTTTTTCTTATAAATCATGGTAGATGAAGTTTAAGTATAGTTTGTTTGATTTACACTATACATTCAACTTCACTGAAGATTTGAAATGCAAGTATTAAATAACATGGCATATGTGTTTAAGAATTAAACCACAGTAATACATTTAAAAAATGAGACACCTGAGGATTTGAATCAGTATCTCTGTAATAACTTTACTGAATCCATGACTTGACAATCATGGTAAAACAATTCGCTCAGTTTTAGTAGAAAGACAGTGCAATTCTACCACCATCTGTGGTCATTAGTGTCTCTTCACAGGCTTAATAGCAGAGGCAAGCTTTCTACAAATGGCATAAATGAGCTTGCGTTCTCTACCACCCTATAGAAGAAAATTAGCAAAAGCTCATTGTCCCACATACAAGCCCACTTTTTAAAAAGATTTATTGATTGATTGATTGATTGATTGATTGATTGATTTAATGAGTGCTCTGTTTACATGCACATCTGAAGAGGGAACTAAAAGGGATGCTGAGAAGGAACTCAGGTCCTCTGGAAGAGCAGTCAGTGCTTTTAGCCACTGGGTCATCTCGCCAGCATCCCTCCCCAATTTTTTCATTGAGGCAGTTTATTTATTTATACATTTATTGATTTAGTTAGTTACTTTTAATTTCATGTATCCACATTGGCACTGGTTATCAAACCAGGATCCTCTGGAAGATCAGCCAGTGCTATGAACCACTGATCCATAGCTCTAGCACCGCATGCACCCACTTTTAAAGTTAGTTTATTTATTGAGTACTTAATTTGTGCTAGGCACTGGGTGAAAAGCTCATAACAATCACATGTTCATTATAAAATCCCCCAAATGGAGCATCCTGTGTTTCAGAATGTCACTATTCCAACCTATGTGCTCCCCCTTTTCATATTGATTAACACCTAGCTTTCAAAATTCAAAAAAAAAAAAAAAAAAGAAGAAAAGCTATACAAAGCTTAAATATGGAATGCATAATAGACACTGAAGAGAGCTAAACTTATTCAGCACAGAGATTATAGACATCTAGTGTGGTTATTTTTGTACACGTCTCTTATGAGTGTTAAAATACTGTGAAATGAAATTCAGTAAATAGGTAAAAACAGGAGATACATCTATTGGTTCTACTTGACTCTTCTTTCTGGAGGGAGAATTGTATGCCCTCATTTCTTAGGTATACACTGCCTTGTGACCGCATAGAGAAATGGAAAACATGTCTGTGTGTGTATGGCCAGAAAGGATTGTTTTTGCTCAACTCTCTAGTCTACTCTTTCCTTCTCTTAATATCAAGAAAGTATATTTGATAAAGATACTGCAGCATTTTCTTACTGTACCAAATCTACCCTACTTTAATAGAGAAGCTCTTATATATGAACAATAACATATAATTTTCATATGCATTTCATAGAATTTTCTGTTGTAAGAACAATTTTATAGAAGAGGTAATATTCATTCTAAGAACATGTATCTTATACTACCTCAATGAAATTTGAAATTCTACCATGGCTTATGATGTGTTATTAATAAAAATATGTTTTTAATGCTTCTTGAAGGATGACACGGTAAAATTTATCAATTATCAACCATGTAGTGATAACTATGTGTGTACATAGTTCCAACTAACAGTAATTGCACATGAAAAATAGGCATGAACTTAGTTAGTATGAGTACATGGTCAACTTGAGGTCTGGGAAAGAAGAGAGAGTCTATCAAATTTCCAACATTAAAAGAAAAAAATAAGTCGTAGCCTAAATGTGGATCCTTTAAGATTAGAAGACCCACTCTAAACTTGGGCCAGACTTTCAGTTGGTAATCTACATAAAAGGACATAGAAAAAGGAAGCTTTTGCTTTTTCCTTGGTAGATCTCACTCTCATGGACAAGCTTACCTATCCTATAGCTGAGGCACTGCTTTAATGATATTAAAACCTGCTTCTTAGGAAATCAAGTGTAGACTGAACACTGGCTGTGACATCCAGGATTGAGGACTGAATAACTATGGAATTTTCGGCCTTTTCACTGGGAAACAGCTATTAGTGGCCTATCTGGACCACAGCCTATAAAGCATGCTAATAAATACCCTTTAGTATATATGAATTCTTCCTAATAGTTATGTTCCTCAATATGTATACATATTAAGAATGATGTATTCTGAACCAACTCTTTACTTCAGAGATCTGTTTTTCAAATCAAATGTAACTGACTTTACTATTTTTTCTCTGTACCCCCAAAAAGTTATATAGCAACATTGATCTAATTAAACAAGTGTTTCTTCATCTCATTCATTTAGTTATTTCATTTTTAAGTTAATGTTCTTTTTATCTAGCTCAAAAAAGTCCAAACTCACCATTTCCCTGCCTCAGTAGCTCAAATCCTGAGAGTACAGGCATTTATCACTAGTTCATCTTCATTTAGATTTCTACATATTCAGCTGTAGACATACACATAGAAGTAGCTTTTGTGTTTACACAAAGGTGGTCATATTGTTCAAATGCAGTTCCTTAGCTTTCTGTTCATAATTCATGGAATGTTTTGCTCATCTGCACATAAGTCGTCATAGTAATCATGAAGCATTTTATTGTATCAATCATCTACAAAACGACATTGAAAGTCTGTGGTTATAAACAATACACAGCATATTATAATATAATTATATATTAAATATTATAATATATATTACCTCTAATTTCACATAAAAATTAATTTTAAAAGTATTTGTCCACATATACCTAATAATCTGAATAGGTATAGCCAAAAGCATTGCATTACTTTATAATTCCGCCATCTATGTGTATGTGTGTCTGTTTGCCTATATTTCCATGCCTTACACTTTTTTTATTGACCCAAACTAAGGCTGAACATCTTTAAAGTTTTAAAAATCTACTAATTTTATAACAATTATATTTTTATTTGACTTGTCCTCATTCTGATTGTGGTCAAGTATTGTTTTTATAGTTTTAGACTTAATTTTGTAGACTACATGTTCCTGATTTTAAATTATTTATTTATAATAATTTAGATGAGGAAAAGCTTGTTTAAATTAGTAAACAAATGTTTGAATTCATATTTAAATAAGTATTGTTCTGTGTTTCACTTTATGTATATTACGTGTTGTTGAGAAGAGACTGGGAGGAAGGAAAGTTTAATAAGTGCTGAATAAGTGGGAGGTAAGAGAGAAAATATATAAGAATTCAAGAGAATAAGGACAACTGACTGGAGAGAAGGACAAAGCAGTTTTTATTTTTAAGGGAAAAGAAAAAGTCAGAATGTAAAAATGATCAGAAATAGCGATCATAAGAGCCTGTGAACAATAACCATCTTAACATCTAGTTTTCACAAAATCCAGGGCAACAATATTTCATTGCGGCATTTTCCCACAGACTCACAGAGTGGAAATAAAGTAGGAGATTTAGCACAAAAGGAAACACTTTTTACTGTTTTTTTTTTTTATATATCTATTCTATTGTGGATTCAACATGTTTGCCAAATTTAAAAGAGAGCTATCATCTTTTCTTAGACTAGGACTCACAGTGAATGGAACATATTGCCTTAAATCTTTTGGGGAGTGGTTGTAAAGGGTCTGGGCTTTTTCTGTTCTTCTGCTATTGAGAGTTCTGTTAGGGCAGACTCCTTGCTTTCAGTTTAGTTGTAACCTGAAATAGTGGTTCTACGTTAGACATACATCAGAAATTTAAGTAGCTACCACATAAACAAGTAGCAGAAGATATAGTAGCCTTAGCTTACTCACTCAGAGAAGAAAATATATCTTTATTCTTATACATCACATTTAATTTTAAGCTTTAGTAAGAGCTCTCTCTCCCCTGGATCAAAGATACTTACACTATTTCACAATTACTGTCTTTGACCATTTACTTAAGCCTATTTAAATTCATAGGATCCAGAAGTAGATTGTGCTGTAAAAATCTCGTAATTTATTTCAGTTTCTAGTCTCGATGATCCCCGTTAAAGCTCAGTGAACAAAAGAGATGCTGAGAGGACTCTTGCATGTTGGCATGTACAACTCTACCACCCTGCTGGTTTCCCCCAGCTGTAAGGAAACAGGGCACCAGCTCCCAAATCTCTGTTTTTGTATATTCTATGTGACTTTTAGTACATGAGGAAGTAGGTTACTCCTGGGAACAGTCAGAGCGTGAGGGAATTATCAGAGACTGATTCTAGTCCAGTTTTCTGTGAAATACAAAATAATAATGGAATCCGTGCTTTAGCATAGAAATTTGGCAAATAAATTGAGTCATTATATTACATTTAAGTTCTTTCCATTAGATCACAAAATGACCCGATACAGGATAGAAACTAGAGTTTAGAGCAGTACTTTTCCAAGCCCATCTTCATATCGGGAAGCTATTGCTTATAATCTTGGTGCTTGCTATTCACTGTGGGATTACAGAACTAAAAATCTCTACAATGAATTCCTTTCTTCATCGTCTCTCCTTTCTAGTATTGTCTTTTCTTTAGGGTATGGAAGAACACTGAGCTGGTTGTATGTTGAATCAAAGGAAGTATGAAGACAAATTGTCATTTTCTCACCTAGGGGTTACTTCAGGACAGGGGGATGATCTTTCTAATTCTGACAAAGGAATGAACTAGGTAGTAGCTCTTCCAATGACATGGATGAAAATCAGGAACAGAAAACAAAGTGGAAACATGAGTCACAGAGTACGTTCAAAACTCTACTTCTAGAATGCTAGAAATCATGAAAAATAAACTACTATATGGAGATTTAAAATATATGGGTTAAACCATAATGAAAAGCATGGGAACGATATACAAATTTCCTCACTAGTTACAGCTCATGAAGGAGGGAAATGGGGTTAGGCAAGAACATGAAAATTTCAATTAATTACATCTAAGGTGATACTTGCCAGAAATCCCAATCTGATTATTAGTCACGTATCACATGTTCTAAAATGTCACACTGTAGCCATAATCATGTACATACAGTGACAAATAATAAAAGCACATTTTTAAAAAAGACAGTGAGTGTATATACAAAGGTTATGTATCACAGCGTTGTCTAGAACTGTTGGCCACATTCTGGGGATTTTTCTTAGCTAAGACAAAGTATGAATAAAATATTCAAATGATTTTCAATTTTTTAAAAATTTAGAAACCAGTTATCATTGATACATGAGATTTTGACAGTGTGCTGTTCATAGAGGTGCTTAATATAGATTGGATTCTTCATTACTGTCAAACTTATTGAAGGACTGCACTGCATTGCCCTAGAAGAAGTAGCAGCTTGTAGTTCCAAGAAAGGACCTCTCTTGTAGTCTGTTTAGGCTGCTGTAACAAAATTGTCCAAACTGCACAGCTGATAATGCCAGAAATTTCCTTTTCATAGCTCTAGAGTCTGGACATCTGAACCAAGGAGCCAGCAGATCTTTCTGTAAAAGACTACTTCTGGTTCACAAATACTGTTGTCACATTTGCCTCCTCACGTTGAAGAAGGGACAAGGTAGTTCTTGTTGAGGAGTCTTTTATATGGAGCCTGAAACCTTCCTACATAGACGTTCATAGGGTCTAGTCACCAGCCACAGTCACATAGCACCTGCTAAGTTTTCTCTCTCTTTCTCTTTCTTCCTTCCTTCCTTCCTTCCTTCCTTCCTTCCTTCCTTCCTTCCTTCCTTCCTTCCTTCCTTCCTTCCTTCCTTCCTTCCTTCTTTCCTTTCTCTCTCTCTCTGTATCTGTGTATGTGTGTGTATGTATGTTCATGTGCTAGGGGTGTTTGTGTGTGTGTGTGTGTGTGTGTGCGTGTGTGTGTGTGTATTCCAGCTTGAACAAGAGAGTGTGTATGGAGGCCAGGTAAATATCAAGTGTCTTTCTCAATTGTTGTACAGTTTTTTGGTTTTTTTTTTTTTTTTTTTTTTGGTTTTTCGAGACAGGGTTTCTCTGTGTAGCCCTGGCTGTCCTGGAACTCACTCTGTAGACCAGGCTGGCCTCGAACTCAGAAATCTACCTGCCTCTGCCTCCCAAGTGCTGGGATTAAAGGCGTGCACCACCACTGCCCGGCTGTTGTCCAGTTTTGTTTTGGTTTTTGTTTTTGTTTTTGTTTTTTGTTTCCTTGCATGTTTTTTGAGACAAGCTCTCTTACTGAACTCAATACTCATTGACTGGCTAGATAAACTGTCCAGTAAGCTGGAGTTCAGACTAATTCTGCCCTCTTTCTGTTAGGATCACAGATAAGCCAGCCTTCATGGCCTTCTTTGTGGGTGCTGGGAATTTGAACCTGAGTCTTCATGTTTGTGTAACAGGTAGTTTACTAAGCCATGTACTAAGTTTTGGCATGAATCTTGAAAGTCCAGAAACATTCACCGTAGAAACTACTTTGATATACACAACATGCAAGACTTATATAGGTAACACTTAAGCACAGAGAAAATGTATACTTCCCTGAAAAAAATATAGTTATGTAAGTTCTTACTCTTTCTTTAATTTTGGTTTATTTCTCCAATAACATTTTAACTCCTTACATTGTGTTTTTTCCCTTACATTGTTTTATCTTTATTTGAAATAATATTAACAGTCAATACACAGTATACATGAGAGACTAAGATCAAATATTCATATTATAAACATCCAATTTGAACCATTTTGTAGATGTTATAGAATGTCAATCAGGTTTAGTTAAAAATAATTAGTAGGAAAACAGTTTCACAAACACATTTAGTTCAACCAAAATGAATCATTAAAGAAGACAAGTAATATGGAACCACTTTTCACCATAGGCTCTCCAGTTTTACAGTGAAAAAACACTTGATTCAGATGTGTTGACAGTGTGGAAGAGGCCCTAGCCAGGGCAGAGGAGAAGCTAGTGGCTCAGTAATCAAAGTGGAGAACTTCTAAAATAAGGAGCCCAGGAAGTATTTCATCTGTCAGAGGCACAAAGCCTGGCTTCACTAAGGTTGAAGCAATTACTGAAATGTCAAGGTCACATGCTGAAAAGAAGCTACAAGACGCCTAGAGAGGGTGACCGATTTTTTTTCTTAAGCATCCACTTTACAAATGTTTTCAGAAAATGTGTGCTTTAGAAGGAGTTAGGACAGAATTCTTTGGGAGCAGATAGTATCATCAGGAGAGAAATGCCAGAACAATAAAGAAACTGAACAAAGCTTCTCTAGGATGTTAAATGGCTGGAATTGACATTTAGAAGTGACTTCATAGTTGTAGGAGATATTGTGGATGTGTTGTCCTTGGAGAAAGGTAAAAGAGTCTATAAAAGGGGTGTGTGGAGAAACTCTTTGGCCTCAATGAGCACATTCCAAGGTAAAATTTAGAAATAGCCCTTCATTTTTGTACATTTATTTTGTTTAAATTTAAAAATGACTTTAGGTTTATTTATTTTTTTGATACGTGAGTGTTTTGTCTGAAGATGGGTATGTGTTCTACATGTGTACTTAGTGCTTACTGAGTTCAGAGGAGGGCACTGGATTTCTTGGAATTGGAGGTTCAGATAACAGTGAGCCAACATGTGGGTACTGGAAACTGAATCCCAGTCTTGTGCAAAAGCAGTCAGTGATCAAAACTTGTAAGATATCCACAAAGTATGCACACCTTCAATTTTAGAATGCCTTGGGAATGTCTACTCAGTCCCTGCACCTTCACATTTTGGCTGTCTTGGGTTATAGATTTCTAAAGCAATTGGCCTCAAACATTTATTTTTCTTAAATAAAAATGCACCTCAAAGGAAAGAGCAGATCATGTTGTTTTGTTTTATTATTGATTTCCATAAAATTATTTCATACCTATTAGTGAAATAAAGGAGTGCTTGGAATGGCAGATTGGGTTTTCCTATTGATAACAAAGCATCTGCATTAACTGTTCATGTTTCTTATTCATTTACTTGTTTTTGCAACCAGGTGATCACAGTCTCATTTGTGGGGTAACATCATCATTTAGTAACAACACAGTTTTCTCTGAGTAGTCCTTAGTTTTAATATAGTTGCAAGCAGAAAGTATATTAATAAAGAAGAGAAAATTCAATTTTCAGAGAATATATTTATTGTGGACAATTATTGGCAATTATTAATTATTAATCATAAAAATTATGCAGTGCATTACACTTTGTTGGGGGAAGAAAACAAATTCTATGATCTTAGTTCAATGCATGAATTTTTAATCTTCCAAGGTAACATAAAATCGAATATTAGTTGCATGATACAATCTGAGCATATGATGTAAAAACTTAGATGTACAGTTTTCAATATTACTTGGAAATTATATATTTTGGTCCAAGTAGATTTAAGTCATGGAAAAGAATAAAGAAATTTTACAGGAAAAGTTATTGTTGGTAAGGGAATTGTTTGTGTGATAATATAAGCAATTTCCATCTAATAACTTTGGATTTTTCCTCTAATAGAAATCTGAAATTGAGTAGAATATATCAACATATGAATGAGGCAATGCGGGGTTACTATGCAATCTCTTTACCTATTTGACAATATATTGAAAACCAAATTTCAAAACTGCCATGGTAAATGAGTCAAGATTAGTTTAATAACAGTCTGTTTTGACTCAACGTTTTACTTGATTTTGCTCATAATAAAGTATTGTATCTAGAAGAACGTCCTAAATAGAGTGAAAGTGTTCATACCCTCTGCATGCCCTGACTTCAGTATTCCAGCAAATGTTACAAAGAGCACAGAACTCCCTCCTTTCCTTGAAGCCATCCTCTGCTCTTTACTTATGAATGAGAAATAGCAAGCATGCTTAACAACGTTTGTGTATAGCAGTAAGCTGGAATTCATTTCCGAAGGAAGACCTGCAGTAGATTTGCCTTTTGTAATCATGTCACATGACCTCTACGAGTCCAGCATAATGCTTTATTCTAAATTTTATTTTTATTTCCACAGATAACTGTAGCTACCACCCCTCACCAAAGTATCTTCTTTTTTTTATCACAAATGGATACCACCACAGAAAAGAACTGGACACAATTAAGAAATCAACAAATCATAGGAAGCACAGAGCTAATATATATATATATATATATATATATATATATATATATATATATATATATATGTATGTATGTATGTATGTGTATATATATGTATATATATACATATATATATAATGCTATCTATGCCAGAAGACTGCTATGTAACTTATATTTTAAAATAATAGGTTTTTATATGGTTTTGATAGTTACAACATAATCTAGTATTTTCTTATGAAATCAATGTATATATATCTTAAAAATGGAAAAGGTGATAGTTGATTATCAATGTCTGGTAACATCAACTAAAGAGCTATTTTCTGTATCCCAGTGTTTTATTTATTTTTTAAAGATATTTATTATATTTTACTCACACACACTTAAGATTTATATTTGTTATGATTATCATTCTACCACTAAATATTTTAACATATATTATTTAAAAAAATAACATATTACAGTTTTTGTAGCATAAAAATTATATAATTTAGTAAGTTTTATAGAGGCAGGGAAGGGGGGATGGGATAGGGAGTTTCCATAGGGGAGACCTGGAAAGGGGAAAACATTTGAAATGTAAGTAAAGTATCCAGAAAGAAATCCAAAATATGCAGAGCAATATACAGTTAGGTTGCAAGAAAATCTATCATGATTATATAAATAAATATGGGTATGTGTTACTACAACACACATACCTAGAACTGAGTTAAGATTTCTGCCAGGTAGCTAGGAAACAGTGTTTTCTAGATACAACAGGACTGACATACAAATGAAGTAGCAAAGACTGTGCTGTCCTGCACAGCACCCACACAGATTCTAGCCATATGAGATCGTAGCACTACAAGGGGGAAGAAGACATAAACTCCCATCCCTAACCTAGATCCTATGTCCAATTAATAACTGCTGCAAAAGAAAAAAATTGTTTTCCACAGCAAAATTTTACTGAGTATATTAACCACACTTAATATACTCATCCCCTGTCACAGATAGCCAACACAAAATGACCTCAATGGTATTTTTGATTTCTTTTCATATTGCTTTGGTTGGGTAATTTTTCTTGATTGTTCTTCTATTTGTATCTTATAGTTTCCAAATTTGTGTTTTTATGTTTATCATTTGTGTGTTTCTTGTGCCTCTTCTTTTTCTCTTTTTCCTCCTCCTAAAAAAGGTTTGCTTATTTTCTAAAGAGAGAGAGAAAAAAGGTGTAGAGTTGGCTTGACAGGGAGATGGCAGAAGCTAGGAGGATTTGGGAGAGGAGAAACCATCATCAAAATAAATTGCAAGAAAAATTATCTTCAGTGAAAAGGTTAAGACAGGCTCACTGTTAGACGTATCCAGTCATACATTATTTAAACACAGAAATGGGTTCTTAACAGTGAGTTCTCGGGTAGTTTTGTTCTTCACATGTCATGCTGTATTTCCATCAAGTAAGGCTATGGTCTTAGGAGTTGGTTTTCATGCGTCTTCTCTTTTTTACCTAAGCATTGTGGTACAACATGGAATTGTGTAGATTTTTTGTGATGGGATAAGGATTAAGATTAAAAAGAAGAGAGATTAGGAAATTAATAGTACTTTAAGATCTTCAGGAATCTTTCTACTCTTTTACAGGCTGCTATGGTGCTCTTCCCTTTCCCCCTCCAATATAATTGAATACTCTGAAGTGTGAAAATAGCAATATATTATCCAAAAACAATATACTAAGATAATATGCCCTATTAGTTTGGATCATCCTTGAACTTTGTGAAACCTTTAAAATCACAATGGGATTACCCATATAGCATTACTTTAGGAATCATGTAAGGACCTTTTACCCCACCAATTAGATTGTGAAAAAGAAGAAGAAGGACTAGAAATACCTTCTCAAAATTTAAAATTACTTCAATAAGGGGTTAGTATAGTCTATACCACATAAGGCTTTATATTTTAAAATCTCAGTGATCTCAATTATTCAAAATAAAATGCCACGTGACTGGTTTAATATCCTATGCTATAATAAGTTTAATAAGAGAAGAATATTGGTGACCTGAAGGCTTAAGGGGTGAAAGGCGTAGAGAATAACTAGAAATAAATTCTGAAAAGAAGAGGAAGAGAAGGTCCAGGTAGTGCGGCATGCATTTTACATATTCTCTGAGGGTGAAAGAGTAATTGTCTTTGAAGGGAGGAGATTTACGCCTGGTAGATTCTCTGAAATTTGATGATACAGGACTGGGATGGAAGATCTAGTAGGTACTGAAGTCAATACTGAGTTTCACATTAGTATAGCTGAAAAGCAATAAGGAGTTTTATTTGTAATAATAAAAGATTTTTAAAACATATCTATGTTTTTCTATGTGTTAGTCTTTGAGTGTGTGTGTGTGTGTTTGTGTGTGTGTGTGTGTGTGAAAGAGAGAGAGAGAGTCAGAGACAGAGACAGAGAGAGACAGAGACAGGGACAGAGAGGGACAGGGAGAGACAGAAAGATCGAGAGACAGAGAGAGAAAGAGATAGAGACAGACAGAGCATTTATATGCACACACCCACATGCATGGGCTAGGGCATACATGTGGAGAGCAGAGGATAATTTGTGGGTTCTCTCTACTATATGTTTCCCCGGAATTGAACTCACTTCACAGGCTTAGGCCAAGCACCTTTACTTGCTGAACTATCTTGCAAGCTTGCATGTTTAAATATAAGGACAAAATTCCTATTATTCTTAGGTTTGGTCTTTTCATTGTCTTGAATTTCTTGGATATTTTGGATTAGGAGCTTTTTGCAACTTGTATTTTCTTTGACTGTTGTGTCAATGTCTTCTATGGTATTTTCTATACCTGAGACTTTCTCCTCTATCTCTTGTATTCTGTTGGTGATGCTTGCATCTATGACTCCTGATCTCTTTCCTAGGGTTTCTATCTCCAGTTTGTCTCCCTTTGGAATTTCTTTATTGTTTCTGTTTTCATTTTGAGATCCTGGATGGTTTTGTTTAATTCCTTCACCTGTGTGATTATGTTTTCCTGTATTTCTTTAAGGGATTTATGTGTTTCCTTTTTCAGGGCTTCTACCTGTTTATCTGTGTTCTTCTGTATTTCTTTAAGGGAGTTATTTATGTCCTCTTTAAGACCAACATCTGACTAATACAGATGCAGATACTCACAGCCAACCATTGGACTGAGCTCAGAGACCCCAATGGAAGAGTTAGGGGAAAGATTGAAGGACCTGAAGGGGTTTGCAATCCCAGAGGAAGAACAACAGAATCAACTAACTGGACCTCAGAGCTCCCAGGGACCACCAATCCATGAGAATACATGGATGAGTCCATGGCTCCAGCTGCACATGTAGCAGAGGACTGTCTTATCTGGCATCAATGGGAGAGGAGGCCTTTGGTCCTGTGGAGGTTGGATGTCCCAGCATAGACGGATGCTAGAACTGTAAGGTGGCAGTGAGTGGGTGGGTGGAAGAGCATCCTCTTAAAGACAAAGGGGTGGGGGGAAAGGATGGGGGATTTGCAGAGGGAGGGCCAGGAAGAGAGACAACATTTGAAATGTAAATAAATAAAATTACCAATAAAAAAGAAAAAAAGGAACAATATTCCTAATAGGAAAAAATGGCTCTCATATTCAGCATGTGTACCCATAAAGATGGCATTATAAGCTGGGTTTGCTTATATTATGTATCTGTGCATGCATTCTTTCTTAGAAGATTAATTTTAAAATATTATGTATATATTTATTTGGGTAGCATGCATGAGTGTGTGTGTCTGCAGAGGTCTGATGTCAGTTTGTCAGATGCCCTGGAGTTCTAGTCGGATGCAGTTGTGAGTGATTGCACTGGTCTGAACTGAACTCAGGACCTTTGCAAGAGCAATCAGACACTCAACTGGTAAGCCAAGTTTCCAGCTTACAAAGCTCCTTAAATACTAGATGTATCCTCTTTTAGATGACACGATATCTATTTTATTCTATTCTAGCATTTCTTACAGGTTTATTTTCAACATTTTACACAAATATAAACATTGATACATTAGCACATTGTGTAAAGTTTTATTGACTGGAAAAGTGTTAGTGTTTTCTTCGTTCCATTGCATAATCGACATAGAAATGTGACATCAAATGACAAACTAGATGACTAGCAGTGCAATCATATTAAAGAGAACATCTGTTCAAGCGAAATAATGGTGCTGCTTACACTCTGCGCTAGGTATCACAGTATCTTTTTCCACACCATCATTATTTTTTTCAGGTTATTTTTTAAAATTTCATGTATGTAAATTGCATTTTTCATTATTAGATTTAAATGAAAGTAAAAACAATGTTGAATTGAGTATCTAAAATATAAGTTGTGGGTATTGAGTTTTTTCCTTCAAGACAAACCTAAACTTAAACATTTGCTCCTATGAAAAAGACAACTTAGTCTAATGATGCCACCTTTAAATGTGCTATTTAACAAAGCTAGGCATAGTTGATAAGTACAAAAATTCTTTCTGCTTGGTTTTTTTTTTTTTCTGTAGGTAAGGATGATATTCCTTTTGACAATAGGTATTTCCACAACAGACATTAATCAGCACTAGTAAATAAGTGGATATCTGAATATAAATTATATGAATGCTCTCTGATGACAAAATCTTTTATTTCAGGTTTATATGGTCTATATTCAAATCAAAGAGCTCCCAGAAAACAGAGTGCATGCCTAATGGAATTCTTCAATTTTGCTATATGACTTTATATTTTTTTACTTCTCATATTGAATATTTTTGTACTACTGTGCTTTTCCAGCAACTTACTTAAAGGGTATTTTTCATTGGAAGTATGGCAGAGAATGACAGAAAGATTTTTCCAGAATCAATATAGTCTAACCACTAATCAAGAATCATCACTTCAGGATACATGCTTGTCTATTATTTCATACTTCTGTGGCAAAACTAAGTGAGAGATGAAGATTTGGGCATGGATTGTGATTACATTTTAGAAAACATTAACATATTTTGACAGAAACATCTTAAAAGCAAGCAGCCATAATAATATATAAAAATCACATTTTATAAATAAATAGAGTTTGAATACATATCAAACCTAAATTGTTAGGCATACATATTTAGATGGGCTAAGGGAAATTTGATAAATATTTTCAATATACCTTGTGCACACGGATGCAATTTATTGAGATTTGAGTCTTTCCTCTTTTTAAATTTAATTTTGGATAATTTCATATACCTACACAATGTATTGTGAATCCGTCTAATTTGATATCAACAGTAAGTTTCCCCCACTCCCTAGGGTTTGTGATATATTCAACCATAACATTTTGGGCAGGTTTACAGAACCAGGTATGCATTTCTTCCCATGGAGTTGGGCCTGAAATTCAATCAGAAGATATTGGTCACCCCCAAGTGACACTATTGCACTAGTGGGACTATCTTTCTACTGATTGGAATTTAGTAAGCAGACTTGATGGTCAGGTAAATTTGCTGGTTCCCTTTCTTCCCTAGCAACTTCCACTGTACCTTCTAGAAACAGGGGCACTGGTCAGCAGGGTGAATGTTTCCTTAGTCCTAACTTGCCTTGGGCTGGCCTTTTGAATAAGAAAGGCCCCCATAGATTCATACATTTGAGTACTTGCTCCCCAATTGGTAAAACTATTTGGGCAAGATTAGGCAGTGTGCCCTTGTGGAGAAGGTGGTTTCAGAAGACTCATGCTGTTACCTAATGGCTATCTGTGCCTTGTAGTGGCATCTCAAGATGTGAGCTCTCAGTTACTGCCCCAGTGCCATGCTTCCCTGACTGCTGCCAAGCTCCTCCTCATTCTAATCATGGACTCCAGCCTTCAGAAACTATAGACCACAAATAAACTCTACCTTCTGTAAATTATTGTGGCCATGGTGCCTTTTTCACAGCAATAGAAAAGTAACTAAGATAGGGTCTCACCATCTTGGTTTGTTGGTGGATCTAGAAAAATGGCGATAATCTTTATCTCAGTAGTTCTCAACCTGTGGGTTTAGACTCCCTTAGTAGTCAAATAACCCTTTCACAGAAATCTCCTAAGACAATCTGCATATCAGATTTTTACATTATGATTCATAATAGTAGCAGAGTTATAGTTATGAAGTACCAAATAATTTATGAATGGGGACACCACAACTGCATTAAGAGGTCATCACATTAGGAAGGTAGTTGAAAACCACTGCTTTATTATTTTGTATGCCTTGTGGAGCTCTCAGGCTAACAACTTACAGAGAGATAGGCCACATTTGACACTAGAATTTTTGCTTAAAGACCTATGGCTTTGGGCATTACCATTATACATTCATGAAGGGTACCCATAATCAGTTTTTAAATCCATTAATTTTAAAGAGCATTTTAAAATATTTGTAGGTTTCTGTATGATATTTCTTTACATTGTACGTTGTGGTTGACCCTTCCCCTTGTCCTCACCTTTACTCTATCCCCTAATCTCCAACCATGTATAAACTTTTCCAGTTCTAATATTTTCCTCAGCTTTTTTATAGTACATGTGTTTTATGTTGTGCTTTCCTTCAAAGCATTGCACTGAATGTAATTTCTGTATTTAAAAAGCATAAAATATTAAAATTTATTTAGTAATATTTTTGTGATGTGTCAAGAAAGAGAACTATAATGATACTTTATTTAAAATGTCACGAGGGATAACTATAATGATGCCTTTAATTTATTTAAAAGTATCATATAAGATTGGGCTAATGAATGCCTTTAAGGATGTATACATGAACTGATGTATGAAAAACCTGGAACAGGCTATGAATGAAAAATAAGTGATCAACATTTGGGTGTTGGCTATAACATTCTTTCAACTTCATACCATATCTAAAAGTTTATAACAAACTATAAGAGAATTAAAGAATGCAACAAAGCAATAGCCACTGGATTTGAGGGTAAACTAGGTGTTAAAAGGATTATAGACTAAGTTAATCAAAATATAGGCCAACAATCAATACTATGAATATTCACGTACATAGAATTATACCACTAACATAGTTTCTCCTTAAAATCAGTGTGCAGAAAAAATGACACTAACATAAAGAGAAAAGCTATATAGCTAGCAAGTTTATTTACATTGATAATTTGAAAGGAGAACATAAGTATCCTCTAAAGAACGTAACGCAGTGTAAACACAAAGACAATTAGAGTAGATTGAAATGAAAAGTTGGTTGACTATTGTGAAGGAATCAGTAAGGCACAAACTATGAAGAAATATAAATTATAAATTTTAATCTCTACTTTGATTACTTCTTTGAGAATTCCATATATGTTTTAGTTATATTTACCCATCCCAGACCTAGTCCCACTTGTCTCTCCATCCAACTTTGTGTCCTTCTTTGTTCCTTTCCATTCATCAAGTACAGCTTGTGCTTCCCAAATATTCTTGCATGTGTAGCCTTCCACTGGAGCATGATTGACCTGCCAAGGACAATACTATTAAAGAAAATTGACTCTTCCTATCTTAAAAGTCAATTGCCAATAGCATCTCAATTATGGCTGGGCTTCAAGTCCACCTCTCTACTCCGTGCTGGGATTTCATTTGACTTGAGCTAAAATAGGACTTGTGCATGTGAACACAATCTTTATAAGTTCATATGTGCAGCTGCCTTTCTGTGTCCAACACTATTTTCTTGTTTTCACTCAATGCCACTGGACCGTACATTCTTTTCCATGGTGATGTCTGAGCTATAGGAAGAGGGAATATGTCATAGATGTGTGATTTATGGCTAAACATTCTACACTCTCTTCTTTTCTTCGCATTGGTCAGTTGAGCATCTGTATAAATCACCATCAACTGCAAATAGAAATGCCTCTGATGAAGGTTGACAGATGCATTAACCTGTAAGAATAGTAATATGTCATTAGAGAATGGTTAAATTTATATATATATATAAATATATACATATATATAAATATACATATATATGTAGAGAGAGAGAGAGACAGAGAGAGAGAGAGATCATAAGTATACTATATATTCATAAGTTCTCAATTTCTATTTGTGAAATAGCACACAGTGGCATCATTATCCCAGTAACCATGAATGCAGTTTCTACATAAATGTTTGTTTTTGATCACAATTTGCCAACAAAAAAAAAAATGACAATTCCCATGGGGGGAGAACTATTTGATTCCAAGTCTGGAAAATAAAAGACAAGGGAACCTGTAACACAGTGGAAATGATCAAGACATGTCAAATGAAACAGAAGCTATATTAAAGAGATACCACCTGACAAATCTGAATTAATGTATGTGTGTGTGTGTGTGTGTGTGTGTGAGAGAGAGAGAGAGAGAGAGAGAGAGAGAGAGAGAGAGAGAGAGAGAGAGAAATGAATAGGGAGAAATGCCCCCATTTGGTAAATTATGTAGAAAATATATAAAAGAAATGATAGAGGAACTGGAGGTCCATTGTTTGGTGACTATCACTGTGATGATTAATTCAGCCAAACTATGAGCAGATGTTGAAGCTGGTTGCTGACATTCTGGTAATGAATGGGATGTTTACATAGTACCAAGAGTACCTTTGCATACATTAACTATTAATTATTATATAAAAGTACAATTTTAAGAAAAGGATTTTTATTTATCCATATGTGCAAGCACCTGTACACTCACATGCTTTTGGGTACCCTCAAGCCAGAAGAAAGTGAGTTTCCTAGAGTTAAAATTACTGATATTTGTGGTGCTGTCTAAAATGGGTGTTCAGAATTGGACTTGAGTCTTTTGAAATGAGGCAAATATTCTTAACTGTTGAACCATCTCTCCAGCCCCCAGTTAAAATAGAGAAATAAGAAAATCACCAGCCTAAATTAAGTTATAAAGATTAATATGAATAATAGAATGAATGAAAATAAAATATTAGCTATTAGAAAACATTATTGTATGCCCACTCAAAATGCATTTACAGTATCATTGTGGCACCCAAGACCCAGAGATGATATGGGGAAGAAGGACAAAAAGATTATAAGAACCAGAGGATAAGGGAGTTTGTTGAAAGTCTGTTTCCTAAGAATACTGGAAGACACATCCATATAGTTTTACCAACATGATTGCCTAAATGTGAGCCAAAAAAGGACTACAACAACAGGCATGAGAATGTGGTCTAAGGAAAGTCTCAGTCCTACACAAAGAACTACAGGCAACTAAGGGATGTTAAGAGCACTGCAATCATCTAGAAAAACAGATGGTATTGTGTGCTAATCGGTAAACTCGATTTATGTGACAACTTCATTCTCTCAGTGCAGGAGAAGTTAGGGAAATGTCTTTTCTTTTTGTTTAACACACACACACACACACACACACACACACACACACACACTCAAACCTATTTTACTTAAGAACAAAGAGTTTCAGAATCCAACTTCAATGTTGTGCATTTTAAAAAATCCTTTAAGTAAGATGTGATTTAAAGCAGAAATAAGAAGAGATAGGGCATACCTATGGATATTAATTAAAATCCCTGAGAGTAAAAATTCAGAAATGTGTTTCTGACTTGATACAGAACACTGTGGGAGTGGAAGTTCCATGGTTTTCATTCTCATGTTTTTCATTTCAAATAATATCGTGCAGTGATGCTCTCATCTTGATGAGAATGTTGGGACCTGCAGGTATAGATAGAGATGCCATAGCTCAAAGTCATATCACTAGGGACGAAGGAAGAGACAAGAAAAATGAATGTGGGTCTTCACTGTGGGCCTCTGGCCACCTACCAACTAAAATTCAAAAGTTGAAATTTCCATTAGCAATAAAGAATTTCCACCGTTATGAGAAATAGTAAAATAAATATTCCCCAAATGTTTAATCACAACTTAGCCCATAAACTAACTTGTTCATATTCTAGCTTCTAATATACTCAAGTAAAACACAAAATTCATCCAAAATAAAAACTTAAGAACATTTGAATGCTATAGAGATTATAAGTTATGTTGCTGTGTCTACAAAGGAAAGTATCGTAGTATCAGTTCAGAATTCATCTCTCTTATAACCACTCAACGATTTTAGCATATGTGCATGAGACTAACGTGCTCAAGTACTTCAGATTATGCAGACTACTTATGCCAGTGGGTCTGTGTTTATGTGCCCTGTGATTCCATTCCAACCTTATCTGCCTACCACAAATTGAGGGCATCAAACTTGGCAGAACTAGTTTCATATGTCATCAAATCAAATAGTTATAGTTTAGATGACAGTCTTTTGTTTTCCTACTAACAGCTATGATTTTCCAAGGACCCAGAGTCACTAAGTTCATACATGAGATAAAAGGGGAAGCAATTGTGTGAGGCACATAAATTATGGCATTAAACTGAAACCTAAGCTGCTAGCAAGTGAAGTTTTATGGAGTAGAGGAAAGGACCTCAATGAGCAGCTTGAAAAATAAAAAACATTCAAGAGTGCTGGAGGGACTGTCCCAGAGGCCAAAAACCTTAACTGAAGTCCCTGGGGATTTTTATATCGATTGGTTGTGAACACTTACCATCTACATAAGCAGTAAAAGACATAGTTAGCATGGCCCTGAGGCGTACAGGACAATCAAGAGATCTGATTGCTTTCCTGAGAAAGAAGAGAAGAAATTGTAGACATTAACTAAATGGTGAAGGATGGAGGCTTCAAGATGAACGTAACAATTTGAAATAAAAGGTTGTTGAATGGGAGAGGGAATTTTGGCTTTTTAAAGGAACAGTTTGCTAAAAAATTCACAGAGTCCCTAAGTCCACACTCCTAGCTTATTCAAACTCATTTGACTTACATTAAGTCTCACCCCACAAGTTTACCCACTATGAAACGAGTACTCCAGCTATCTCTGCCTGCAGTGAGACCACCATGTTATTGGCAATAACAATTTGCTCAACCGCAGCTTTAAATGCCTACACAGAGAGGAAGCTACTTAAAAACATCCATTCTAAAAGTCTCCACTAAAACGGGGAGAATTGCAAGGTTACTGGAATTAGTGATTTAAAGAAAGCAGAAAATAGATTTGTATATAAGGCTGTGCAATATGGCAGCATGACTGTGCAAATAGGTGTTCATAAGGCCATTGTAGTGTGAAAGGAGTAATTAGGAAAAGAGAGGCTGCAACCTATTCATCTTGTCACTACAAGCATTACGAACTACATAGGAATTAAAAATTATAGGTCCTGCCATTCTCAACCTTAGAGTGATGGGACAGGAGTAGGAGGTTAATTTCACTAGCTCAATCTCTTACCTCTTCAATCCAATGGGGTTGAGTTGTTCAGATTATATATAAGTCAAACACTTTTCTCATTTGTTTGATAGCAATGATCTTTACCAATTAAAGCATTCAGCAAAAGTTTATTGTTCCTTGCAATGTTATCAATGCAATTATGAAAGTTATCAGTGATTTATCATAGCTCATCTCCTCAAGTATTCATTCACATCGAAGCATCTTGCCAGCATTTCTCATTAGTGTTTCTTCATGAAAATTTTTATCCCAAGGCATGTTACCTCATACTTGTTATGTGATTATGCCAACAACAAACATCGTAAATACTTTATAAGGCAAAAACACTTGAGAAGAATGGCTATTTTCTGTTCCTCTACATTTTATTTAAAACAAAACATCTGGTACTTCCTCCTGACATTACTTTTATGTTGCATTGGCCAGTGTTCGATCACATCCCCATAACTCTATAGAAGCCTATTTACCCCTTCTTGAGCTTTAGGATTTTGATAATTAAAGAGGTACAAATGACCTGGAGAATACGTGTATTTTCTGCACACGATTAATAGTCATTTCATATTCATATCATTGGTTTATGTTTTTCTTAAATGAATGTTTCATTTATTTATCATTATAAATACTTGAACTTATTTTCTTGGTTTAGAAGATATACTTGAATCATCTTACAGGAGCCTTGGACTTAATTTAGCCATTGTACTTATATTTAATTCTGAAAGGTACTAGCTTACAATTTATGACTATAATACAATGCAAAAACCTATCTGGCTATCCAAAAACTAAATACACACCTTCTGTCTCAGTAATTTTTTATGATAAACAACTGTAATGGCAATTATTCCCAAACAAGAATATTATATACGATGCTCTATTCATCTCCTTTCAGTGTAATTAATGTGCACATTTACTCAGTTGCTGGTTGGAAAAATGGTATCTCAAGGAGATCTGTACTCCTATATTTGTGTACCTTTCCCATATGCGTGTGTAAATATGAATTCATGTGGATGTAACACTAATAAAGAACTATAAAACTCCATTCAAAATACACTTGACAATGTTTGAATATCTCACAAGGATCCACTTTGAGTTTATATTGGTATTAAAACTCTCACCAAGAAAGTCTCTATAGTAAAGAATGTCATTTTAAAGATACAAGTAGATGCTCCATGAAATTCCTAGTAACACACAAAACCATACTGCAAGTTATGATGACCACATACACACAAACAATTCTACAGATGTTCTTTGCTTATGTAGCAGGCAAAGTTGGGGAAAGAAGAACTGTTTAGACGTTCAGAACAATGTAGATAATTTATAAAGTGAAAATTCATGAAACACTGTGCTTTCACATGATTAAACTGTGTAGCACACTAGGAATACCAATTAAAGGTTTAAATTACAGTTTTGGAATCAACTGCCAGTAGCATCTATCTTCCTCAAAAGTAACATCTGTGAAGCTGGCAGTGTGACACCAGATTCTTGGATACTATGGAGTTGGATATTACATGTTTTTCTCTGTTTTTCCAAAAATATCTTCTCAAACCTAACCCTTCCTTATCCATTTCCTTGAAAACGTTATATTATATATACAATAGTATATATGAATAGATATAGGTGATAGATATAGATAGATGATATATATATATGCTCTTTTAGGTTTTAATTTATTATAAATAAAATAATAAGTACTGTTTTAAATTTTAAAGGAAGAACTACTTTATTTCAGCATTTTAATCTCATTAGTTTCTTCAAGGAATTTTAGACAAATGTAGAGATAATTATGTCCTCATCACAGACTTTTCCCCACAACATTGAGTCTCCAGAATTGTGTTAGAAAGCTAGATATTTAAGCACAGCATCAAGCAAGTTAGAATAGAGTATAGATAAATCTGGCCATTTTTGGTGTGTGACAGAGATCCAGACATCTGAAAGCACTCAAGCCATAAATTCTATCTCAATGTGTCATCTAAGTCCCTCATTCCAAGCTAGTTTCTCCATGCCACTAACAATCGGATTCTTGTAATGAATCAAAAAAGACTAACAATAAATCTAAAGATATAGAACTGAGGCTTTAGGCATCCTGCCATCATTGTCAGAACTTTGCAAGAACAGAAACTGTGAAGGGAAATCAGGGACATTACTCAGATACAGTGTTCGTGACCTACGGGCAATCCTTCTCCAGAACCACTACATTCCTTCTTAGACAAAAACACAGCAGAGCTTCCAGACATTCAGAAAAGCATATGATCGTTTGAATGAAAAGTGTCTTCTTGAGGAACAGTGTAGATCCTTGTGTCTGGCTTCTGGTTTTCAGGATGCATTCTAGTACTGACCCTCACAACATTGTGAGAGCAGAGTGAAGGAGTGAGCATGTAGGACTTTGACTCTTAAGAACTTCTCATGTTCCACACTTTGATACTTCAGTATCACACTGTTATACGAATATGAAGAGGGATGAAGAGCATGATGTGAAGCTGTCTAGAAATCGGCTCTAAATATCACTTACATTACTAGACTTGGGACTTCTTATTGTAGGGACTTCCTAGCATTTGAAGCAGTTGTTCTTAACCTGTGTCTCATGACTCCTCTGGGGATGGAATGATCCTTTTACAGGGGTCACATATCAGATATCTGCATATCAGATATTTACATTATGATTCATAACTATAGAAAAATTATAGCTATGAAGTAGTAATGAAATAATTTTATGGTTGGGGGTCACCACAACATGAGCTCACAGCATTAGAAAGGTTGAGGATCACTGATTTAAAGACTAATGTGTGTGTATACCTGTATATATTACTTACACCATAATATCTGATAAACCATATTTATTACCAGGAGCAGACAAGGGTGATTAATAGAAAATAGGGAGAGATATCCATGATAAATACCCATGATAATTCCTGTATTTTCCTTTGTTTTCTAAACTTTGCTCTTCTTCTTCTTCTTCTTCTTCTTCTTCTTCTTCTTCTTCTTCTTCTTCTTCTTCTTCTTCTTCTTCTTCTTCTTCTTCTTCTCCTCCTCCTCCTCCTCCTCCTCCTCCTCCTCCTCCTCCTCCTCCTCCTCCTCCTCCTCCTCCTCCTCCTCCTTCTCCTCCTCCTCTTCCTTCTCCTCCTTTGTTCATTTGATAGTGGCTACATCAGCTTATATGTTCAATTTGTGTTCTGATTCTAATTGCTGATACTATATATTTCCAATATTCTGGACTTTCAGTCAACAGTATTTTTGTTATATTTTACTACCAAATTTCAAGGAGAAAAGTGAGAAGCTTTCTCTGATTTTCAAAATGAATCCAAAAACATTTTAAAAATTAAAAAATAAATTAGCCAGGCAGTAATAGTATAATCTTCTAATCCCAGCACATACAAGGCAAGGGAGATTGGGCTTCCAAAGTTTGGGCTACAAAGTGAAACCTGTCTCAAATAATAATAATATAATAAAATAATTAAAATAAATTTTAAAAAATTAAAAAAATCAAAATTGTGTCCAGAGCTATGTCCAACAAGTTGGAGTTTGTGGCCACCTAAGCTCCAAATCAAAACTTGTTGCTATTGTTCTGTGTTTTGATGTCTTATCTTGATTTGATCTGATCAACTGTAAGGATATCTAGCTGTCAATGATTGCCGAGTACACTGTGTTATAATGAGAAAGTTTTGATTCCATGCTTCAGTCAGACTTCTGAATAGAAACGTGTAGTCTTCAAAATTTCTTACTCAGACTAAGCCAGTTACCAGAATACTATTAGGTTAGTTTAGCACTCATCACGAGCCTCTGTCTTTAAAAATTCAGCACATTACTGAAATATTAAACATCTGTGCTGCCTCTTTCTTTTCTTGCTATGAAAGGTACCACCAGTGTATGAAGGCTTAAAAAAAATCTGTATATACACAGTTTAAAATTAGTTATAAATATTAGATACAGAAACACAATTTCTGTTGTCTCGTACAAGAGATAATGTTGACACAAAATATATTTTAGTTGTGCTTATTCTCTCTATAAAAATGTTTAATTTTTTCTATTGCTATTTTTGATTTTCCAAACAAATGCCAATTCAATTAGTAGTATTTGGAAAGGAATGTTTTCTAAAATGCATAAATTGGGTTCCCAGAAGCATTTAGAATTTATTTCTTCATTAGATGCTCAAATCTCTCCTAAAAATGCTACACCAGCCGCAGTCTCCTTCACTTATTGTTGAAAAGAATACCAAATTGGAACGGAATCCCTGCAGAACGGAAGCAGAACTGCTTAATAGGAGCTTTTATTTCCCGTAAGTGGTTAACAGTGCTAGCAATTAGGAACAACAAACAGCCAAGAGGAGGGAGAAAAAACCAGAAGCACAATGTTTGTTATTTTGAGAGGTTCTTCAGGGACTGTGCTATATCAGGGGAGTAGGCACTGGAGAGCTTCAGATGTGCCAGGGATGAGTGGGAACATTGCAGGTCAGAGTATGCCAGTAGAAATGGAGACGTACCCACAGTACTTACAGTCCAGTTTGATTAGGCTCTGTCTTGTAAAATGAACGACCCTCTCATGAAGATCACGGAGACACTTTCCTCCTGTGACATCTTTTAGAGGACCCTCTCCCCAACTTAGTTAATTTAAAAACAGAAAAGCTTGGAGTTATTTATTGTTTAGCTCCTTTTCTGTGGTAATCAGGGTGACTTTGTTTCTAACAGCCTTAATCATGAGCTATAACAAGTTCTTTTCTGGTATTAAGGGAAATACTATTGAAATACTATAAGAAATCAGTGACTTATGAGTGAACCACAGACACAGCTGTCTATATTGCAACTTGGATCTTCATACTGAAATAGCTCTCAGCAGTGTACCTCAAAATTTTAATCTGAGCCATATGTAACTAAGGACATTCCCCACTAGATGTTTCACAAAACGCATGATTTCTTTTTTCTTTTAAAGATTTATTTATTCATACATATGAATGCTATTTGCGTGTGTGCCTGCATGACAGAAAAGGACATCAGATCGCATTATAGGTAGTTGTGAGCCACCATGTGGTTGCTGGGAATTGAACTTAGGGCCTCTGGAAGCACAACCAGTGCTCTTAATGGCCCAGCCATCTTTCCAGTCCAAAAGGCGCGATTTCTAAATGAATGTCAATACTGATCGTTATCCTGCCCAGTGAGTGGGCTTGAGGATCTCAGCCATTCCCAGTGACGCTGAATTTCCCCTACACGGTAGAGTCAAGCTCCATCTCATTTCCTTACTTCTCCTACTCATTAGCTCAATATGTCTTGCTTTATGGTCTACCCCATCTCTTAATTCTCGTACAACCATAAACAGTTACAGACTTCAGTACTCAAGGTCTTTCATGGAAAACTTATCTCTCCGGGAATTCTTCTAAATGTGTATGTAAAATGAAAAGAAAAAACCTAAAAATTGTAGTTGTTCACAGCTCTGATGGTCAAGCCACGAGTCAGGAAAGAGGGGTGGGTAACAGCTAGCCGATTATAAGAACATGAATTTCATATTGAGATTGCAAACTTAGCAACCGAAAAGATCAGTGTATGAACTGAAGAATGAAAGAGAAAGGCCGAGGTCTCGTAGAGAAGCAGAGAGAGAAAGTACTCTGACCCAAACCTGCTGGAGAGTCTTGCATCAGCCGTTTGCTTTTTTTAAACGTTGACAAGTAACACATGCCAAAAGCTGGAGATGGAATTACAGCCTTAATTTATGTATGTTTTCAAGAGTACAGTGCTTAAAGTAATACAAGACATTGAAACCTGCTGGGAGAAGGCAAGGCTGCAGAGCCATTAGCATCTACCATTTAAAGTTGTTAAAAGGCAGTGCAACAGTCACAGTTGAGAGAGCTGCTGACATACTGTGGAAAGGCCAAAGCCTGCCTAACCCCCATGGGGGAGGACGAGATGGAAGGGCTGCAAGGCAGTCAGCAACTGCTCTCGGGCTCTGGATATTTCTAAAGACAGTTTGTTCAAGACGAGATCCAATTACCGGCAAAGCCAATAAATACGATTAACACTTAGTAGACACACAAAAATACCTGCAATTACAATTAACCCGTATAAATTAGTTTAAATAACAAATCGGACACCATGTCCCTGTGAGATTTACAGAGCCCAGCAATTGGGTTTTTAGGTGAAAGGGATGCGAAACCCTGAGGCTCCTGCTCACTGCTAGCTGACGGTTTGCTAAGAGCAAAGCCTCCACCACCATGTGCAATTGAATGACAGACACCGACAGAGAAAATGAACTTCTCCAGATATATATTTTGCATTCACGGATAAACTATAAGAATAGGAATGTGCAATCTCCACGTGGCATTTGAATTTTAATTAGCTCTCAATTAACAGCTTATGGCAATATTCATAACACTGGCATTTGCGACTAGAGATGAATAGGAAGGAAGGAAGGGTTATGCATAAAGTGGCATTATCCTTTTTGTTTTCTCCCCATGATCTAAATTTAGACTAAATAGCAAAATAAACTGGCACAGGAGGCCTTCTACTCAAGAGTTTTGTTCATTTCATTTTGTTTTGTTTCTCTTAAGCAGGTGGGGGTCTTCTTGGAAGATTGGATAGTGACCTTAAGCACTTTTTATTCAACATTTTATAATGGCTCATTTTCCCTTCTTTAATTATACTTTTGCAAGTTATTAAAGCCTAATGCTTTGAGTGATTCTCCATTTTAAAAATTGTGTGCCCATGGTAGATTCATTCAGTTTTGGAACAGTGGGAAATATGGCTTCCAGATCTTTCAAGGATACATTTCTATCCTTGAAATTCAGTATTACCATTGAATGTGAAAAGTATAATACAGTACTTGAAAGAATATGAAAAATACTTGTGAGAATATTTTGATATTATCAAAATACTAAAAAAGCTTTCTCTATACATACTTATAACATTTATTTCATTAGAGTATCAAAATATGTCTTGAAAACTTTTTTACATGTGGAGAAACTTTCTTCTTCCTAAAAGACAATATTGAGACGTTTGGAAAAGGTAAGAGTATGCCAGCTCAGTGCAATCATCAATTCTAAATTGGAAAGGCAAAAGGTTTAATATGTAGTGTCCCACATTAGCAGGAACGCATCATGATGTGGATTGATTTAAGGGGTGTTTTTGAAATGTGTGAATCACAAGGAATTGTGATGCCTCCGAAAAGCTACATTTTATCATTGAATGGCCTCTGACTCACCCTTAGGCACTTTCTCCAAGATTTACGGAAAGAGCTCTAACACCTGAGAAATCATTTAGGGAAGAAAGAAGTGGTTATTATTTAAATTGTTTGTCGCAGACTGGAACATAAAGGTGGCAACATATGACATCACATCGGGGAAGAGAGGGAGTTGGCAATTTAGTAAGAATAGAATAGCTGTCTGGGTGCCAGCCAGTTGAATTTGCTCCAATTAATCATGGTCATTGGAAAGTATAGTCTGTCTATAGAAGGACCTGGTGCCTTGAATGACAGTCAAAAACAGGAAAAAAAAAGACTTCATTCAACTGACAGTGTTTGATGCATTGAGACATTACCAAGGAAGAAAAGATTACAGAAACAAGATGCTTGGAGCTTCCACAGTGTCTTTGAAGCCACCAACACTGTGATGTCTGCTCAAGTTGTATTGACTTTAAACTAGTTTGTATAAGAGAAATAAATTTGGGCAGCAAGTTCTTCATCAAAGTGCATTCTGTCTCTTACATATAAGATGAAAGTGTTTGATGGTTACACCTATACCAGGTTCAAAAATAATTGTCTCCTACCTGATTACCCCACCACCACACAAATATACATGTAAATTAAATTCCATATTTGTATTGACTAGATTTAAACCATTAACAACAGCTGTTACCATGCATCCAAAGGCTGGACACTGGAGTGGATACAGTTATATAACATTTTTCAAAGGAGCAACATCTTCTGTTGGATTTTACCACTCACTTAAAAGATAAAAATATGCAAATCCTGGCTCTCTCACTCTCTAGACTATTATACTGGTAAGATCCCCAGTTTGTCTGAACTTTCCTATTTTAATCTATGAAATGGGAGATTTATAGCTAATGCATAAATTTACCACATGGGTTACACTGGAGAGATGAAAAGGGCTGGACAGTTTCTATCCCATCACACTAAGCTAACCCTGTCCAGCAGAAACAACTTCAAGCTTCTTATGATGATATCACGTTCTAACTTAAGGCTAGACTTTTATTTAATGTATCCACTAATATAACCACATGCATGTTACGAATGTTAGAAAACTCCATATTTAAGACAAATCATGACAACAATTTTTTTAATTCATTTCAGCACTCTCAGTTTAGTAATTTTGATAAATGACTTTTTCAAAAACTTGGCTTTAGTAGTGACTGAAAATGGTTTGGAGAACTGAGTTAGGGATGAGCAGCTGTATAAAAAAAAAAAATCTCTGTGTTGAAGCTCGAAATAAAGGGAAACTAAAACATTGTTTTGAAGACATTTCCGTTTACTTAAAATACAAACGGTTCTTGAATGTTTTTTAACAACATCAAAACTAACCTACAAGAAATTTATTCTTCAGTAAAATGAACTGAAACCAAAAATATATGATAGAAGAATTAGCTTTCACAATATAAAATCTCATTGCTTTTTAGAAATTTGGGTTCAAGACTACTTGGTAGTTAAAAGGTATCAAATATCACATCATCCAGATACAACAGGGCTTATGCCTACATGAACTCACAGTGACTTTGATAGCATTCAAACAACCTGCACAAGTTTAATTTAAATAAAACCCCTGCAATAAAAGGGAAAGTAGACACAAAATCTTACCCATGCCTAACCAAGAAGGTATTTGCTATGGATCTCTACTGGGAAAGGAAAAATCAGCTTTGATCAATGTAGTGTCACCAGATATATCATCTACACTCCAAGACAGTCTCCAAGCCCAGAAGCAGTTCCCTAATAGAAAACACTCTCATTCTGGTAATTTTGCCTTATTGATTTATTTGTTTGGTTCCCCCCCCTTTTTTGAATTTGCTGACTTTTGTTTATAAAGATGGAGAAAGAACATGAAATTTGATGGGTAGGGAAGTTGTAGAACAGAGTATAAATGATCAAAATATATTGTTTTTTATATTTTTTAGATATATTTATTTATTTTATGTGCATTTTCTTTGTGCATATACAAGTTTACTACATGTGTGCCTAGTATATATGAAGGTTGGAAGAGGGTGTCAGGGGTGGGGGGGCGGTGTTGAATCTCCAGAATTACAGAAAACTGTGAACCACTATGTAAGTGCTAGTAACTGAACCCAAGTCCTCAGCAAAAGCAACAAATGCTCTTAACCATTGAGCTGTTATTTTTCCAGCTTTCATTCAAATGTATTTTATGTATGGCTAGTTATCCTTGCTGTAAGTGACTTATTTTAAATAATTCCCAATGTCTGGTAGCTACTCCCATAAGGAGTAAAAAATGAAATTTAAAGAATACTTAAGGAATAAGCAAATAGGCGTGGTTGGGACGGATGGACTTCAAAACCTCTTAGTTAATCAAAAGTACAGCCATAGTTGAGGCTCCCAGGACCTGCAGTCTAACTGGAAAATCAGAATATATTTTCCTTCTTCTTGAAAAGCTATGCAAGAGATTCAGATGATAATTATCAGAGAGTTTAGAGGAAAGATCAGTCTCTAAAAACAAATAATTCAGACTGGTTGTACTTAGCATGTCATAGTTCATGATCCTCCATCACTGTGACTTTTGACGGGAGTCACAAGGTCAGCATATCTTCATAGCATCAAAGTGCTATTCCACTTTCTAGCTTGCATTCTTTCATGATTTCATGCCACATTTTCTCTATTACATTTAATGGAACGTGTAGTTGTATATTTTCATGTCATCAAATTTGCAATTTTCAAGACCCTTTTTGACTTTTGAGACTATAATTACCACCTTACTTCCTTCTCTTCCTGTCTCTAAATCCTCCCATACCCCTCCTTGTTTTCTTTTGATTTCTGATCTCTTTTTTTAAAATTGTTATTGTGTGCATATATGTATATCCATATACATCCCTACATGTAACTGCTTAGTCTTATTTAATGTTACTTGTATGTATGCTTTCAGGGATGAATATTTGTTATTGGATAACAAACTCTGTGTTTTTTCCCAGAAGAAGACTATTTCTCCTACTTTCAGCAGACCTTTGTTACCTGTAATACTTTGTGTAAGGTTAAGGCTTTGTTTTTGTATTTTGTTTTATTGGATATTTTCTTTATTACATTTCAAATGTTTTCCCTTTTCCTGGTCCCCCCCCCCATCCTGGAAACCACCTATGCCATCCTGCTTCTATGAGGGTGTTCCTGCACCCACCCACCCACTCCTGCTTCCCCACCCTCAAATTTCCCTACACTGAGGCATCTATAGAGCCTTCATAGGACCAATGACCTCTCTTCCCATTGATGCCTGACAAGACCATCCTCTGCTCCATATGAGGCTGGAGTAAAGGGTCCCTCCATGTGCACTCCTTGGTTGGTGATTTAAAAGAGCAATTTGCAAATTCATTTGGAATAACAAAAAACCCAGGATAGCAAAACCTATTCACAACAATAAAAGAACTTCTGGTGGAATCAGCATCCCTGACATCATGCTGTATTACAGAGCAATAGTGATAAAAACTGTATGGTATTGGTAAAGAGACAGGCAGGAAGATCAATAGAATAGAATTGAGGACCCAGCAATGAACCCACACACCTATGATCACTTGATCTTTGACAAAGGAGCTAAAAGCATCCAGTGGAAAAAAGACAGCATTTTCAACAAATGGTGCTGGTTCAACTGGCAGTCTACATGCAGAAGAATGCAAATTGATCCATTCCTATCTCCCTGTACAAAGCTCAAGTCCAAGTGGATCAAGGACCTCCACATAATACCAGATACACTGAAGCTTACTGAGGAGAAAGTGGGGAAGAGCCTAGAACACATGGGCACAGGGGAAAAGTTCCTGAACCAATGGCTTATGCTCTAAGATCAAGGATAAAGCTTTGTAATCCCTTCCCTTCCACTTTGGCTGCTTATTGTCATTCAGCTCACATTTGGAGAGTCATGTTGGCAAGGCTTTATGGGTGTAGCTTCTGACATCACTATGAGACACTGTCCTTCATAATATCTACAAATAAGTTAACCAATATATATAAGTTCATTTGGTCCTACAAAGTTTTAAGAGCATATAGGATTTCCAAGATTGTAAATTCAAAACTTAATAACAAATAAATATTTTTACTTGATAAGTTTTTAAGTATGAATGATGTAGTAGGTTCTGAGATACATATGCATTTAAAAAATGTTATTTTGTAGTATAGCCAATCAAATGCATAACTGTTATATTTTATATAGTAGGAATAGAAATTAGGTTTTTTTTTTTTACCTAGTGCACATACTTCAAGAGTTATACTGTCAAGAAAAAGAAAGCAGCTTGGGGTCCTTATAAAGACTGAGGTTGCATACTCAAAATTAGATTTTTCTCTTTACAGAGAACAAATAAACACCAATTAATGCACATAGCCCCCATTGGGAATTTACCATTATATATTTTCAAAATGAAGAAGACTTTGTGTGGCCCTAAAGTGAACAAGTATGCCTCTCGTGTGGAAACACAGAGAGATGGAGGGAAGGGTTTCAATACCCATCTCATGTTGCTATGTTCTGTTTGTGGACTTTTTTTTGATGATTGCAAGGGCATTCTAACATTTAAGTACCATTTAATGAATATTAGAAGCAAAACTTTTAAAATATCAAAGTAATACATTTATTACAACTTCCACAATTCTTATTATTCAATCTAGACATCTCCCACTATTATACTTATATCAACAGCTTTGGCCTGATCTGTTATATCTCAAGAGACATATTATTTCTCTTGAGTATATAACATCCTACTTACTCATATATAATGGAGGTTTTTAGTCATGTACATCTGCCTCTCTCAAGCTTGAATTTGGAATTGGTCACAGCAGGTTAAGAATCTGGCAATGCTGAGAATCAGAGATGATAGAAGGGGCCATGAAGCAGCCTCGTTCCTCTCTGGGAGTAACCTCCAGAGTGAGCTTGTCCTCAAGCCAAGCAGAGCAGCAGCAAAAGAGTGTCAGTGCACCAGCACAGTGTGTCTACCTGAGGCATAGTACGTACCTCCCATGCCTTTGTCCACACATAGGAGTCAGGAAATACTTTGGGTTCTGATGTCAGCAGAAGTAAATCATAATGATGACAAAGATAATCTACATGTGGGTTGCACACTGTAAGAATTATGATGATGGGGGTGGAGAGATGGCTTAGCCCTTAAAGGCTAGAATCTCAACCAAAAACATGAGAAGTATGGTGATGTATAGCATGGTAAAGATAAACCATATAGACTTTCATCAATACAAATATTCAAGAAATCAATACATTTATTATCACATCTTAAATTCTGGGTCTCATTTTCTTCATTTTTTTAAACACAGGAAGATAAGAAAGTCTAGGAAATTTATTCAATATTGAATAAACTATTAAGTTACCAGAGAGTTTAGTACAACAACCTATCGTCTTTTCTACTAGGATATACCATAAGGGGACAGTCATAATACTGTTAGAAAAGGCCTGACATGAAGCCCTTAATATTCATCCCAGTAAAAATGAAGAAAAGAGTAAAAGAAGACATTGCGGTTGACATCAAGTGCATGTCCAAAATGTGCAGGTCAATTTCATGGAGTAATCAAGTCTGTTCCCACAAAAAGTTATGTACGTGCACACATAAGAAGCTTATTGGAGTCTTGCTGTGTGTCAGTGGACAATCAGATGCTAAAATGAAGCTATTTGATGACGGTGAAAGAAGCAAGTGTCAAATGTGAGGACTCACATCTAATCTAGCTCTTGGGAGACTGAACCAGGAGGATGGCTATGAAGTCAAGGCCAGTCTAGGTTAGAAGTTCCAAGCCATGCCCTTGGATAAAGAATAAGACAATGTCAGCAGAAAAGAAGGGATGGAGGAAGGGAGGAAGGAGGAAGGAAGGAAGGAAAGATAAAAGGAAAAATCAGAGACAAAGAAAGAGAACCATTTATCTCCAGTTCTATTTTGTGTAGTTTTAATTTCTTTTTATGATGGTTTGTCATTATTAAAAGATCATTATTAACAATGGTTTTATAGTCGTGATGACTACAATAGTCCTTTAAAATCTGTACAATAGAGGTAAAATAATTAAAGAAAACTGATGCTAAGAGAAAATTTTGCTGTCAGGCACTGCATGCTGATTTGTTCCCCTCTGTATCCATGCCTTCGGTTATATCACTATGTACTTCCTCTCCATAAGAAGTAGAAAATAAATTCTTCTGGTTCCATTGTTGCTTACCTGAATCATGTCTCTTACTTTGGCAATAAACAGAGTGCTGGGATCAAAGGCTTGAGATGCATTAATATAATCAGGCTTACTTTTTATGTGCCTGGCTGTTTCTTGGAGAAGAATATGATTTTGGATAGCTGTTCCCTCCCCCCCATGGAAGATGAAAGACAGGTAAGACAGACTTGAATCTAACCTGTATGGATGGAAGCCAATCTAACTCTGTCTATATCAGCTGCACTCCAACTACTTGCAGAGACATGAGAAATGAAGTAAATGCAGGAAGATAAAATATAAGCAGATTCTTGTTTTTTGTTGTTGTTTTGATTTTTTAATCCATGGCAATTATTGCATTATCTTATTAAGCAGTAAGATGAGCACAGCTTTTTTTCTGAAAGTATTTTGGATATGCTGTTCATTCCTCTGAAATCCTGATAGCTGATATACAGATGATAGAAAAAGACAGAAAAGTCAAGAGACTTACCCAAGACTAATCAATCATGGTGTAATTCAAAAGTCAATTTCGACTCCTAGCTTGATGCTCTGACTTCCAAGTCCTGTTAGTTATCAATATTTGTGTTACATTATGGCATAAGAACAAGTTCCTGCAGCAAATCCACCACTGCTGCTAAATCTACACATGCAGCAAAATATTTAGTGCAGTCGAATATAGTTGGCTGCTCTGAAGAACGCTGAGGTATGCAATGTTCAATGGTTGACATGGCCATTCCAAAATTAACTGGATCAGTATAAATGAGGTTATTGAATTTTTCTGCAGTTCTAGCTTTAATGTTAGTGTTTATCAAATAACTTGTGTGTGCATACAGGAACTTATTTGGGCTCAGACCTCTGGGATTTTTTTTTATTACCTTATAAAAATATATTGGAAATATAACACTTATTCTGTGCTGCAATAAATTCCTGTGTTGTTAGCATGTGTGAAAATATTTGAATTTCTATTAACCTAACTGCAGGCTTCAGCCTACACTTGCTATCTGATTGGAAATAAGTCAGTGGTTTAGACGCCACTTACATTCCAGAAAGGAGCTGCTGCTGCTGCAGAGAAGCAGAGACGAAAATAGCCTTCTTCCCCAGACAGTTCTCCCAACTCACATGTGCACTCAGACAATAGCCACTTTGCTTATTTCATTACAATTGCTACAAGCTCCAAAGCTTCCAGCAGAGAGTTTTGTTTCTGCGTTGAACACCGAGGTGCATTTGTACAACCAGAGGAGAGTGCTTCACGTTTCTAATGAAAAAATCATATTCATCCCACTCACTGTGAAGTGAAAAGTGGGATAAAATTAAAGGTGGCTTAATGCTATTTCAATAAATTTAATATAATGCCCGAATTATATAGTTGTGCTAACAACACAGAAATTTATTGAAGCACAAAATAAGCATGTCTTGATTCCTTTAATTTTTAAAAGTGAAAAACTCATTTAATATGTCCACCAATAATTTAGCATTCAATCACAAATTTAGTAATTGAGCTAACAATATTATTATTGTTAAGCCAACATATTGAATATTTCTTTCTTTTTCATGTTCTAGGCATAAGATAACTTTTAAAATAACATAATACTATATTGATAAAGGTCAGTCACTTCATCTGATCTTTAGTTTATCAACATTGCTGTGAGATTTTTAATCAAGATGAAATATCATGATGTTTTAAATATATAGTATATTGAATATATAATAAGGCATTTATAGAATTTGAAAACTGGAATATGCTGATGAAGTAAAGAGATACTAATTAAATAGAAAAATGGGCATTTCCAACTAAGAGACCTTTAGGAATAATCAAACTATATTTCTCTATTTCCTCTGAATAAGCTAGCAAGGTGATTACTTGATTTTACTCTTACTTCAGTGTAGTAGGAATCTACATCACACCTGGTAGAATCTCAGCAGAGCATCCCCTAGGGTCTATGAAATTTTTTCTTATAACTCGTAGACCAGATCAATCACTGTAGGAAACAAGGACATACAAGATTAATTGGATTCTATTTGATTTGTATTCATTTTATTTTTCTGGGTGTGTTTGCACATGTATGTTCACTTATGCCATTACACACATGTGTATATCCCAGAAGAATCCTAGAGAGTCAGTTTTCTCCTTTTACCATATGAGACCCAATGATCAAATTCAGGTTATTAGAACTGTTAGCAAGCACCAGTAACTGCTGAGCCATCATCACACAGGTCTTGGAGTCGTCTTTTGAACTAAGATTGACAAAGATAAACATAAGGCCGTCAAGATAGAAAGGTGAGATGATTTGAAGGACCATCTTACCAAACTACAGCTATGTAAACAAAAGTTATACATAGGGATGGTCTTGAATAAACGAAATAAATGAAGAGCAGCTCTGTAAAATGCTAAGAAAAAGACTCGTAGACTAACAAGGAAGGAAAGAAAGAGTGGGGACAATGACATTCTAGAGAAATATACCCTAAGAAGACAATGAAAATGTATGTAAAATGTCTATGTCCTGTAGGATGCGGAAAGAGCTTGGAACATATAAAATACCAGTGAAAGGTGAAAGCAAGCATGACGCTTTTAACCTTAAAAACAGTCAGATTCAGTAAATAACACAGGCAGCTGCTTGGAAGGATTACAGCTTTGTTTCTAGTGACAAGGAGAGGAGGGACAAGGACAGCAGGCCCTGGGAAAGCGTCAGTGAGAATGGAGAGCTTGTGTCTATCACACTTTCCTTTATATCACATCATGGAAATTGCTGTTACCAAACTCGTCCCTCTGGAAAAGCTAAAAGCTCACTCCACACTTTGCATTGCCTGTCTCTCTATTTCCTTCTGCTCATCTGATGCTTACCAGCCCCACCCCCTTGAAATCTCTTTTCACTTGGCTTCAGGAAGCCCACAGGCCTTACTGTCATCTTATCTTGCTGGCCTTGTCCTTTCATGATCTTTGCAACTTGTGATATAGAGGAGTTTAGGGATTAGTCCTTTGTCTTTAACTCATGGTCACTCACCAAGTGATCTCATCTGGATTCATACATTTACCTTCTACTTTTAAAATTCTTACTAAAAAATGTATGTTTTCGATGCCATCTTAGTTCTGAACTTTAAACTCACATATTTATCTTCTTAGCTGGGAGCCCTTCCTAAAAATCACTGGCAGAAATGAAGCGTTTAATATCTATCCCAGTGTGTTCTATGAACACTGTACTGTCTGAACTAATAGCAACTGTGATAGTTTCGGCCCCAAATGTGAAGGTGTCCTTGTAGTTTTCTCTTATGTACTGTAACCAGTACACCAGCAAACTGTATTGACTACATATTCAAAGTATTTGTAGAAAAACTCTCTGGCCTCAGCCATTATTATCTTTCACCTGGATTATGACAGTCAACTTCATATCACCTGTCTCTCTGACAGAGTAATAAGGCCAAGTCAGCATTAAAATATAAGCAATATCATATCATCTCTAAGTTCATAATTCTTTAGAAATTTTACATGCTACCCAATTGTAAACAAAAGTCTTTCCCAGGAAATTTACATCATATTGTGACCTAGCTAACTGTTGCCTCTGGCTTCACTGTGTCTTACTCTCCTCTCCAAATCTAGCTCTAGCTACACTAGTACTCGCTCTAATTCTAAAATAATTGAGCCCCTTGACTTACTTTAATTGTTTATTTTATTTGTAAGAAATTGTAACATCTTGGTGTTGTCTTGAAATACCATGTTCCAGACCCATACTCTGACCCTTATCTGTCCAGTTACAGCATCTTAGACATCCTCTTCCCATGGAACTGAGAACCTGTCTCATAATTTATTTTTATAATTTCGTATTATTATTTGTTTACTTTTGTTTCAATCAATCTAATTTTACATACAGAATGGCAATACGGCTAGTCTGGCACCCTGAACAAGGTAGCTGTATATGATAATGACACAAAGAACCATAGGTAAGACTATAGAGTGAATCTTGGCTGCTATATGAAAATACATTTCTTCAGATGATTTTTGCTAATCAATACAGAGAGAATAACTTTAGCTACATCAATAGTTGCTTACTAGAAATCAGGAACAGAGTTAGTGAATTTATCCTAACTAATGGATTAGCATCTGTGACAGCTGACTTCAAGACCACATGAACTCTGTGATGATACAGCCATGCTCTTCAAAATCCAGCTGTATTCTCTGTTATTAGAAAACCTTTTGAAAATGGCTCTAATGATTCTCTATTTCTAGATATATGCTACTGTTTTCATTAACTATAACATATGTAACTTGAATCCTCAGAAACATACAGCTTGACAGATTTTTAAGAGCAAACACTGCAACTAGATGCCTGATAAACAGAGCAGTAGCAGTCCCCCATAAACCACAGGAGTATCTTAATCACTACCCACTCCAAAAATAAACACTATCTCAACACTAATAAAATGATGTAGCTTTCCTCCCTTTTTATATAATTGATGTAGAAGGAGTGAGTAGTAATAAATTATTTATCTTTTGCATTGTATTTTGTTTTCCCAATACCATGGTATATGGTATATAAAAATAATGTATTATAAGATTCGCTTATATTTTTGTAAAGAGCTAGGCATCTTCGATTGCCATTACTGAGTAGTAGTGTATTGTGAAAGTATAATAAATATTATTCAGCCTATCTTTTCAGAACAGGTGTTTGAGTTATTTGCATTTTTGCCCCATTTGTGTTACTGCTATGAAAATTCTAAACTGCATTTGTTGGACATATTATATGAGCTGTGGATTATATTTCTGTATTGAAATCGTGGGCTCTGAGAGCCACACATGTTCATATTTACTTAGAATAACTAACTTTCTTTTCTCAAACTACCTGCACTGATTTTCACTGTCACCAACTGTGCACAAGAGTTCCAGGTGCTCAACACACTGACCAACAGTTGCTTTTCATCTCTTTTCCTTCATGATTTTCTAATGTGTGCATAATGATATCATTCTATAGTTTTTGTATAACAAAAAAATCTATTTTCAATGTACAACCATTTATCTGGTGTGTGTGTGTGTGTGTGTGTGTGTGTGTGTGTGTGTGTGTGTGCAGTATTATTCAAGCATTTTGTCCATTATTACTAATGGACGAAATCAGTAATGTCCATACATTACTAATGAATGTAGTTTTTCTCATGTTGACATGTAAGAACTTTCATGTATTTTAGATTAAAATTCTTTTTTTAAACATTCTTTTTGATAGCTTCCTGTTTAGGATGCTAATTTTTGTGGAATGAGAGTTTGGATTGGGGTAGGAGTGGTAACAGAGGACCTACAAGTCTGTCTTTCTCAAATATATGCCTGCAATCTTTGATATCATTGCAAAAGTAGCTTCTTTGCTCTTTACAGTTAGTGGAAGCATGGGTCATAGCCTTCCACATGGTTTCTGGTGACATCACAGACCATAAACATGGCCTTCAGTTGCTGTAGGACCACAGACCCAGATAATACCCTTCTAGACAATCTGGACTACAGACATCACCATGACCCCAAGTGTCAGCACTGGCTATACACACCCCTGATGGTAGCCATGGCTCATAGACATCAACATGGCTTGAGGAGGCAGTGCAAGCCACCGACATCTGCATGGCCTTCAGTGGTAACATGGGACACAGATATCAACACAGACTCTAGCTATGGTAGTGTCATGAACTCAGCCATGGCTCACGATAACATCACAGGTCTGGATGTCATTAGAGCTCAGGCCACTCACTACAGCTTAGTCTTCAGTGAAGTCTTATTCAGTTCCACCTCTTGCTTCCATCTTTCCTGTCTCCCTCACATGTTTGCTCATCTTAGTGGTGCCTGTGGCCTTCACTGAGAGGCTGGGCAACCTGGCTGGCTTCTGTCACCTGTGCCATGAAGCAGGATGACCTAGCTTGGGTAAAACTCTTTTAACAAAAACAAAGCATCGAAAATATATTCTCACATGATGCCAATAGATATAAAGTCATTCTACCAAAGTACAATATGCATACAGAAAGAATACATCGTAAGTCGACAGCTGAATGAACATCCATCTCCTTAGTAGACCCATGCAGATAGCACCAGAAACGAGAACATTTTACATTTCTCTGAAACCATCTTAGCCTTGATATCTCTAATAGTAATTTTACTTTTAATTTTGTCAAATTATATAGCTTATATGACTCAAAACACAACATACAATCCTCTATATATTTATATTATCTTAAAGTCTTAATAATATGGTTTTGAGATTCATTAATAAGATTGGGTACATTTTCACATTGTTCAGTTAAATTGTTTGGATTTTCAGCAGCATTCGAGCAAATAACAGCTAGCTTTGCTAAACACATGGGAAGCTGATTAACTCAAAAAATCAGAGCAAGCTGGGGCCAGACTTGACTATAACAGTAGTAAGACTTATTCCAGTTTTGCTTCAAAGTTCTTCCTTAAACAGGACTCGCCTGGGTATTTAGCTATAGTATGATGGACATATTTCTTCCACTGTGCCTGAAATATTGTAGGAGATTTTGTTCTCAGTATGGTTTCTATTTTATTTGAGAGAATTTCATACAAGAATACCGTGTATGACTATCAATATATCAATTATACTCCTCCCTTTCCCCCTTCTCCTCTTCCTCCCCCCTACTCTCTATCAAATACATGACCTTTTCCTCTTTAATTATTGCCATTACATAGAGCATACATACCTACACACATGTGTATTAACATAGACCACAACAAACTCAATTCACTTGCTCCTATGTACATGTGTTTAGGAATTACCACTTTAAATGAAATAACTAAACCAGACTCTCATTTCTGTAGTAGCAAGCTTCTTTTTCATTCAGTGGCCAGTAATTGTGTATTGATCTTCATCTCGAGGTGGGGCCTTGTGAGATTTCTCCCATCCACTATGACATGTCTACTGGGTTTGTTATTGTGCAGCTTTTGTTTTGACAACCATGCTGTTCTGATTTCATGAGTGCAATTTCTATGTCATATACAGAAACCACTATCCCACAGAAGATATCCTGGTTCTGTGGCTCTTACAATTTTCTCATGACTCTTTCTGTGATTTTCTCTGAGCCAAGACTTATTAGTTTTATTGCAGATTGTCAACTAGGGCTCTGTGGGACATTTGGAGTAAATGTGGATTTCTGGAATGATCTCTGCTGCCAAATGAAACTTCTTTGATAAAGAATTAGAGCTAAACTCACCTATGAGTATAAGCATAGGGGGTGTAGTTAGGGAGAGATGACTCAGCCATTAAAGTCTAGGCTCACAACCAAAAAATATGAAAGAAAACAGTTAGAAATTATACTGATCTAGGAGACAGGCAGTAGTAAGTTCTCCTCTCTATAATGATACCAGCCAAAACTTATGGGTTAAGTTTACAAGATCAGACATGAATTATCTTTAATTGAATAGGTATTAAATACAATTAGACAGCTCTTACTTACCCCCACAATATAAGTGCTAGTGTTGCATCTTGGGGATATCTTGCATTTCTGGTCATTATTGTGGTATGTTTGTAAGTTTTATAGCTGGGTGGGATTATTGACTGCTTTTCTCTTTGGTGTTTTCAGATACTATGAGAACTAGTTCCCATGAAGGACGTTGTCATATCAGTTACAGCTCCATTCCTCCAAGACCTGTGCCCAAAGTGAGTGGTATCATCAGCAACATGATCTTAGCTTCATGTTCTGGGAAGTAACCTAAGGCATCAGCAATAGCCTATTTTGTTTTGGTAGTTGCTTGGACCCCAGAACCCAAAGGGTTGTTTTGCATGCCTGGCCCTGAACCTTCTGTTGATAGTTTATGGTTGCTGGGGAAGCATTGTAGACCCAAGTGGCATACATGCTCACTCACACATGCACACACACACACACACACACACACACACACACACACACACACACACACACACTGGATTTTTTATTGTATTTGAATTATTTTGGTCACATTCTTTCCCTCACCCAATTCCTTTTAGATCCTCTCACCCTCCTTACCAATCCAACTTTAAGTTCTTTCCTAAAAAGAAAGCAACCACTCAAAACCAAGAAAACGAAATAAAACTATACTCCACCCCCCAAAAAAATGCCTCAACTGTAATCTAATAAAAGCACACAAAAGACGTGGAGTCTATAATATGTTGGTCAACTACTTCTGAACATGAGGCTTGTCCTGGAGTGGTGGATATACCCAGTATAACCCTTTTGGAGAAAAGGCTTGGGTGACCAAGAACCTGAGACAAGATAGTTCAGGTACCTAGGAGAAAACCAAGTAATTCTGATCTAATAAAAGGAAAAAAAAAGATAGTGATGAAATGCCTCCTAAAGATACTCTGCTATACTCATAGATCAGGGCCTTGTTCAGCCATCATCAGAAAAGATTCCTCCTGCAACAGATGGGAAGAAATACAAAATCCCACAGCTAAACATTATACAGAGAGTAAGAGACCATGGAACACTCAGTCCTAAATGGGATGTTTCCACACAATTTATTTATTTTTATTTATTTCTCTTTATTTTATATGCATTGGTGCTTTGCTTGCATGTATGTCTGTATAAGAGTGTCAGATCTTGAAGTTAAAGTCAGTTGTGAGCTGGCCATGTGGCTGCTGAGATTTGAACCAGGGTCCTCTGGAAAAACAGTCAGTACCCTTAACCACTGAGCCATCTCTCCAAACCCCTCACAATTTATTTTTAAGTAAGCACAACATAATATGTTTTCTATAGATTTTTCAAACATTGCTGCTCACTTCCTTTGTGTATTATCTGCCCTTACCCCTCACCAGTTTAAGTTCTTCTCCTTTTGCTTATCACTTCTTAGTCTTTTACAGTATACAGCTTCTAAGCTAAGGCTACTTTTGAGTATGGCTTTCTTTTCCTAAGTAAGAATTTGTTTCTTATGTATCAAAACAAAATGAGAAATTTATTTCAATGTTTTAAATGCTCTTATCCAAGGAACAAAAATTCCCATTATTTGTCCAGTCAGAGAGGGAAGAACCATGCAGTTTCATCCTTGCACTAAGTCCGAGGGAAGGTGTAGATTATCTCTAACTTAGTCTGATCTCTGCCATTTCTCAGGAATACAATTAGAACTGTTAGTATGGGTATGGGTGAGGGATTATTTATTGAGAAATTAGTAAGTAGCCAATGGCTTCATCACTTAAGAAACCGCGCCCTCTTTCTAGGTAGCCATTAACTGACAGTGGGGCAGTAGAGACTCCCAAACCCCTCACTAATCTATGAAGGAATATTGAAGGGTTACATTTTAGGTACGTCTTGTATAGCTAACTGTATCTAGGTGGTTTCATGAGTACAACGTTCAGGTTATATCCAGAAGATAGCATTTATGAAAGCATTCCCTAAAATCACTGACTTAAATGCTTTCTGACCCTGAAATGTTCCCTAACCCTTGAAGATGGGGTTATAGATGTTCCATTTAGGTCTAAAAACTTAATGATTCCTTATTCTCAGGACTTTGTTACAAATCTGCATTAAGCACTGCAGGGAGCATCTCTGACCAAGCCTGAGTGAAGCACTGATTTGTGAATATAAACTGATTTAGAAAGGAATGTATCAGCACATCAATTCAGCAAGAATTAACCAGCAATTAGTAGATACCCTCATAGAGACCTTGTCCTCACAAGCTATGAGCTTAGAGCCAGCTTTACAGCATAACTCCCGGATATCTTGTGTAATGAACCTCAAACTCAAATCAAAAGTGGTTGATTACCCCCATAAGAAAAATGCCACTACTGCACCAGTGGCATATGGTCAAGAGCTGCATGAGATTGACTCTGTTTTATTTTCTTATAAACTGTATACTACAATGTAGCACTACAAATGCTAGTCAGCATAGAAAAAGCTTCCAGTTCAGTTTCTGCCTGATTTATTTATGCCTTGCAATGAAACAATGAGGCATATTCATAATTAGGGTCTTACCTTACAATTATAATTGATAACAAAGAGCAGTGGCAACAACCTGTATAATTTTGGCTTCTTTCAGACTTATTTCACCAATAACTCAATGGTGGTATCACATCTGGCACTTAAATTCTCATTTAAAAACCATGACTTTTGCAGTATCATTGGTCATTCCTGTAGGATGCCTTTGTTTAAAATGTTGTTGCTTATTTATTTACTTACTTACTTACTTAATTTTGTGTATATATTTGTATATGTATATGTATGGGCATATGGATGTTGGGATTGATGTATGGAGTTCTCTTTTTCTAACATGTAGATTCTGGATATCATACTCATATGGTCAGGCATGGCCATTGGTCTACCCACTGAGCTATATATACACTTAACAAAAATAAAAGAGCTCTGTTTTTAAATAGCTTACGTGAGTACTCTTCCATATGGCATTTTCATACCTCCTTAGTTTTAGTTAACCTTCTCCCTCAACTTCTTCTCTCCTCCATTCTCCCTTGGCCTTTCTGCATTAACATCTCTAACTCTAGTATTCCACAAATCTCTCTACTTTCACATCATTTGTGTCCTCCAATATCCCTCCACACTATGGCCTCCTTTTGTAAAGGTCCATGATTCACCAAAGAACAATACCCTGGACTCAAATAGTATATAAACACAAAGAATGTTTTATCCTATAGAAGTTCAACATGCTGAGGTCTCCCATTACCAAAATAGAGAGAGAACCAAGTGAGCTTGTGTGCTCATTTTAAAGCTCATTGGAATTCCAGGGTAGATGAGCTTTATCTTACTTTATCTCTAGATATTCCAGAACCATTATCAGGATATGATGGTTGGAGCCTGGGTTTTTTTCTATTAGTAATTGACTTGCCTGGGCTTGCCTGGACTTGCCCAGTTCTTAGGCCTAGTCTCCTTAACTGCCAATTCGAAGTCTGTCGTGGAATCAGCCTAGCTGTCTCACTTTTTATTATTGTGCTATATAGATACTCAAAATTAAACATAGAAGTCAGAAAAACTGAAGCTAATGCCTACATATGAGAGAACATGGGGCAGTTGTCTTCCTGGGCCTTGGCTACCTGGCTCAGGATATTGGTTTCTATTCTAGCCATTTTCCTAAAAAAAAAAAAAAATTAGGATTTCACTTTACCTCACAACTGAACAGAACTCCGTTTTGCATACATATCACATTTTCCAATCAGTTGGTGGCAATAAAGTCCAATTCCTTTTCCCAGATACTGTGATTAGAGCAAAAATCAACATAGATGTGGACATATCTCGGGAGTAAGATATAGACTCCTTTGAGGAGATATCCAGGAGTGGTACAGCTGCATCATATAGTAGTCCTATATTTAACTTTTGTGAAAATTCCACACCTATTTACATAATGGCTGCACTTGTTTACATTCCCACCAATGGTGTATACAGATTCTTCTTTTCCTCAAACCTTTACTAGCATTTGTTATCATTTGATTTCTTGATAATAATCATTCTTACTGGGATGAGGTTACATTTCAAATTGTTTTAATACGTATTTCCCTGAAGGCTAAGGATATTGAACACATCCTCAAGTTGGATTTATTAACTCCAAATCAATAGCACAGCCAAAGTTCACCTTAATAATATTTATCTCTATATGTATGAAATCCAACAGAGACAAACAGATAATGGACAAATAAGCTAAACAAATGAATGGATACTAGTATATGACAATGTGCTTAATATTATGTTATGAAGAAAATACAAATTAATGCAATGTCATAATAATATAATCAAAACAAAAGCTAAATATAGAATTTTAGCATATGCATATATTAACATATGTTTCATATAACACTTAAAGAAAAATTAATTGGTCCATTCACCAGGAAAATCAGTTTGCTGGTACTTATTGAACACATACACATATGTCCCTGGCCTGCGGGGAATTCAGCGTGGTCCTGGGGAAAGGGGACTGATGGATGAAAAAGAGGATGAAAAAGAACGAGACAAGAAAACACGAGGTACCTGGGAGCAAGACAGAGTCCCTCCACTCAAGCTCCAAAGCTAACTTCGGAATTCTTAGCTTAAGAATACAGGTGGATCTTGAGAGCTTGTTTGGAGGTTCTAGCAGGGGAGCGCAACTACTCGTATACCCTTGACCGAAGACCGGTCCTCCGCTGTTCGGGGATGGTCATCCTCTTCGACCGAGTGCGCAGCTTCGGGAGGGATGCACATGGAGCGGTGAGGGAGGAAGGGGACACCTGCCTAGCCAGCCAGATCAGCCGAATCAACCCTGGCGATCAATGAGGTGACAGATGTTGCAGCCAGATCGCCCTCACATCCGTCTCCTGGGTATATACCCAGAAGATGCCCCAACATGTAACAAAGATACATGCTCCACTATGTTCATAGCAGCCATATTTATAATAGCCAGAAGCTGGAAACAACCCAGATGTCCCTCATCAGAGGACTGGATACAGAAAATGTGGTACATATACACAATGGAGTACTACTCAGCTATAAAAAACAATGACTTAATGAAATTTGCTGGCAAATGGATGGAACTTGAAAATATCATCCTGAGCGAGGTAACTCAGTCACAAAAGAAC
>CM052701.1:112519817-112549055 GCA_028551405.1 Uromys caudimaculatus
ACTGTTGGTGGGACTGCAAGCTGGTACAACCACTCTGGAAATCAGTTTGGCGGACCCTCAGAAAAATGGACATAATACTACCTGAGGATCCAGCTGTATCTTTCCTGGGCATATACCGAGAAGATGCTCCAACATGTAATAAAGACACATGCTCCACTATGTTCATAGCTGCCATATTTATAATAGCCAGAAGCTGGAAACAACCCAGATGTCCCTCATCAGAGAAATGGATACAGAAAATGTGGTACATTTACACAATGGAGTACTACTCAGCTATTAAAAACAATGATTTAATGAAATTTGCAGGCAAATGGATGGAACTTGAAAATATCATCCTGAGTGAGGTAACTCAGTCACAAAAGAAGGAACATGGTATGTACTCACTGATAAATGGATATTAGCCCAAAAGTTCAGAATGCCCAAGTTTCTCTTAACAGTAACCGCTGGACTGAGAGTGAGGTCCCAGATGGAAGAGTTGGGAAAAGGTCTGAAGGAGCGGAGGGAATTTGAAGCCCCATGGAGGGAGCAAGAGCGTCAATGGGCTTGACCCCCCCCTCCGGTCGTCCTGGAGTTTGGACCACCAACCAAAGAATACACATCTATGGACCCATGGTTTGGACCACATATGTGGCAGAGGATGACCTCGATGGCCATCAGGGAGAGAGAGGCCCTTGGGCCTGAGGATGTTAGAGGCCCCAGTAAAGGGAAATTTCAAAGCGGGAATATGGGGATGGGTGGGCGGGTTGGTGGGAGGTGGAATTCCCTCATAGAGCTGGGGATGGGGAGGGGATAGGGGGTTTCCAAAGAGGAGACCCAGAAAAGGGGAAACATTGGAAATGTAAATAAAGTATCAAAAAAAAAAAAAAAATACATGTGGGTTGGAAGGTTACACATGGCCCAAGGCTAACCCACTACCACAACCGGTTTTCAGGAAATGCCAGACATTCTTTCACCTTGCACCTGACTGAATAGACTTCACAGAACAGTGGGTAACTTCAGGTTTGGCTTCCAACACACATATGAATTCAGACACACACACCACGTACACATATATTCATATGCATAGAAGTAGACATATAAGCATAAGCACAAATGCACACACATACATGCATACACACGTGGAAACACAGTCATCACACAGTACTATGACCTAACAATTGAATTCCTGATACCTACCAAACATAACCCACCAAAAGTTTACCAAAATGCTTGCACAAAAAAGGTAACAAAACTGTAAATAGCCAACCAAACCCTAAAACTTAAAATATGTATTTTCAATATTCAAGAGAAAACAAGTAACAAATGATATTATTTTTATAAAAATTCAATGCTAAGAGTTGGTAAAAGTAAACCATTGCTACCCAAGATACAATTCACAGACCACATGAAACTCAAGAAGAAGGAAGACCAGTGTAGATGCTTCAGTCCTTCTTAGAAGGGGGAACAAAATACTCACAGGAGGAAATATGGAGACAAAGTGTGGAGCAGAGACTGAAGGAAAGGCCATCCAGAGATTGCCCCACCTGGGGAACCATCCCATATACAGACACCAACCCCAGACACTATTGTGGATACCAAGAAGTGCTTGCTGACAGGAGCCTGATACAGCTGTCTCCTGAGAGGCTCTGCCAGAGCCTGAAAAAATACAGAGGTGGATGCTCACAACCAACCATTGGAGCATAGGGTCTCCAATGGAGGAATAGAGAAATGACTGAAGGAGCTGAAGGGGTTTGCAGCCCCATAGGAAGAACAACAATATCAACCCATCAGACCCCTAGAGCTCCCAGAGACTAAACCATCAACCAAAAAGTACACATGGAAGGACCCATGGCTCTAGCCGCATATGTAGCAGAGGATGGTGGCCTTGTAAGGCATCAAAGGGAGGAGAGGCCCTTGGTCCTGTGAAGGCTGGATGCCCCAGTGTAGGGGAATGCTAGAGCGGGGAGGTGGGAGTGTGTGGGTGGGTAGGGGAGCACCCTTGTAGAAGCAAGGGGTGGTGGAGGGGATAGAGGTCTGGGAAGGGGGAACAGGGAATGGGGACAACATTTGAAATGTAAATAAAGAAAATATCCAATTAAAAAAATAATTTTAAAAAGGAAAGGAAAAGACACAGCATAACATGTAGTACTTTTAAAATGAAGTTCAAACTAGCTAATGTTGAGCTGGGGAGGGAAGTCAGAATTTTAAAAGAGGGAGGCTGCTTTTAACTGCAGAACTGTCTCTCCAGCACCTGTGGTGATAGATTCTGAGTGGCGATGCCTCAGAGCAAACAATGGCCAAAACTGTCTGGTAATCTGAATGATAGTAGCACGCAATAATTTAGTAACATACCATTATGCATTATTTACAAAAAAAATGAGTAAAAGAATTCTGAAAGAACATTGTTTAGTTCATTTAAATACCTTATTTTAAAGTATTATGGATGTGGAAATAGTGTTTTACTAACTTCAGGACTTGGGAGTCTGGGAAAGGGAAAAGGAGTATAAAGTGATAGAGACATGATGTCAATCTGTATGGCAGTTTCTCACAAAGCAAAAGGAAGAGCTAATGTATGACCCAACTACACTACTCCCAGATAAATGATCTAGTGACTCTGTATCTCACTCGGGAAATATATGCACATCTATTTTCATTGTTGATATATTTAGAATAGCTAGGAAATAGAATTTGCCTAGATAGCTCTGAACTGATGAATGGATAATAAAAATGTGGTACACAGATACAAAGGAGTTTTACTCAAAACTAGAGAAAACTAAAATTAGAAAAATTGCAAGAAAGTGGATGAAATAGAATGTTGCCCAGACCCAGAAATACAAGTGATATATATTGTCTTCTGCATCTTTGCATTGATGTTTTAGATTCTTTTTCATGGTGCTGCTGGTGGTGGTGGTGATTGAATGGTTGAAAAGATCAGGGAGTAAGAAAGGGCCCAGAGTATGGAGAAACCTTAGCGATTAGACTGACAATACTAGCAATGAAAGGTTTTAAAAAACTGAATAATTCAATTTAAAACTGGGGAACAGAGCTAAACAGAGAATCCACAACAGAAGAATTTCAAATGGCAGGGAACCACTTAAAGAAATGTCAACATCCTTAGTCATCAGGGAAATGCAAGTCAAAACAACCCTGAGAATCCATCTTAACACCAATCAGAATGGCTAAGATCAAAAACTCAGGGGACAGCACATGGTGAGAAGGAGGTGGAGAAACAGGAACGCTCCTCCATAGCTGGTGGGATTGCATACTGATACCCACTCTGGAATTCAATCTGTCAGTTCTTCAGAGAATTGGAAATGTATCTACCTGAAGAACCAACTATACCACTCCTGGGCATATACCCAAAAGATGCCCTACCATATCACAAGGACATGTTCACATCAGTCTTATTCATAATAACCAGAAACTGGAAGCAACCCAAATGTCTCTCAACTGAAAAATGGATACAGAAGATGTGGGACATTTACACAATGGAATATTATTTAGCTATTAAAAATGAGGGCATCATGAATTTTGAAGGCAAATGGATGAAAATAGAAAATATCATTCAGAATAAGGTAACCCAGACCCTAAACTACATGTATCAGTAAGTTCATGTATCAGTAAGTACAGTATGTACTTACTGATAAGTGGATATTATCTAAAAAGTACAGAATACCCATGATAAATTCCACAGACCCTAAGAAGTTAAACATGAAGGAACGTCCAAGTGATGATACTTACATTCCACTTAGAAGGAGGAATAAAATAATCATGGGAGGCAGAGGGAGGATCTGAGTGGGAGAAGGGAGGCAGAGGGGAAGAGAGGGGCAGGAATAGGTATTGGGGGAGACAGGAGAGAGGCCCAGAGTGCCAGGAGAATGAATGGAAATATGCAGCTGCTGGGGATGGGAGGCAGAGGGACCTTCTAGAAAGTACCAGAGACCTAGGAGAAACTCCTAGGACTCAATGTGGGTGACCTTAGCCAGAAAATGCCCAACAGTGGGGATATGGATCCTGAAGAGACCACCTCCAGTAGTCAGACAACCCTCAGTGGAGGGCTGGGGACACCAATCCACATACAAAACTTTTGACCAAAAATTGGTCTTATCTAAAAGAAATGCAATGACAAAGATGGAGCAGAGACTGAAGGATTCACCAACCAATGACCACCCCAACTTGGGATTGATCCCATGGGCAAACACCATTCCCTGACACTATTGTTGATGCTATGTTGTGCTTTCAGACAGCAGTCTAGTATGGCTGTCCTCTGAGAGGTTCTAAGGCCACTGACTGAGACAGATGCGGATGCAGATACTCACAGCCCAGCACTGGACAGAGGTCAGGACCCCTATGTCAGACCTGGGGAATGGACTGAAGGAACTGAACTGAAAGGGGTGGCAACCCCATTGGAAGACCAACAGTGTCAACTAACCTGGACCCCTGGGTACTCCCAGAGACTGAGCCAACAACCAAAGAGCACACACAGACTGTGTTCTGAGGCTCCCAGCACATATGTAGTATAGGGCTGCCTTGTCTGACCTCAGCAGGAGAGGATGCCCCTAATCCTATAGAGATTTGATGCCTCAGGGTGGTGGATACATGGAGGAGGGGAACCCTCTCAGGGCTAAAGGGGAGGGGGCATGAGAGGAAGAACTCTGCAAGGGGGAAGTAGAAGGGGACAACATTATAGATGTAAACTAATAAAATAATTTATTAATTTAAAATGAAAGGTTTAAATGCTGATACAATGGGGGATTTTAGACAGTTGAGAGGGAGATTTATGAAAAACTCCACATCAAAACCAATTACTATATAAATAAAACCCATATTAAAATATTTTAAAGAGTTTGACTAGAGGTAAACTGCAAAGGAGAGTAGAGATGTTATCAAAAGTCACAGGTTTTAATGTAAAAATCTCATTCCTAAATGTAAGAGACTGCTTGTGCATTCTTCTTGGACAGGATCCTCCCAGAGACTATACCCATCAGAATTAAATAATAAAGATATATTGCTGAATACACCAGAAACTCTGGGCTATGAGACAAAGGTAAAAGAAACTGGAACTGAGATGCAAGCTCCTTCATTGCTGGGGGGTTCAGTGTCAGAAGTTGCTATGTTGGCTACTAGGAGAGAAAATTCATCAGTGGCCTTCCTAGATATGGATCAGGTATGTTATAATACTATGCTGTTGTGAAAGATATTCTCACTGGTGCAAGAATGGCAGAACTATTTGGGGAATAACCCATCACTTTCTGGTTGAATGTGAGTGCTACTTCATAGGAAGAAATATATTTTGTTACTATTAACCTAACCCAAAGTCTATGGCTGGAAATCACAGGATATGGGGAGGAGAAACTTACTACTAATGTTTGGATAGATAGAAATATAGCTACAGTATCTTCTAAATATTTATGAATGTAGCCATATCTTGAGCTGACCTCAGAGATTCCCCCCCCCAGTGGGTGGAAGTTAATACAGATGCCCGTAACTGATTAAAATTCTGAGAATCAGTGAATGTTGAGTTTCCAACCACAAATGGAACATTTATATCACTTCTTTCAAGGCCCAAGAAACACTGTAAAACAGTTGGCAGAAAAAAAATATATAAAAGAGCTGCAAAACGAGGAATTTGATGAAGCAATGTCTTACTGGCATCACCAACACAGCAGCTGTGGCTATTTCCACAAGACCTGCTCAAAATTTGGCCCTTCAACATTCCATCACGGATGAGGGGATTGAGGTGGACATGATCTTAGCCCTCACTGGAGTGCTTCAGGGATGTATCCATTGGTTAAGTTTGTTATGTTCTATTAAATAACCAGTTTCTTCTACTCTTACAAGCAACTCTAATTAAAATCTGTTGGTCAAAGAAAAATGGATACAGTATATAAACATATACTAGGAAGATTTGTGGGAAAGAAGAACAGGGTCCACAGAAGTGTCAGGAATGAGAGGATGTAAATAGAAGTAAATGTGATCACAAGATATGCTGTTTAAATTTGCAAAAATAATTGTATAAAAAAGTATAAAATTGTACAAAATTGTCAAAACAACAAAAGGCAGTAAAGTTTTAGGGAAAGGAGAACCCTCGTTCACTATTGATTGGAATGCAAATTGGTGTACCCACTATGAAAATCAATGTGGAAAATCCCCAGGAAACTAAAAATGGATCTAATATAACCTAGCTATACAACTCCTTGGCATATGTCTAAAAGACTCAACATCCTACTTCACAGATACTTTCTCAGTAATGTTCATTGCCATGCGATTCACAATATCTAGGAAAAGGGAACAACCTAAAAGACCTTTAAGAGATAAATTAAAAATGAAATGTGGTACATATATGCAATAGAATATTACTCTGCTGTAAAAAACAAAACGAAATTTGTAGGTAAATAAATGGACCTTGACAAGCTTATATTGACTGTGGCAACCCAGAGCTAAAAAGGGAAACATCGCATTCTGTCTCTCAGCTGTTATTCCTAGATTCAATTCTTTAGAAGTAAAGTATGGAACATGGAGTAACTGCAGAAAACAGGAAAGTATTAAGCGACCTCCAGAAAATACTATGGAATCTTCCAATAGAGGGCAGAAATCAGTAGTCATATCCAGCTTTAATGTCTAAAAATCACAGCAACTGTCAACATTCCTAAAGGTACACCAGTGGCACCCATATCTGGGAGGAAAACAATGGCTGTCTAATTAGATTTAAGGCAATTGAACAAAAAAGAAACAATGCCTGGTAATGACATTTTAATCAATTCCCTGAGGCTAGTGATGTCATGAATTTTAGAGGAGAATCTATTATTGCCACTTTGCTAGACCAGCAATAATTTCTAAATATGTTCTAAATCTTACCCTTATACACATCGAAAAGTGTGTATCATCAAAGAAGCCTCTCTTTATTGCATATAGAGACTACCACAGGAAATCACAATCGGACACAACGCAGAGATCAATGGATTGTGGGAAATTCAGCCCCAAAGGGACACATCTACATCACAATTCCTTCATCTGTGTTTCAGGGAACCGCACAAAAGTGAAGGCAGAAGTATCATAAGAGTCGGAATATGAGGAAGTCTACTATGAAACAATCTCTCATTGAAATGACTAAACAAACAATGGCAATGTCTCATAGGGTTCCACTCCTGAACAAGAACTACAGGCAACTGATGACTCCTGAGAGAAAAGTAGTCACACATTCCCAGGAATGCATCCTTCAATTAGTTGTCCAATGTAGAGTAATCAGCCCTGAAACCACATGCATATAAACAACAAAAACGAATTCAGCAGTTCGTATTCCCATAATTTATACACAGACAGACAGATACACACACACACACACACACACACACACACACACAAACACATACACACACATGTAATTATAATGTAGGAAGAATGAGCTACTAAATTGGAGCATGGGTCTGGAAGGCATTAGAAGGAGGGACTCTGGAGGAGCTGGAAGGATGGAAGAGAATGGGTTTAGTGGTAATAGTTTTTAACAACTGGCTAAAACTGGTGTTCATTTGAAAATTAAATAAGATAAAATTTTGTAAACACACATATGTGGGTGGGTTTAGGTTTTTATTCCTTCTATCCTTTAATTACTACACTTATTTATGTTTTTCTGGGGGAAACACATGTACAATGGCACACATGCAGGGATCAGAATTGGTTTTCTCCTTCCTCCATATAGGTCCCAGGCATCAAACTCAGGTCATCAGACATGTGCCAAGAGCTTTTCTCAGGTAACTCATCTCACTATTTTGTTAAACTAAAGCACCAATTTAGATGGCGTCAATAGTTAGTGGTTGCTACATCTACATAATCATATTTAAGTGGTAGACAAAAAATAGTTAATTTTGCATCTATTTTGGGAAAAAGTAATTAATACATTTTTCATTGTTCATAGGATAGTTATATTGTATTCAGTGAAATTATCAGTATGTTATTGTCTTCATTTGGAAATTTAGCCTGTTATATGGAGATATGTTTGGATATCAACTTGATAAGTGATGGAGTTGTGGTGAGATTTAGAATCATTATGGAAATAAACCTCCTAGCATCTGTGAAGTAGCTTCTAGACTATGTTAATTGAACCTGATAGATCCAACCTAACTGTATGCAACACCATATTATGGGCCAGGGTCTTAGACTGAAGGAAAAGGTAAAAGAAAATTGAGCTTCCTCGATGCAGATGTTACATGATTAGCTCAATCTCTTTTCTACCCAACTTCCCTGCCATGACTGACTCTAGTATGAAATTGTGAGGCAAAATTCTTCTTTCAAGTTGCTTTGTCCCAGCTGTGATAAAGTAACTAACACAGTGGCCTGCAAGCAACTTATTGTCTATGAATAAATTTTTATTTATTCTCTCACAAATTACAACCTGACTACAGATTCTCTACTCTCAGTCCCACCCCTGCAATCTCCCATCTCCCCCAGATCTATTCCTCCTCCATTTCCCTTCAGAAAAAATCAGGTCTCCCAGGGGTATCAACCAACCATGACATAAGAACTTACAATAAGACTCGGCATCTCCCCTCATGTTAAGGCCGTACAAGGTAGCCCAGTATGAGGAAAGAGGTCTCAAGATATTTTAGAGAATATTTTCTTTTAACAGAAGCTTTTCAGACAATAATGAGAAACTCTGTGTTTGGTCAAAAGATAAATATATTGGCCTTTCTATACCTGAAGTTCCTGCTACTACCCAACTCTGCCAATATGATCACAGACTGAGATAATACATAAATAAGTAGATGATCTATGTTTCTTTCATAAACCAAGGCAGGAACAATTTTTGGCATTTCCATAAGATAAAATCATGTTATTAAACGCTTTAGTGTATGTTGTTGAAATAGAAAACAGTAACTACATAGCTCTATTCTATCAACCTTGGTAATCATTATTAATATTTAAAATATCTGAGGTGTATACATTTTTATAAATATGAGACTTTGAATAAACTATTTTTCATAAACTGAAATATGAAGGGATATATCTAAAATATTAAAAATTATACTTAGAAATTCTAATTCCTTTCCACTTCCTTTATTTGACTTGGTTACTTGTTAAGGCAATGTTTACTTCCAGGCAGAAGCTGAAGTTAATTATTTTTGAGAACTGACTGAGAAATTCTTCAATAAATACTAAATAGCATTTGCTTTCCATAGGGTTAGTGTTTACAAAGTGGATCCATGTTATTGAAGCTTCATCAGGTTCCAATATGTAGTAAATCACCTTCTTGTTGTTGTTATTGTTGTTGCTTTTGATTTTTTGGGACAGGATTCTTTATGTAGCCCTGGCTATCTTGACACAGGTTCACTTCAAACTCAGAGTTCTGCCTGCCTCTGTCTTTAGAGTGCTGGAATTAAAGGTGTGTGTCACCCCACCCAGCACACCATTAAATATTGAGCCAATACAAACAGGGTATCATTGAATGCAACAGTAAATAAAATAGTTAAAAATGTGATAACAAAATGAATTCTGAAAAGGAAAATGAATACTCTTCCTGGTACTAACAATGATGACATTAATCAGGAATTAATGATTTGAAAGAATCATTGAGGCCAGAATAAATGAGTGCTGTAATGGTGTTTCACCCCACTTCTTACCATTCCCCACAGATGAGTGTTTAATGATGCTCTCTGGTACCCTAGTTAAATATTTTATTATGTGATATGATGTGATTCTCAAGCAGAAAAAGAATTAGGTTAATTGCCCTTTTTGTGGTATTTAACTGGAATGAAATACTGTTTTCCTCGGAACCAATAAAGAGTTCATGCATAATGGTTGTGAGAAGAGCCATAACACAGACACAATGACCCAGAAAACTGCTGTGGAAATGGGCTGGGAACATTGTTGAACATGAAGAAAACATCGACATAACTCACACTAGCAATTGTCATAACAACTTTCATTTTGTTGCTTCAACTAATCGTACATACTCTCATGCATTCACCATGTCAAAGTTTAACTGCTCCCAGGATCTCTGTAAAATGGCATCTCACCTTTTAAATACATGCACTGAACATTCTCCTTGCCTGGAATAAGTACACATTCCCAGCATGAAGAAACATTACTATCGGATTTTACTTAGAGTTGTTGACTCTACTGACATTCCTGTTAGGTGATTTCTAATGCAAACATTTAGGTTCTGAAGGACAAGAGGTAGAAGTTAATCGTTTCTCATCACATATTTACAATCTTCTTTTTTTCTTTTTTCTTTCCTCCTTCCTTCTTCCTTCATCACGCATTTGAAAGGAAAACACAGAAGTTCTCAAAGGTATCAAGACATTTACTACTGAAGATAAAGGGATTGTAGAAAATGCAGTTACTCTGAAAAGATTAAATGTGAAAACTGCAAGATGTTTAAATGATCACACTCAAAGCCTGAACAAACAGTTTGTGTCCAGAGAAGGCATGAGCCTCTAGAGAAGATTGGTAATGTGTGAGGAATTAAAAGGACAGGGGTATCTCTCTCATTGTTTTTAATGTTCATCTCAACCACTTATTCCTTCCAATAAAATGTAAAATTTGAGAATTATAACAAACCTTTTGTATTACAGTACAACTCCTGAATCCCCTCAAAACATCAAAAAGTTGTGAAGATATTTTTCTTGAACTTTATCAATGGACATTTTTTGAGATTTAGCTTTAAGCATCTTGTTCAAGTTTCACACAACTATGGATTGCCATGGCCAAGATTCCAACCCTTGATCAGTAAGATGATGAGCATCTCTCTGATCTGTATAGAAACATTTTGAGCAGGTAAAATAATCAATGGTTCTATCTTGTTTCTTCTTCAAATTAAGTACTTCAGACTTCTTTCTTTTTTGTGATTGACCTGGCTTTTGTAACACACTTCATCTACCTGTAGAATAAATCTGAGTATAGACACAATAGCACAATTTAGTAATCTACATATGATATGTGTCAATCAATGTAGCACAGAAAAAGGAGGTATGACTCCTGGTCACTTTATCACTTGATACTTCTTCTAAAGAAACTGGACAATGGTCTCTTTAAAACACTTAAAATAATAGCATTTATCTATGACTATCTTTGTACTTGATGGGCCTTCTAGAATGAGAGGATGCTAAAATGTTTTATCATTCATTTTATTGCCATATACAACAATTTATGCTGAGTTAAAAAAAAAAAAAAAAAGATTTCAAAAACCCAGTCATTAAGTCTGTGTGATGCACTCTTTAGTCATTTCAGAATTAAATCATGGGTGAAAACTTTGACAATTCTCTAAGAACTATTATCAATTGTATTTGAAATGGGTGTTTGTCTTTTGAGAATGGTAAAATGTTCCTTTGTCACACTGGTGGATATACATAATCTAATAATAGAATCGGGAAAATGTTCTTCAGTTGTTGATCTGGGAATTAAGGTAGCCAGCTATCAAGATTACCAGACAGCCAAGGGAACAAATATAACAAATAAAGTAAAGAAACAGGGCCCAGGATCAAAGGTGAAGAGGCCACCACATCTGCCCCAGCACCTGGAGTTACTGGGACCCCCCGGGATCAAGGGATGCAGGGACCTCAGCCCGGTCAGGGGCAAGGGTTCCTTCTTGTCTGAGCCAGTGCCCTGAGCAGACCTTGGGTGCTACCTCCGCACACAATCCCACAAAACCCAGAGGAAGCTTGAGTCCCAGGTGCTCTAACACGCTGAGGATCACAGGATCTCAAGAGCTTGGTCACACCAGGATTTCAGAATCCCAGAGGCAGTTTGACTCCCAGGGGCTCTGACACACCCAGGATATTAGGATCACAGGATCACAGAGAAAGCTGGACTCTGAGGAGTTCTGACACAACCAGGGTCACAGGAGGGAAAGGCTCCAGTCAGATATAGCAAGGGGAGGTAGCACTAGAGATATTCAGATGGCGTGACGCAAGCGCAATAACATAAGCAACAGAAACCAAGGTTACTTGGCATCATCAGAACTCAGTTCTCCCACCATAGCATGTCCTGGATACCTCCTCACACCTGAAAAGCAAGATTTGAATTTAAAATTACTTTTCATGATAATGATAGAGGACTTTAAGAAGGACATAAAAAAAAAAAACTCCCTTAAAGAAATATAGAAGAATACAGGTAAACAGGTAGAATCCCGTAAAGAGGAAACACAAAAATCCCTTAAAGAATTACAAGAAAACACAATCAAACAAGCAAAGGAAATGAACAAAACCATCCAAGATCTAAAAGTGGAAATAGAGACAATAAAGAAATCAAAAGGGAAACAATAGTGGAGATAGAAAGCCTAGGAAAGAGATCAGGAGTCATAGATGCAAGCATCACCAACAGAATACAAGAGATAGAAGGGAGAATCTCAGGTGCAGAAGATACCATAGAAAACATTGACACAACAGTGAAAGAAAATGCAAAATGCAAAATGCTCCTAACCCAAAACATCCAGGAAATCCAAGACACAATGGGAAGACCAAACCTAAGGGGAATAGGTATAGAAGAGAGTGAAGATTCCCAACTTAAAGGGCCAGTAAATATCTTCAACAAAATTATAGAAGAAAACTTCCCTAACCTAAAGAAAGACATGCCCATGAACATATAAGAAGCCTATAGAACTCCAAATAGATAGATCTAGAAAAGAAATTCCTCCTGTCACATAATAATCAAATCACTGAATGAACAAAATAAAGAAAGAATATTAAAAGCAGTAAGGGAAAAACGTTAAGTAACATATAAAGGCAGACCTATCAGAACTACACCAGACTTCTAACCAGAGACTATAAAAACCAGAAGATGCTGGGCAGATGTCATATATACCCTAAGAGAACACAAATGCCAGCCCAGGCCACTATACCCAGCAAAACTCTCAATTACTATAGATGGAGAAACCAATATATTCCATGACAAAACCAAATTTACACAATATCTTTCTACAAATTCAGCCTTACAAAGGATAACTGATGGAAAACTTCAACACAAGGAGGAAAACTACACCTTAGAAAAAGCAAGAAAGTAATATTCTTTCAACAAACCCCAAAAAAGATAACCTCACAAACATAATTCCACCTCTAACAACAAAAATAACAGGAAGCAGCAATCACTTTTCCATAATATCTTTTAACATCAATGGAATCAATTCTCCAATAAAAAGATAAAGACTAACAGACTGGGTTCATAAACAGGCCCCAGCATTTTGCTGCACACAGAAAATGCACCACAGTGACAAAGACAGACACTACTTCAGAGTCAAAGGCTAGAAAACAATTTTCCTAGCAAGTGGTCCTAAGAAACAAGCTGGAGTAGTTGTTCTAATATGGAGTAAAATCGACTTTCAACCAAAAGTTATCAAAAAAGATGAGGAAGGACACTTCATACTCATGAAAAGAAAAAACCTACCAAGAAGAACTCTCAATTCTGAACATCTATGCTCCAAATGCAAGGGCACCCACATTCATAAAAGAAACTTTATTGAAGCTCAAAGCATGCATTACACCTCACACAACAATAGTGGGTCAACACCACATTCTCATCAATGGACAGATCATGGAAACAGAAACTAAACAGGGAAACAGTGAAAGTAACAGAAGTTATGAACCAAATGGATTTAACAGATATCTATAGACCATTTCATCCTAAAACAAAAGAATATACCTTCTTTTCAGCACCTCATTGTACCTTCTCCAAAACTGACCATATAACTGGTCACAAAACAGGCCTCAACAAGTACAAGAAGATTGAAATAACCCCATGCATCATAACAGATCAATAGGGACTACAGCTGGTCTTCAATAACAACAAAAGCAATGGAAAACCCACATATACAAATATGTGAATAACGCTGAATAACGCTCTACTTGATGATAACTTCGTCAAGAAAGAAATTAAAGACTTTTTAGAATTCAATGAAAATGATGGCACAACATACCAAAATTTATGAGACACAATGAAAGCAGTGCTAAGAGAAAAACCCATAGCTCTAAGTGTCTCCAAAAAGAAACTGGAGAGAGCATACACTAATGGCTTGACAGCACACCTGAAAGCTCTAGAACAAAAAGAAGCAAATATACCCAAGAGGAGTAGACTGCAGGAAATAAACGCAGGACTGAATTCAACCAAGTAGAAGCAAAAAGAACTATACAAAGAATCAACAAAACTAGGAGCTGGTTCTTTGAGAAAATCAACAAGATAGATAAACCCTTAACCAGACTAACCAGAGGGCAGAGACAGTATGCAAACTAATAAAATCAGAAATTAAAAGGGAGACATAAACAACAGAAGTTGAGGAAATTCAAAACATCATCAGATCCTACTACAGAAGCCTATCCTCAAAAAACTGGAAAATCTGGATGAAACGGACAATTTTCTAGACTGATACCAAGTGCCAAAATTAAATACGGATCACATAAACCATCTAAAGGGTCCCATAACCCTAAAGAACTAGCAGCAGTCATTAAAAGTCTCCCAACCAAAAAAAAAAAATCCAGGACCAGATGGTCTTAGTGGAGAATTCTATCAGAACTTCAAAGAAGATCTAACACCAATATTCTTAAGATTATTCCATAAAATAGAAACAGAAGGAACACTACCAATTCGCTCTGTGAAGCCACAATTGCACATATACCTTAGCCACACAACATCCCAAGAAAGGAAAAGCATTTCAAACCAATTTCTCTTATGAATATAGTGTAAAAATATTTAAGAAAATTCTCACAAATGGAATCCAAGAACACGTCAACAAAATCATTCATGATCAAGTAGGCTTCATCCCAGCAATGCAACGATGGTTCAATATATGGAAATCCATCAACGTAATCTACTATATTAACAAACTCAAAGAAAAAAACCACATGATAATCTCATTAGATGATGAGAAATCATTCAAAAAAATTCAACACCCCTTCATGGTAAAAGTCTTGGAAAGATCAGGAATTCAAGGCCCACACATAAACATAGTAAGAGCAATATACAGCAAACCAGGAGTCAACTTTAAACTAAATGGAGAGAAACTTGAAGCAATCCCACTAAAACCAGGGACTAGACAAGGCTGCCCACTCTCTCCCTACCTATTCAATATAGTACTCAAAGTCCTAGCCAGAGCAATTAGACAACAAAAAGAGGTCAAAGTGATACAAATTGGAAAGGAAGAAGTCAAAGTATCACTATTTGTAGATGATATGATAGGATAGTATACTTAAGTGACCCCCAAAACCGTACCAGAGAACTCCTGCAGCTGATAAACAACTTCAGCAAAGTGGCTGGATTTAAAATTAACTCAAACAAATCAGTAGCCTATATCTACTCCAAGGATAAACAGACTGAGAAAGAAATTAGGGAAATGACACTCTTCACAATAGTCACAAATAATACTAAATACCTTGATGCAACCTTAACCAAGTAAGTGAAAGATCTGTATGACAAGAGCTTCAAGTCTCTAAAGAAAGAAATCGAAGATCTCAGAAGTTGGAAATGTCTCCCATTCTCATGGATTAGCAGAATTAATATGGGGAAATTGCCATATTGCCAAAAGCAATCTACAGATACAGTGCAATCCCCATCAAAATTCCAACTCAATTCTTCATAGAGTTAGAAACAGAATTTTGCAAATTCATTTGGAATAACAAAAAACACAGGGTAGCAAAAACTATTCTCAACAATAAAAAAACTTCTGGGAAAATTACTATCCCTGACATCAAGATGTATTACAGAGCAATAGTGATAAACACTGTATGGTATTGGTACAGAGACAGGGAATAAGAACAGTGGATTACAACTGAAGACCCAGAAATGAACCCACGCACCTATGGTCACTTGATCTTTGACAAAGAAACTAAAACCATCAAGTCGAAATAAGAAATCATTTTTAACAAATGCTGCTGCTTCAACTGATGGTCAACATATAGCAAAATGCAAATTGATCGATTCTTATGTCCCTGTACAAAGCTCAAATCCAAGTGGATCAAGGACCTCCACATAAAACCAGATACACTAAAACTAATAGAAGAGGAAGTGGGGAAGAGCCTCGAACATATGGGCACAGGGAAAAATTTCCTCAACAGAACACCAATGGCTTATGCTCTAAGATCAAGAATCAACAAATGGGACCTCATAAAATTGCAAAGCTTCTGTAAACCAAAGCACATAGTCAACAGGACAAAGCGGCAACCAACAGATTGGGAAAAGAGCTTTACCAATCCTATGTCCTATAGAGGGCTAATATTAAATACATACAAAGAACTCAAGAAGTTAGACTCCACAGAATCAAATAACCCTATTAAAAATGGGATACAGAGCTAAACAAAAAATTCTCAACTGAGGAATACTGAAGGTCTGAAAAGCACCTAAAGAAATGTTCAACATCCTTAGTCATCAGGGAAATGCAAATTAAAAAAAAATTAAAAACCCTGAGATTCCACCTCACACCAGTCAGAATGGCTAATATCAAAAACTCAGGTGACAGCAGATACTGGCAAGGATGTGGAGAAAGAGGAACTGTTCTCCATTGTTGGTCAGATTGCAAGCTGCCACAACCACTCTGGAAATCCATCTGGCGGTTCCTCAGAATACTGGATATAGTACTACCTGAGGACCCAGCTATACCACTCCTTGGCATATACCCAAACGATGCTCCAACATATAACAAGGACACAGGCTCCACTATGTTCGTAGCTGCCTTATTTATAATAGACAGAAGCTGGAAAAAACACAGATGTCTTTCAACAAAGGAATGGATACAGAAAATATGGTACATTTACACAGTGGAGTACTACTCGTCTATTAAAAACAATGAATTCATGAAATACTTAGGCAACAAGTTTCTTGAAAGGAACAAGAAAATATCATCCTGAGTGAAGTAACCCAATCACAAATGAACACACATGGTATGCACTCACTGATAAGTGGATATTAGCCCAAAAGCTCAGAGTACCCAAGATACAATTCATGGACCACATGAAGCTCAAGAAGGAGGAAGACCAAAGTGTGGATGCTTAAGTCCTTCTTAGAAGGGGGAACAAAATACTCACAGGAACAAATATGGAGACAAAGTGTGGAGCAGAGACTGAGGAAAGGCCTTCTAGAGACTGCCCCACCTATAGATCCATCCCATATATACTTACCAAATGCAGACACTATTGTGGATGTCAAAAAGTGCATGCTGACAGGATCCTGATATATCTGTCTCCTGAGAGGCTTTGCCAGAGTCTTACAAATACAGAGGGGGGATCTTATAGTCAACCATTGGACTGAGCTTGGGGTCCCAAATGGAGGATTTAGAGAAAGTACTGAAGGAGCTGAAGGGGTTTGCAACCCCATAGGAAGAACAACAATATCAACCAACCTGATACCCCAGAGCTCCCAGGGACTAATTCACCAACCAAAGAGTATACATGGAGGGACCCATGGCTCCAGCCACATGCGGAGCAGAGGATGGCCTTGTCAGACATCAATGGGAGAAGCGGCCCTTGGTTCTGTGATGCTCGATTTTCCAGTGTAGGGGAATGCAAGGGCAGGGAGGCAGGAGTGGGTGGGTGGGTGGGGGAACACCCTCATAGAAGCAGGGGGAGGGGGGATGGGATAGGGGGATTCCAGGGGGACCAGGAAAGGGGATAACATTTGAAATGTAAATAAAGAAAATATCCAATAAAAAGAAAAAAGAACAAAAGAAACAGGAGAGCCAATAAGGAAGCTGCTGCACATTTGGCTATCTGAAAACACCACATATACACTGATATGCTTGTCTTCCTCTAGTCTCAACAAAATTTATGAAAGATAAATATTATACGGTTCACACAAATCTACCTGTCATGATCGAATATTCAGCATAAGCTTCCTATGGTAAAAACATATAGCAACATTAGTGGCAAGGACAGTAGCCTTACTCAATAGCAGAGATTAGCTGGGGCCCAAGCAGGTAGAAGCTGCTTGCTGCAATGGTGCCTTTCCACAAACTCCTCAAGTTCAAGACATCAAATAAATCTACCAGCATAGACCTAGGAAAGTAAGTGAGAAGATAAGTTCACACTTCTAGCAAGAATGAACAGGGCATTGAAGAAGGCAATAATAAAATATTTGGTAACAGATGTCCCGTCATATTCCAAGCATTTTCCCTGTAAGCCCAGTTGTTTTGGGTGGAGGGAAATAGAACTGAGTTGTGGTATCAGGTTTAAAAACCGTACTTGACTTATGATAATGAAAACTAGAGCACTGAAAACCATTGAGTCACTGAAAGTTCATAAAGTCAGAAGGGTGACTGGCTCTATCACTGTTCTTCCAAACTTTGCAACAGAATAGAGAACAGGACTCATGTTGGGTTAATGGTGGTGTGAGTGGTCCAGAGTCTGTCCCCCCCCCCCCAGGGCTAGGGCCTCTGGGAGAGACAGGACCCAGGAAGTTTGTTCTCTCCCCATGGCACCACTGGCTGGGCTGTGAGAAGCCACAGGACACTGCCCGGGTGTGGGGGAGCGTGGCTTGGGGGTCCTGAGGACTACAAAAAGCCAGCTCCATCTGGTTCTCAAGCTCTTGGGTATCCCAGGTGCCACTGGATGCCTTGAGCTGAGAACAGAGTGGGGGCCTGAGGGCTGGATTTAGCCTGGGGCCGAGGGAGAAAATCAAGGAGGAGCCCAGCTAGGTCCTGCCAAGGTCCAAGTCTTAGACTTGTTGCCGGCTAACTGGGTTGGTTTGATTGAGGCCCTGGCTGGCAGTGCTTACTGGCTTGTTCTCTATGGTCTGCTCAGCTAATTTATACAATCCAGGAAGACCACATGCTCAGGGATGGCACAGATTACAATGACATTAATTAATTAATCATTAATTAATAAAATGCTTTCACAGAGTGGCCTCCATGAAATCTGATGGAGGCATTTTCTTATTTGAGGTTTCACCTTTCAGATGACTCTAGCTTATGTCAGGATGATAAAAACTTAACCAGGACACCACCATGTATAGACAAGAGTATACGGATAGAACCCCTAGACTTCTAAGCATTCCTTCTAAGACTGTACATGTCCCTGAAGTTATGGGGCTTAAATTTTACCCTGCTTATTAATAATCAAATGACTATCTCCAGTACTTAACTCCAACCTTAGGCTGTATAAATCATCAGTCCAGTGTGCATAGATGGAGCTATAGAACAGCCTCAGCATCAAGTAAAGGCAGTCTGCATCAAAGTGAGAAAGACTCTTATTGCCAACACTACACCAGAAATACAGGCCTTGGCACCACCAAAACTGTATAAGCTTTTAATACTGTAAGGGTTGGACAGAATCCAGCTTCGCATCAGCCCAAGTTGCAAAGTGGTGAGGCTGTCTTTACCAACTGAGTATCAAGACCAGGCAACATAGATTAGTATGAGACCTTAGAAATAATTGCCACCCCATAGAAATTTAGACCAAGGTCCTAACCTGGAGTTGTGTTGGTTTTAGAGATATAATGCAGTTGGGGAATAGCTCGGTTAATAAAATGCTTGCCTAACACATACAAATCTCTCCTTTTTGATACCTAGTACCATATAAAACCAAGTGTGTATTAACATATCTGCAATTCTAGCACTTAGAAAGTAAAGGCAAGAGAAACAGGAGTTCAGTGTTACCCTAAGCTACCCAGTGAGTTCAAACCCTGCCTGGGTTATAAGAGACCCTGTCTCAAAAAATTTTAAACAAATAAATATCAGAATTAGCTTTTTATTATCAGAAGATATTTGTGTATATCATATGAAAACTACAAAGTAAATGATGTGTAATAAATAAACCAAATATAATAATAAGAAACTCAATATTTATTAATAATATAACATTATATAATTATCAAAAGAAAGTGTAAAATTTGGAGATAAAAAGATCTACAACAGAACTATAGAAGATACTATCAGTGGGTTTAATGCAACCATAACTACCACTAATTACACTGAATGTAACTACACAGAATTCAATTGATGTTTTAAAAAATAAACATTGCTTGTAAGTTTTCTCTACCTGTAAGGACACATTAAGACTCAAAGTAAAAGGGTGGAACAAAACATAATGCTACTATGACTAATAGGGCATGAATTCATCAAGAGAAATAAAATTATGTACAAATGTAAGTATATGCGCATTTAATATCACAGCACCCAAAATACAAAACAAAGGTCAAATATGTTAAGGAGAGACGCTCCAGCATAGTAGTTGAGGCCTATAATACTGCACTATCAACAATGGACAAATTGTCAGCGTAAGAAAACAACAAAGGAAATAATCAAATTGTACCCTAGGCTAATTGTACCTAAAGCAGTCTGTCTCACACCTGGCAAAACTCATTTTAATCCCCTGCCTGTGCCTGGTCTCTGGAATAAATCAAAAGATTAGCATGAAACAAATTTTAACATATACTTTAAAACTTTTAATCAGTTTGAACAATTTTTCTTAGAACAAATCAGGCTAGAAATGAATGAGGAAAAAAAAAAATACTTTGAAAGCCACAAGTCCATAGAAGTTTAAAAGCTTACTTTTTCTGCCACCAGGGAAGTTTTAATTGCTATATTAAGTGTACAAAATTGTGCTTCACTGATAGTTTTTCATATGTTTATAGAACATGTAAGTTATTTGCAGCCCCTTGGCCTTGGTGTAAACCCTTCCTCTTCCAAATAGTTCTATTGACAATATTCATCATTTCTTTTCTTACATATAAGAGTAAATATATACGAAATTTTTGAGACACGATCTCCAGGTTTTTAATAAAAATATTCTCAATTTTGCTCTTCCAGTCCAAGATTATTATCAATTAGTAAATCTAACAGGAATACTTTTAAAACCTACAAACTACATTCTCCCAGCAAGGAACATTTCCATCCTTCAAAAGAAAACCAACATCAAAACAGAAAATTATAGGAACACCTTGGCTTCCACAACAAACATAAGTAGCCAGGTGGAGTTGGATAAATCCTGTTGTACACAACAGTGCACAGAATACCAGCCTAAACGCCATGGACACCACCAGGCCAGCAAGGTCAGTACCTGATTCAAGGAGAGAGCACTTCTCGTAGGACAATGGAGATAAGACTTCCCCAGGGAACATAGTTCAATTACCATTTTATTTAGCAGAATTAATTTTTACAGACCTTTTTTCAAAGTAAAGTAAGATAGGACTATCTACAGCGTTGTTTAAAATGGACATTAGTAGATGGCTGCAGACAGTTCCTAGGCAGTGCCGTGTCAAAAGGTTTGGCTTCCTCAAGCAAGCAAGGGGTTGGTGGTAAAAACAAAAAACTGATTTTATCTCTCATTCCTTTGAAACAGGACTGGACAGGATGAGATGGCCACACCAGCTAACCACTGAGGTCACAAGTGGCAGAGCTAAAGTGTATCAGAACTTCCTACTCTGTTTGGGACCTCTGTTCAACTCCCTCCACAAAGTTTTTCGATAAGGCTTTCATTTCTGGACATAATTATACTTCAGGAAGTGGCTTTTACTATTCACACATCTCTTCCACCACTTTCACTTTCTGTTTTCTTTTTGGTGGAGTCACGGTCCCCACCTCCAGCCTCACCCCCACTTTCCCAGCACAGTTTTATCCTTCTTCTTCTTTTCCTTCTTCAACTGGGACACTCCTGGAGTGTCCACTCTCACCATCTCTCCTCCTTTTTATGGTTTTTACTGCTTCAGCAGCTAACTGAGGGGCTTCCACAGCTTCCGCAGCCCGTGTTCTCTTGCCAGAATGAGTGACTCAAAGTAGTCCTGTTTCCAGGTGGGAGGTGTATTATCTGTGGGTTTGCCATGCTAGTCCAGAAGGCCCTGCTTGATCATCTTCTTCTTCTGAGTTGTATTTAGACCTAAACTCCACTTAAGAATAAGTGTCTCTTTCATGATCACCCTCTTTACCTTGGCTACTATAACATGGTCACAGGTAGAAATCACTGCCGTAGTCATCAATGCAGTAGCCATGGAGATAGCTTCCCCCTCAATGGTATGACCAAAATCTTCCGGTAAACTTCAACGCTATGACCTCATATTGAAGAACCAAGGAAGCATCATCTTGGCCCCTTGTACATCATATTTACTGCACTATCTTTCATAACCAGACGTTTATGAGATGCTAACGGCTCTTCCAACAGGTAAACAATGCTCCATCCTTATGGTTTTCATACAGCCACTGAGCATCAAGTATGTTACACATTGTCACCATGTGGTCCTTTTCACTCAGGACTCCAGAACGAACCCTCCAAAGTTCGTGCATCTGACCACCAATTTCCAGTAACAAGCCACAGGGAAAGCATAGTGTCTGAATGTAGGTGCCAGCTCCACAGCTCACCCAAAAGATTCTGAATCTTCTTTCAGAATCATATTCTGTCATTTTGCTCTTGTAGATAGTCCTCACTCGAAACTGTCTTTTTATTGCAGCAATAAGTGCGGGTCACTGGAACAGAGCATCTGACAGTCTAGGGCCTTAGAACTCTGAGTACCCACTTCAATAATAGCATTGTGCAGCCAGACAATTCCAACACACTTCTTGTCTGCAGTCTGTTGTGATTTCACCAAATGAATGACTTGTTCAATGCACACAATTAAACAACCAGTCATTTTTGGGATCCAGTGTGCCACTGTGGCCTGTCGCCTCTACCTGAAGTATTCATCGGACCCAGGCTACTATATCACAGGAAGGGGAGCTAGAAGGTTTGTCAAGATTAAGGAAACCTGTGGCTCTCCCTCTTCAGAGGATTTGAGCCACAAGGAATAGGTGTATAGTATGTTGTCTTTACATAGTTTATCAAAATTCTTTAGTAATAAGGGCCACTGCGAAGTGTCTAACTGAGCCACTTTGAATTCTGGTTTGATAAGAAATTCTGTAGTATGTTGTTTTTCAGCTACATCTTTTTGTAATAGCTTTCAGTCCTTTTTTTTCTTATGCTTCTTTGGGAAAGTAATTAGTTTGTGAGGCCAAACACTAAGATGGCTTGGCTGGTAAATCACTGTAGCATGTGTTGGCTTTCCTTCATGCTCTCCACATGGCTTCTGCATGAATCGCCTTGCACTGCACTGCATGCATCTGGCCCGAGCCACCACAAGCTAAAAGCTGCAGACTCCTATATCTGAGACCAGTCAGGTCACACCACTCTATACTACTCATATTTATAAGTCTGGCTCATTTTGCTCGATGTTACGACTTCCAAAGCTGTCCATTTTCATGAAAAGAGTTTGATTTTGTTTTTCTTTATTGTTATGGTACTCTTTCTATTTTTCCATTGACAGACACCTCACTAAGGTGTATAAAAGAGTTTTCTCTACATTTTGCTCAGAATTTGATATTTTTCTCCTGATACACATTCTGACTGGAATGCTATGATATATCTCAGAGTAATTTTTCTTTAAAAGATGTTTAAAATTTTATCATAGATTTAGTTGCCATTTGTATCACTATTTTGAAAAATATTTGTTCAGTTATCTTATGTATCTATTGACTGGACTATTGATTTGGGATCATTTAATAAAATTTAAGTTCTTTATTCTAGATGTTACTATTCTATCAGATCAATCACTTCCTCATCCCATTCCTCCTCTCCCTGTCTCCAAGAGGATGTCACCCCTGTCAGGCCTCCCCAAGTCTTAGGGTCTCAAGTCTCTCAAAGGTTAGGGGCATCTTCTCTCACTGAGGCCAGACCAGGCAGTCCTCTGCTGTATATGTGTCAGAGGCCTCATATCAGCCAGTGTATGCTGCCTGGTTAGTGGCTCAGTGTCTGAGAAATCTCAGGGGTCTGAGTTAGTAGAGTCTACTGGTCTTCCTGTGGGGTTGCCCTTCTCAGCTTCTTCCAACTTTTCCCTAATTCAGTCACAGGGGTCCCTGGCTTTTGTCCATTGGTTGGGTGCAAGTAACTGCATCTGTCTCAGTCAGCTGCTTGTTGGGCCTCTTGGAGGGCAGCCATGCTAGGCTCTTGTCTGTAAGCACACAACAGCAACAGTAATAGTATCAGGCCTTGAAGCCTCCCCTTGAGATAGAGCCCAAGTTGAGCCAGTCACTGGACCTCCTTTCCCTCAGTCTCTTCTCCATTTTTGTCCTGCAGTTCTTTTAGACAGGAAAAATTCTGCATCAGAGTTTTTGACTGTGGGATGGCAACCCCATCCCTCCACTTGATGCCCTGTCTTTCTACTGGAAGTGGACTCTACAAGTTCCCTCTCCCCACTGTTAGAAATTTCATCTATTGTCCCTCTCTTTGAGTCCTGAGAGGTTCTAACCACCCAGCAACCTCAATACTTAATTATTTTTCTTGTAGTAATTTTAATTTGCTTTATTTTACTTAAAATGCAAACTAACAAATTTCCTTGACATTTTCCTGAATTATTTTTGCTTACTCCTCCCCTACCCATTCGCCTTTCCCATTTCCCTGCCAATCCGTCCTCATTTGTACCCTTTATGGGTAGCCAGACTCTTTCTCCGACCATCCTTGTTGTTGCTAAGTGGACCTAAGAAAAAAATGGTCATCCTGGCAGATATAGAGACTATGTGTGGGCTTTACAAAATGGACTTTCTTTCACCAAGCCTGAACTGCTACAGCTTCTGCTGAGTGCAGGAACTGCCCAGAAATGAAATCAACACTAAACTCCCAAGATGGAACCATCTTCTATAGTGACCAGTCAGCAACCTGGTTGCAGGTTATATGCACTCAGCCATTTCTATTGTAAAAACAGCAGTGTGATGTCTTTACTAGACACGATACTTACTCTTTCAGACTTGACTTTCCTTCATGGAATGCTTCTGCCGAAATGACTGCTCACAGGCTTTCATAATGCTTTAGTCACCGCCACAGAACAACACACAGCACCATTTCCAGCCAAGGAATTGACTTCACAGCCAAAGAAGTGCATCAGTGAAGTCGTGCTCAGGAAATTAACTGGGTTTAGTATATTTTCCATTACTCTGAGAGCTTGCTTGAGAAAACAGTGGGGTGGCTTAGTAATGGCACAGTTACAGACCAAATAGGTGGCAGTATTCCTTAGGGGTATGGGAGCCTTGAGAAGACTTCCTCAGAAGGTTGTGTATGGATCCAATGTATGATCCTGTTTCATATATGCAGGACTCAAAGTCCCAGAGTTTAAAGTGTAGAGATGGGAATGGTTTCACTTACTATCATCCCTAGATATAAAATATAAATTTTTGCTTCCTATCTTTCTGGCAGCAGGTTTTGCTGGCCCACATGTTTTGGATCCAGAAAAGAAAGTCTTTTGGCCAGGGTACAGAACAATTCTATTGTACTGGAAGCTAAGACTCCCCTCTGGCAACTCATGGCTTCTGATGTCATTAAGTCAACAGGCTATAAAAGAATAACAGTGTTAGGAGCTGTGATTGATCTAAACGATTAGGGGGAAATTGGACTGCTTCTCTACATGGTAAAGCAATAAAGAAGATTGTATCTGGAGTGCAGGAGACACTTTAGAACATCTCTTGATATTATCACACCTTGTGATTGATAAAGGTGAATAGGAAACAACAACCCTTAACTGAAGCAAAATAACAAAGGGCACAAACCCTTAAGGGATGAAGGTATGGCTCACCCTTCTGGTAAAAGAACCAGTACTTCCTGAAGAACTTGGTAAAGGTGGTGGAAATAGACAGTGGAAAGTGTACAAATGTATTCATAAATGCCAGCTAAGGATACATGTCCACTTGTAGAAATAATGACTTTAATTGACAAGAGTATTAATGTCCCATTTTTTATTAACATGATTTGACATACATATTAGCTGAAGTATTAAGCTGAAATTTGAGCTTTCCTCTATGTTATTTTGTGGTGTAATAGTGATTGAGATGATGTCAGTGGTGAAATATTATAAATTTGTGTTATTATATTTAAGTTATTAAATAATAGAAGACTAAATGTTCCTCAAGGGAATTAGCTGTGTACTATAAAATATAAACATTGTTTATAATTGTATATAGGATATCTATAGATAGACTTATGGTCTTCTTATTCTTTTCATTTGGAAATTAGGCATGACGTAAGGTGATGTGACTGAGTGCCAGGTTGATAAGGGATGGGCTTGTGATGCTTCATTGTTGCTGTTGACAGCACATGCAATCATGTAGTCATAAGTCTCTGTGTACTCCAGGGAAGGATTTTCTTGATCAGATTATTTGAATGAGGAAGACCCACTGTGAATTGGGCTGCACCCTCTAGTGGCAGCTCTGATAAGATGTGGGGGAAAAAAATCTTTATTTTAGAAGAACAAACCATGCTTGTTAGCTGTAGCTGAAAAATCAGCTGAAATTAAAAACAAAAATGAAAAACAAAAAACCAGTATTGTTGATGTGAAGGCTTCTGGGAACTATTTTCTCAGGGTCAAGACTGAATATGAAACTAGTAGCTGAACATTATATTGATTTTGAAGACATGAAGAGTTCACAAAGCACTGTTAGAAGGCAGGAAAGGTGCTTCTCAGCCCTACAAACATCCTTAGTCATCAGGGAAATGCAACTCAAAACAAGTCTGAGATTCCACCTCACACCAATCAGAATGGCTAAGATCAAAAACTCAGGAGACAACAGATGCTGGCGAGAATGTGGAGAAAGAGGAACACTCCTCCACTGTTGGTGGGATTGCAAGCTGGTACAACCACTCTGGAAATCAGTTTGGTGGACCCTCAGAAAAATGGACATAATACTACCTGAGGACCCAGATATACCTCTCCTGGGCATATACCCAGAAGATGCTCCAACATGTAATAAAGACACATGCTCCACTATGTTCATAGCAGCCATATTTATAATAGCCAGAAGCTGGAAACAACCCAGATGTCCCTCAGCAGAGGAATGGATACAGAAAATGTGGTACATTTACACAATGGAACACTACTCAGCTATTAAAAACAATGATTTAATGAAATTTGCAGGCAAATGGATGGAATTTGAAAATATCATCCTGGGAGAGGTAACTCAGTCACAAAAGAACAAACATGGAATGTACTCACTGATAAGTGGATATTAGCACAAAAGTTCGGAATACCCAAGTTTCACTTTACAGTAACCACTGGACTGAGAGTGAAGTCCCAGATGGAGGAGTGGGAGAAGGGACTGAAGGAGTTGAGGGAGTTCGCAGCCCCATGGAGGGAGCAACAGTGTCAACTGGCCTGACCTGACCCGCCCCCGTCCTCCTGGAGGTTGGACCACCAACCAAAGAATACACATCCAGGGACCTATGGACCATATATGTGGCAGAGGATGGCCTTGTTGGCCATCAGGGGGAGGAGAGGCCCTTGGGCCTGAGGGTGTTAGAGGCCCCAGTAAAGGGGAGTGTCAAGGTGGGAATAAGGGAGTTGGTGGGTGGGTGGGTGGGAGGTGAAATTCCCTCAAAGAGGCAGGGAGAGGGGGATAGGGGGTTTCCAAAGAGGAGACCTGGAAAGGGGGAAACATTGGAAATGTAAATTAAGTATTCAAAAAAAAAAGTTTGAATCCAACTGACAAAAAAAAAAAAAAAAAAAGGCAGGTTAAGGTACAGCCTCACTTGCTCACTTGCAGTGGATATCGCAGGACTGAAGGGGCAATGAAGAAAAGCTGAGGTATGAAACCACAAGGAAGCAGGACAGGACACTGGAAAGTCATTGCAGGGCAGACACCAAGATATTAGATTTGTCAAGTCTGTGAGACATCCTTCAAGAGAAGGAGCAGGAATGAAATGGATGTGGCCTGACCATATAAACCAAGCTGTGTGTGTGTGGGGGGGGGGGGGTGGCAGAGGCACAGGAGTAACACTCCCAATGGCCTCTGGAACCCAGTACTTTGTCAGTTGTCAGACACTGAGCTACAGGATTTTGGAGCTATAATACTAAACTTGAACTTTGGTTTTGCTTAAATGTGGTTGTTTTGGGCTGTTGCTCTTCTCTGTCAGAGTAAAAATGGGTTAACTGGTCTTTATTTTTCTATTTTGCAAAAGCCTGTGATTTAAAAACATTAAAATTTATATTGTATTTTATCTTGTGATATCAATATAAGCTCTTGGGAGGACAAAACCAAAGGAAAGGTTACAGTTTGATGTGATACGTTCCTATATCAACACCTGGGAGAATAGCATGTTCACCCCTAGCTACCAACTTGACACACCATGAAAGAGAGAACTTCAGTTGAGGATTTGCCTCCATGAGATTGAACTATGGGCTTATTTGTGGGGATGATTTGGCTTCCTACAGTGATAGTCTGTGATTGGGATACGTAGGTCAAATAAACTCTTTCCTCCACAAGTTGCTTTTTTTCATGGTGTTTATCATACCAATAGATAAGCACATTATAGAGCAGGTGATAACGATTTAGTTTCAGTCCAGTGTAAATGGTGTACTGGCTTGATTGGTTTCAACTTGTCACATACTATATAGTCATCTAAAAGAAGGAAACCACATTTGAGAAAATACATTCATAAGATCAGTGTGTGGGTTGGCCTGTAGAACATTATCTTAATTAAGGATTTAAGAGAGAGGGTCCAGCTCATTGTGAGTAGTGCCATCCCTGAGCTTGGGGTCCTGAGTTAAAAACAAACAAACAAACATAAGATTCAAGCCCAGAAGCAGAACCACTACATGTTTTCTGCATCAGCATCTGCCTCCAGGTCCCTGCCCTGTTTGAGTTCCTTTCCTGGTTTTCTTCAGTGATAGACTACCACGTAGAAGTGTAAGCCCAATAAATCCTTCCTCCCTAACTTACTTTTGGGTAATGGCATTTTGTCACCACAACAATAACTCTAATGTACATGGGATATAGATTTTACTGTACTACTTGTTAAAGAATCTGTTTAGAAAGAAGGAAAAACCATGTATAAACTAGAGAGAGCAGGGATTACAGAAAAATTCTACTTAGTGGCTTGTTTTCAGGCTTACATAAAACTACTTTTCTTATATAGCCTAGGTCCATATGTTTAGGAATATTACCAATCACAGTTTTCTGAATTCACCTATATAAATTAAAACAACAACAAGATTAACAAGCTGATGAACAATTAGAGGGAAGGAACCCTACACCCACCAATGTCTTTTTCATTTGGCAAACTTTGGCCTCTTCTGTAAGAATAAAACACGGCATAAAGTTAACTCCAATTAAACTTTTGTATGTGTTTGTACCTTATAAAATAGTAAATTCCTATATGATATTTCAAATATCCTTAGAGCTAGTTATCCCTCCCCCTTTGCTGCCCCACTTTCTCACTCATCTTTGTAGTTAAGCTCCTCTCCCCTAATATCACCTTTGAAGGTGAATTTTCTTGAGAAGCATAGAATGTCACAGCAGAACGTTTCACGGGCCACTTAACTCAATAGACAGATCCTCATACA
>CM052701.1:112549155-112571333 GCA_028551405.1 Uromys caudimaculatus
AAGAAAGAAAGAAAGAAAGAAAGAAAGAAAGAAAGAAAGAAAGAAAGAAAGAGAAAGAAAGAAAAGGAATGTAATTTCTTGTCACCATAGCTAGTAACTGTGTGCCTGGTTTAAGCTAGGCTCACCTGGAATATTGTGAGAGATAGCCTCGTTTGTACAAAATCCATTAAAAACTCCAAACATCTCTCCCCCGAAAAAACACTCACCACCACCACCACTACCCCTCCCACACACACACAGTGCAAATTACACAGTATAGGTATTTGCTCAAACAGCCAAACACTTGAGAGTTTTTATCTTCTACAAATGTCATTGTAGAGATGAAGGACATCTCTCCACCGACTGAGGATATTCAGATGTGATAAGGGTGGGCACAGAACTTACAGTGTTAGCATTATGGTTATATATTAGGAAGTCAAATTGACAAGATATGAATTAGAGAAATTAGACTGTTCCAGTAGTCTGTATACAGTATCTCCAGTATTAGATATAATGGGATAATGAATGTATAGTACAAAAAGTATATAACATAAATATCTGATCTTTAAAATGGAAAAAATCTGAGAAAAGTAATTTTAAAAAATCTGACACTTGGGAAGAATTAGTGGTATTCCATAATGACCAGATTGTCACAATCCTATTTATACTTTGAAATACTTTATGGCAATGGGTAGCTAATTCTTTTAGAGCATAGCCCTCATCAGAAAATATGCATTCATTTTCTACATACTCTACTTTTCAAGAAATTTTTTTTTTCAGTGTGCATTGGCAAGTGTGTGCTCCATTAAATTTTCTCAACTTCTGTGCCCTACTTCCATGTTGTTTCAGAGACAGCATCACACCTTATATTAACTCAAATATAGACCACAAATTTGGCAGAAAACCTACTGGTGACTGAAACAGCAACACAGTTGGCCATGTGTTGTCTTATCTCACTGTGCACATAATTATTCTCAAACTAGTCAGAAATGTTTTTATTTTCAGGCAAACAGCTACAACTTGCTAAGAGCTCCTTGAATTTCATCACCTGAAGGAAATAATCTATGTAATTAAATTATTCATTCTTGAAATGAAGTTTTCACTACTGAAGTATCACATGGCCAATCCACTCATCTAAATTTTATACTTCGGGATGAAACATGCTTTGAGATGAACAAGAAAGATATTATTTGTAATACGGTGAAATTCACTTTTCAAAACTTTAGTTGTATCCAAACCCAAATCCAAACAATTAAAATTATTTTATTCTTGTCCTTTACTCTTGTCCTTAGTCATCAGGGAAATGCAAATCAAAACAACTCTGAGATTCCGTCTTATACTAATCAATGTGTCTAGGATCAAAGAATCAAGTGACACACATGCTGGCGAGTATGTGGAGCAAGCAGAATATTCCTCCATTGCTGGTGGCAATGCAAACTTGTACAATCACTCTAGAACTCAATTTGATGGACCCAGCTATACCACTCCTGGGAATTTACCCAAAAGATGCTCCACCATCCCACAGAGACATTTTCTCAACTATGTTCATAGCAGCTTTATTTGCAGGGATGCTTGAGCCTCACTTGGAAGAGGGAATGGAATGGTAATGGAAGGCAGATGAAGGGAGGGAACTGGGTGAGAGAGGGGATGGAGAGGGGAGTGAGAGGTTTGGGGCCCAGGATGAAGAGGGGAAACAGGATGGCTGGATGGCCATGAGAATAAATGGAAATCTGCAACCAATGGAGGTGTTCGGAGGTAGGAGTCATCTCCATGAAGAGACACAGATCTCAAGAATCAAAGGTGGTGTCCTTAGCTGTGACTCACAGCATTGGGCGTATGAAGCCTAGGGAGGCCACCTTCTGTGGCCCAGCAGGAACCCCTGTGGATTGATAGGTAGGAGTACCAACCTTTTGACCCCAACTTTGTCCTATGTACAAGAAATGTAGGAATACGGGATGGAGCAAAGACTGAGGTAATGGCCAACCAATAACTAACCCAACTTGAGATCCATTCCATGTTCAACCACCACTCCCTGACACTATTAATGATACTGTTATGCTCTCAGACAGGTGTCTAGCCCCATCCACTAACTGACTCTGAGAGAGACATACACTCGCAGCCAAACAGTAGATGGAGGTTGGGGACACTTATGGAAGAATAGTAGGAAGGATTGCAACCCCTGAGGGGATAAGAACTCTCCAGGAAGACCAATGGAATCAACTAGCCTGGACCATTGGAGCTCTCAGAGATTGAACCACCAACCAAAGAACATACACAGGTTGAACCTAGACCTCCCCGCACACGTTTAACAAATGTGCAGCTTAGTCTTCATGTGGGTCCAGAACAACTGGAGTGGGGTCTTTCCCAAAAGCTGCTACTTGCATATGGGATATGTTCTTCAGGCTGGGCTGTCTTGTCTGGCCTAAGTGAAAGAGTAAGTGCCTAGACTAGCAGACACTTGAAGTGTCAGAGTAGGGGAATACCAGGGAACCCCCACCCTCTCAGAGCAGAAGATGAAGGGGCAATGGGGGAAGGATTGTGGGAGGCGATGAACAAGAGGTAGGAAGTCAGTGGGATGTAAAATGAATAAGTTAAAAAAAATTAATTAAAAATGTTTTTCTTCTGAAAAATCCACTAAGTCTTCAAAAAGGGGGTTATAAAGTACTACGTGAGGTACATGTCCAGGGTCAGGAGCCCCTGACTGCCTCCATGCTAGCTGCAGCCAGAAGCTGGAAACAACCCAGATGTCCCTCAAAAGAGGAATGGATACAGAAAATGTGGTACATTTACACAATGGAATACTACTCAGCTATTAAAAACAATGACTTCATGAAATTCACAAACAAATGAATGGAACTTGAAAATATCATCCCGAGTGAGGTAACTCAGTCACAAAAGAACAAACACGATATGTACTCACTGATAACTGGATATTAGCCCAAAAGTTCAGAATACCTAAGATTCAATTCATAGACCATATGAAACCTAAGAAGAAGGAAGACCAAAATGTGGATGTTTCAGTGTTTCTTAGAAGGGTGAACAAAATACTGACAGGAGGAAATATTGAGACAAAGTGTAGAGCGGAGACTCAAGGAAAGGCCATCTAGAGACTGAGGATACATTCCATATATATCCACCAAACTCGGACATTATTGTGGGTGCTGGGAAGGTGCTTGCTGATGGAAGCATGATAAGCTGTCTCCAGAGAGGCTCAGGCAGGCCTGACAAATACAGGGGCAAATGCTCGCAGCCAACCATTGGACTGAGTGAAAGATCCCGGATGGAGGAGTTGGAGAAGGGACTGAAGGAGCTGAGGGAGTTTGCAACCCCATGAAGGGAGCAAAAGTGTCAACTGGCCAGACCCCCCAGAGTTCCTGGAGAATGGACCACCAACCAAGGAATACACATGGAGGAATCTGTGGTGCTGGCCACATATGTTGCAGAGGAGGGCCTTGTTGGGCATTAGTGAGAGGAGAGGCTCTTGGGCCTGAGGGTGTTAGGTGCCCCAATGTAGGGGAATGCCAGGGAGGAAAGATGGGAATAGGTAGGTGGGGGAGCACCCTCATAGAGGCTTGGTGAGGGGGGGTGGGATAGGGGGTTTCCGAAAGGGAGACCTGGAAAGGGGAAAACATTTGAAATGTAAATAAATATCCAAAACAAACAAACAAGCAAACAAACTAGCAGAGAACAGTCCATCACTCAATGTTTTGAAACACTGGAAGAATCTCTACATCAGCAAATTCATTTGGCACAAAAGATTCTTGCACTCATTGAAATATATTTCCTATTTTAGAATTAATCATTGGAGAATTTCATACAACGTATTTTGATGATTATTTCATCCTTGCCCCAGGTTCTCTCTTTCTCTTCATAACCAACATTGTACTCTCTTTTATTTGATTTTTAGTTAAAAATGTTAATTTTATGTGCATTGGTAGGTTTGTCTGTGATGTTTGGGTATAATGTGTGTGCCTGGTGGCCAAGAAGTCCAGACAAGATCTTCAGTCTCCTAGGACTGGAGTTAGAGAAAGCAAACTCTAGAAACTAAAAGAAAAAAAAAAGTATGTTGAAGCTATTACAACCCTCAAGACACTGAATTTTTGATTACTATTAGGTGTTTATGGTTAATAGAATTGAACAAGTTACCAGGACATCACTTTTAAAATTTAATTTTAATTATTTTTTTAATTTTCAAGATTATAGTTTAATTACAACATTCCTCCATTCACTTTCCACCCTTCAAACCTTCCAATATCCCCCTTCACCTTCTCTTTCATCTCATGGTCCTTTAGTCACTAGTTGTTATTGTATGCATATATGTATATACTTATGTTTTCCTAAATATAATGTGTTAAGTTCATCTAATGTAACTTGTAAGTATAATTTTGGTACTGATTGTTTGGTACTGGACAATCCAGTTAGTGTGCTCTTCCGTGGGTAAATCTACCTCTTCCAGCCCCAGCTCACCTGATCGTCTCTTGTTCTTTGTGTAGGGTTGAGGCCTCATGGGCTTTTTTTCTGTCCAGTTTGACATGTTCATTATCACCCTTATTAAGCTCATGCTTGTACAGTCATGTTGGTAAGACTTTATGGATGTAGCTTCTGATATTACTAGGACACACATTCTCTCAACAAACTTGCTATTTTCTTTCTGGCTCTTACAATCTTTACACCCCTTTTTCTACAAGGTTTCCTGAGCCTTTGATTTGGGGGATGATTTGTTGATGTTTCCATTAGGACTTGGCTCAAGAGCTCTACATTTTTCTGGGTTATAGTTTTCTATAGTAGTCTCTACCTGTTGCAAAGAAAAGTGCTCTTAAAGAGGGGTACACTTATCTGTGGGTATAAGGGTGAATGGTTATAGATGCCTGTTAGGGATTATGCAGTTAATAAATTACTGGTTATAGTTTCTTTTCCAATAACTATGATATCTCTAACACTGAGTAGTTAGCTAGGTTTCCAGCACCAAGCATGGTCTCCCTCTTGTTGTTCATTTCCAAAATCCAATTGGAGAGCTGTTGGCAATTGCTAAGGTATGCATGCTACTACTGCACTCTTGGAGTCACTGCACCATGTTGGTCCTGTCTTATGTTTTATGTATGGTATGCTTACTTATTGATTAAGTTTATTTTTGACAAGCAAAATTTTGGTTTTAATTTAATATAAAGTGATTTGATATGTCTAATATTCAAATGAATTCCAAGAAATACAATATTGGTTATGATTCTTTGAATTACGGATAGTGAAAATGTGATATATGTTGTATATATTATATAAATATATTTATATAGATATATACAATGGAATACTATACAGTTGTAAAGAAAAATAAAATCATGAAATTTTCAGGTAAATGTATGAACGTAAACTATGATTTTGGGTGTGGTTATCCATACCCAGAAAGAAAAACATCATATGATCTTTCATTGGTAGTATCTAGTTCCAAATCTTCTGATATGAATATGTGATTCAAAGAAAACACAGAAACCAGGAAAATAAAAGGACCAGTGATACAGGTCAAAGGATACAGGGCTTTAACTAGGAAAACGAAAACGGAGGAGTCTACACAAGGCGAGAGAGGAAGAAAAGAAAAGATAATATTAAGGATATTAAGGAAAAGACTATTAAAGATAGTTGTTAAAGCTTTAAGGAATTTATTTCATATTTACCAGAATATTTTTAAAATATATTTCTTAGACATTAGCACTTCATCTATTGAAAATGTGATGGTTAGTTCTAGGTCCCATTTAAAAATGGCTTTATTTATTTTCTTGATATAGTTTTTTTGAGCATTTTTAATATCCTAGACACTAATGTCCAATCAGATGTATTTCTAGAATACATTTCCCCCCATTCTATAGACTGACTGTTCCCTTTAGTGATTTGTTTCCTCTGCTTTACAGAATCCTGAAAGTTCCATAAGGTTCCATTCCTCAACTGCAGATATTAATGTCCATACTGTTGGGCTCATTTTTAGAAAGTCCTGTTCTAGGCTGATGCTCTCAGCCAACCATTGGAGTGAGCACGGGTTCCCCAATGGAGGAGTTGGAGGAAGGACTGAAGGAGCTGAAGGAGTTTGCGATGCCATAGGAAAAACAACAATATCAACCAACCAGACCCCCAGAGCTCCCAGGGACCAAGGTACCAACCTACACATGGAGCAACGCATAGCTCCAGCAGTGTATGTAGCAGAGAATGGCCTTGTTGGGCTTTAGTCGGGGGAAAGGCCCTTGGTCCTGTGAACGGTAGATTTCCCAGTGTAGGGGAATGCCAGGGCGGTGAGGTGGGAGTGGGTAGATGGGTGGGGGAGCACCCTCCTAGAAGCCGGGGGGAGGGAAAATGAGATAGAGGGTTTCTGGAGGGAAACCGGAAAAGGGAATAACATTTGAAATGTAAATAAAGAAAATATACAATAAAAGAAAAAAAAGAAATTTCTGTTCTGTAAAAAATGAATTCAAGGATACTCCCTAATTTATCGTCTCTGATTTAGGCTATCAGACCTTATATTGAGTTTCGTACTCTATTTGGAGTTGAGTTTTATAGACACTGAGAAATAAGGATATAATTTCACTCATATACAGCAACATGTGTTAAAGATTCTATCTTTACTCAGATATGTATCGTTGGCCTCTGAGAAAAATCAGATGGATGTAAGATTGTGGGCTCATATCTGTGTCTTTAGTAGTGAGGACTCAAGCATTTTTGTTACAGTTATTCAGAATTGTTTTGAATATCCTGTGTCTTTTGTGCTTCTATTTGAAACTTAAGATCAATTTTTCTATTTCTAAGAAGAAATGAGGTGGAATTTTAATGGAGGTTGTGTTGAATCTGAAGATTGCTTTTGGTAAAATGACTATCTTCACTTTATGAATCTTTCCAGTCCATGATCATTGGAGCACTTTCTATCTTCTAATATTTTCTTCAGTTACTTTCTTCATGGTCTTCAAGGTTCATTTTACAAGTCTCTCACTTCCTTGGTTAGATTTATCTCATGTTTCTAGGGCTAAGCTTCCTCTGTTTGCTTTGAGGCTATTGTAAATGGTGCACTCTGGTGGAAGGCTATACGTCTGAGGGTATATGAACAATACAAACTACTTGATAGGTTTTAAAAATAAACTGAAACAGAAGGGATGGCTCAGCATTTTAGAGCATCAGCTCCTCCTTAAAAAGACCTAGATTTGGTTCTTAGCACACACATGCTGGCTCACAAAATGGTTTGCCCAGTACCAAACAATCAGCACCGAAAATATATATATAAGTAACGTTATTTGAACTCAACACATTATGTTTCAGAAAACATATGTGTGTGTATGTATATGTATGTATATATGCATATATGCATACAATAACAATTTGTGACTAAAGAGCCATGAGATGCATGAGAGTCTGGGGGGTGTATAATGGAAGGTTTGAAGGAAGGAAAGTGAATGCAGAAATGTTGCAATTAAACTATAATCTTGAAAATTAAACAAAAATTAAATTAAAATTTTAAAAGTGATGTCCTGGTAACTTGTTCAATTCCACTAAAAATAAATACCTACTAGTAATTAAAAGATCAGTGTGTTGAGGGTTGTAATAGCTTCACCATGCATTTTTTCCTTTTAGGTTTTAGAATATTTATACTCAACACTGAACACATTAAATAATTAATAAAAATTAATTAAGGATACTTTGAACTAAGATTGAATGCATAAATACATGAATAAATTAAAACATTAATGTGTGAACATTTACAAAGCTATTTCTTTCTGTAAGGAAATTTCTCTGTGAAATCTTATTTTAGTTATTTTCATTAACAATTTATTTTTCAAAGAAAAGTCTTTGCGATGAACTTTTAGTGACTCTAACCAAGTAAAATAAACAAATAATGATTTTTTCCTATTACTGAAAATAGATTTTTTCTTAAATAATATATCCTGTTTATGATTTCCCCTCACTCTGTTCTTCCCAATTTCTCCTCCTCTCATCTCTAATACAGAAATATTCCCTCTCTGTCTTTCATTAGAAAATAAGCAAGCTTTTAAGGAAAATAATAAAATAAAATAAGATAAAAACCAACACACTGGAGTTGGGCAAACATAAACAGAAGGAAAAGAGCCTGAGAGAAATTCAGAGAATCATAAGAACCTATACTCTGCCGAATTGGAAAATCTTAAAGAAATGGATAATTTCCTTTTTTCTTTTCTTTTTTTATTTTTTTGGATTGGATATTTTCTTTGTTTACATTTCAAATCTTTTCCTCTTTCCAGCTTTCCCCTTCAGAAACCCCCTATTCCATCCCCCTTCCCCCTGCCTTTATGAGGGATCTCCCCCACCCAGTCACTCTAGTCCTCCCATCCTGGCATTCCCCTACACTGGGGCATTGAACACCCTCAGGCCCAAGGACCTCTCCTTCTACTGATGTTCAACAAGGCTATCTCCTGTCACATATGTGGCCAGTGCCATGGGTAGTTCCATGTGTATTCTTTGGTTGGTGGTCCAGTCTCCAGGAGCTCTGGGAGGTCTGGCTTGTTGACACGGTTGCTTCCTCCATGGGGCTACAAACCCCCTCAGCTCCTTCAGTCCCTTCTCCAACTCCTCCATCTAAGACCAAGAGTTAAATCTAGATCAGATAAGCAATTTGAATGGACCTATAATCCTTAATGAAATAGAAGTGATCATTAAGTCTCCTGATCCCCTCAAAAAATTCAAAGACAGATGCAGTGCAGAGTTCTACCAGACTTTCAAAGGAAACTTTATGGCAATATTTCTCAAATTATTTCACAAATAGAAACAGAGGAACAGTGCCCAATTTATTTTATGAGGTCACAGTTAACCTAAGTGCCTAAATGACATAAAGATTCAATAAGGAAAGAGAAATACAGACTAATATCATTATGAACATAAATGGAAAAATTCTCAGTAAAACACTTGCAAATTTTGCAAACAAAATTTAAGAACTCATTGAAAAGGTCATCCACCATGATCAAAAAGGCTTAATCACAGAGATTCAGGAATAGTTCAACATAGGTAAATCAATAAACTTAATCCACCATATAAAAAATCATTTCATTAGATGCAGACAAGACCTTTGACAAAATCCAACACCCATTCATGATTTCCTTAGAGATTAGGGATACAAAGAAAATTCCTCAATTAATAAAGGCAGTTTACAGGAAGTCCGTAGCCATCATCCATATGGATTCAAAGTAATTCCTTGAAAATTGGGAAAAATATAAGGTTTTCTACTTTTTCCAACTGTATTTAATATAGGATTTGAAATCTTAGCTAGAACAATAAAACAACAGGAGATCAAGGTGATACAAATTGGAAAGGAAGATATCAAATAATCTTTAATAAAGATTTTTTTTTATTTGTTTTTGATATTCTGGTGTGAGATCATTCATATAGTCAGTCCTAGTACTTCTAAGAGGGCTGCCAAGCTTTTCACTCTCGCTTGGTCCTAGAGTGATTCATGAACATATTGGCATTTAATTCCTCTTGACTGTGATTATGACATGTCATCTTAAAGTTTGGTTAGATGACCTTAGCCACTTAATCCCCTAGGATAAAAATTCCAGACATGACTTAAACCTCAACCTAGGACTCAAGATAGAAGCGACAATTTGAATGATTTGGCTGAGCGTTAAGAACATGGTGTTCTGTTTTAAACCATCACACATAATTTAATGCAATTAAGCATGACTGACACTTTCTTTTCAGGAAGGAATTAGAAGCAATCTGGCAATGAGAAAGAATAACTTCCCTTACCTCCAGTAGACAGCTCTCCCCAGGGTGAAGTTGAGCTAATTAGCAGGGCACAGTGTAGACAATAAAGGAGAACTCAAATGTCAGCTGCTGCCATGGACTTTATTATCATAAGCACAATGAATACCCCTCAGTACAGAGCTGCAGAAAATTGTTCTGTTTCTGATGAGGGCACTCCTTAATTGGATAAGATTTGTCACAGCCATATTTCAAACTGACATTCAAAATGTCCATCAGTTGCTTTCAGGTAATGAAATTGATCTCTTGTATTTCCGTGCAGCTCCTGAAATAGCGTAAACCTCAGTAAACATTTTCTTCCCCCCTCCTCTTTTTTTTTCTGACATGGCCAAAATTAAATAGTGATTTATTGTCAGCGCATTACGAGGAAGCCTACCAGCAGAAAGTATATTCTTCCTGAACTGAACTGGCCTTCTCTTACTCATATGAAGAAAAGTTTGTATAGTCTAGCTCTTAGTACTTTATTGTTCAATTATCCCTTTGCTGGTGTTATTATATATATTCTACATGCCCCCCAAAACATTAATTTTGTCGCATTCTTCGTATTTTAAAAGGTAAATTTTAGTTCAAATTCATTACATCTCTTAAAACATTGAGGAGAAGGATAAGTTGAATCTTGCTATAGGCGGACCATTGGTTCTGTGAATCCCATGAGGGTACTGGGAACTAGAAGAGCCTTTTACAACTCTGACAATTTGGAGTAAGTACTACACCTTCAAACTCCTACATCAACCAGTATGTAGACATGGAATGTCCCTTAGAAATGGCCATGATTCTGGCTTATTCAGCTTCTATTAGTCGAAAGCAAATTCCAAAGAAGAACTCAACCAAGAGACCATCAACACTTCTGCGAATTAGAGTATAGGTTCCATATTCATGGAGGGAGCTCTGAGAAGCACACCATTTCTGTTACTCCAATCAAACTACAAGTGCACATATTCTTTGCATAGAAGTTCTGCTTAGGAGTATCTATGATGTGGTATGAGGGTGTGTGTGCAAGAGCTGTGTGCAAATGTAATTATATCAGCATAACAGAACTACTATAATAAGAATTCTTTTATTATCATATAACAAAAACATCATAAATATAAAGTTTATATAAAGAATTATGTGCAAACATATTTAAATCAATATATATATACAATGAAATTATTATATTTAATGGAAATTTTCTAAGGAAAATTTAATATCCTCCATGAGTAAATTTTCAAGCTCATTGCAACACATTCATATTGTGAGCAATTATAAAATCCTTGAAGATAAATGACCCATTATATGCCATTTCACAAGGATTTTTATGTCACTTATTATATGCACACAGGGGAGACAACACTCACTTGTGAAACTTAAGTAATATTTAAATTATGCATTATAGAAGTGGCCATATATACAAGTCTGTTCATGCAATATAGTGCAAGGGAGTTAATATCCACTATTTCAAGGATTACATAGAACTTCTCTGTTATATTTCTATGCTTTAACCAGAACTAGAGGGAATATTTTATTTTGTTTCAATAAATAAATACCATTCATCTAGTCTTTTAAAAACAAAGTGGTCTTTCAAATATCCAAATATGATATTAACTTTGAACTTAAAACTTTTAAATCATTTCCCAATACAGTTCGAATAGTCTTTCTGCCTGTCAGGAAGACCTCACGTGACTTGTGTTCTTTACCTCTTACTCAGATTCTGTTCTGGCTCTCTCCACTCTTTGGTTTTGAAGTTACAGAGTATGTCTCTTGTGTACTCTGCCTGGCTTCCTGATCGTCACATCTCTGGTTACTTCTCAAGAGAGAATTTCAATGATTCATCCAATTTTAGTGTCAACTGGTCAATGCTGATAACATTAGATTTCTATTTTCATCAGTGGGCTATTTTTTGCCAACCAAAATTGACATTCTTGATTATTTGGTTTGATGACTACAATGGAAAGAAACCTTGTCAGTGTATTTTACGCTGTATTCTTATCATCTTGAATCATGTAGGACACATCAGATAACTCATATACATTTATTTTATATCTACGATATTGAAATAGTAACATAGTACCCTTTAATAGCCCCATGGGTGGTTGTTGGTAAATTTGCCTTTATTGCTTCACAAGAATCCTTATTCTATTTCTACATAACTGAATTATCTCTTTGTTATGTTGACCTTCTTTACTTGTATGCACTTCCAACTGATAACTTGAATTAACAAGCTGCGAATCATGGTGAAATGAAGAGATTTACTGTGAAATTTTGTGCACCTAGGTATTTTGTCACATGATTTACAAATTTGCCATAATATATCTTGTAATATGCATATATGTTATATATATGCATCTATATTACATATATATGCATGTGTATTTTATATATCTATACATTTTACATATTTATATATAAATATATAAAATTTATACATATAAATTGGTATATAAAATGTACATATATTTATATTATTTATATATTTTTATATATGCACATATATATTGTTTTAGTAATTATTTAACTTTGATGGGATAGGAAAATTTAGATAGCCAAGAAGTTTATGGAGAAAAGTTCAGAGAGAGTGAAGCATTTCACTGATGTTTGTGTTCCCAATCTACCATAAAGTTTCAGTCAAAGCAGCCATTCAATGTATGTTGGTTGAATTGAACTGAAATCTGAACCCAGGGGAAAATGTGCAATATTACACTTCTTTAGGATTTCACAGAAATGTTTCATTCTTACAGATATAGAATCTGGCAAGTGCTATTAGGGCTTGACAAATGTCCACATTAATTCTTCTATAAATGATACCGTAACTCATGTTAGAGTGCATGGCTGCATTTCCCAACACTAGTGCATTCCTGTAAAATAGGAACCATTCATAAAACCTTGCTGAATATATATACCTATATATATATATATGAATTATAATTTTGTAATGGGAATATGTCTACTTTTACTTTTGATTATACTGTTGTCTGTAAAAATTAATGTATTTTAATGCATTTAGATGTGATATTGATGCTTGTAAGTTGTATTTTAAATACTATGTTAGGGTATCATACATATTGCAAGGTATAAATATTGGCAAATACAGGGGATAACAGGTGTTTTAGTTTTACTTGCCTGGTATTTAATTCTATTTAAGTAAATATTGAGCAGTAAAGAAATTACACAAAAATATAGATTTATGGTTTAAAAATTCAAGGTCTGGTAGAGCCAAGCTTACATGCTTACATTTTTTCCATTTTAAAATATTGCATTTAATAATTTGCTCAATGCTATTTTATACTAGAATTTTAGAGTCCTAAACTAAACATACAATATTTAATTTTGTATTTAATAACAAGATAGCTTTTTATAACTTTGAAAGATGCCAATTAAATAAAGATTATATTGTTTACTAAATACAAAATAACAAGAAATATGCTTATCAGGAAGACAAATGAATCTTAAGCCTAAAACTCTAAACCAGTCTCTATAGTCTTCTGAACTCAGATTGGTGTGGTCACAAAGATGACTTAAGTAACAGAAATGAATCAATAGTAAAATTTTTAACTTAGGTCACTTAGAGCTAGGACTAAAGGCATAGGAAATGATGCTTTTGATCATTTGTAGTGGTAAGATGTGACCTTGAAAGGATCAGGTCAAATTAATATATGTAAAGGAAAGCACAGAAGCCAAGGATTCTAAAGAAAAACAGGTACAATTCCTAATTGATTAAAAAAAAATGTTTATGGCAAATTATGGGGAACCTAAAGCTTGAGATGGTTTATCAAAAGATTTCTGAGGTGCCATGAAAGAAGTACTATCTATTTTTATCGGACCTGTTGTCTGTGTTCTTATGAAGTAAATGGTCTCAAAATATAGCTGAATGCAAGCACAGTCTTTAAAAATTTACTTCCAGCTGATATTACAGAAGACAAACAGGCATATTTATAGATCAGCCTGGATTTTCTACATCAGTTGAAGGATGTTGGCAGCAAAATGGAATCAATACCCAAAGTCAGCCAGAGGCTGTAGCTAAGGCTCTAAAGGACACACAAGGAACAGATAATAAGAACATGGACTTAATATTTAATACTGAAATCTGCCAAGTTGATCGCAAACATATGCCTAATTGGTTTTGTGCTAAAACAGACTAATTAGAGATTTTAAAAGAACTTATCATAGACCTTTAAAAATTTGGTTCAAACAGATACTGTGTTCTAAAATATATTCCAACTCTCATTCAAGGTGCAGATCACCATCTTTGGGGGGATATGTGTGATGTAACCAGGGCTCAGGGCTCACTCTGAGACCTTGCTTCCTGCTTCAGTGTTTCACCTTCCAGTAATGTGTCAGCAACTTGTACACTCTCCAGTGCTACCCTACCAACTATAAAGTTATAGGAATTTCAGAATCTGTTTCATGAGACTTGTGGGAAAGTCCATCAGAACTTAGAGCTATGCCTGCCAAATCTCAAATATATTTTTTTCAATTCCCTGAAATTTAGTTCTTAATTCATTGCCCTCTTCTGCTCATTGAAGTCTTTCCCATGATGCTCATATTTCAACTTCTAACTCTCAAATTAATTCTGGCAACCCTGTTATGTCCTCAAAGAATAAACTGTATTCTTTATTTAGGACTTCTTAACTAAAGACCACTGTTTACTGCATATTTTCCCAGAATATCTTCTTATCCTAGACCAAATTAAACAGATCTGATATAATCTCAGTACGTCCTGTGCTTACTATGGCCGAGACAATTGTTCCAATGTGATTTTACTGAAGCATCTCAGTATTGTTTCCAAATTCCCCCAGCCCACTATCATTTATTTCCCTTTTCCTTCTCTGTCAATGGAACACCTAGGCAGCTAAGCACCTCTCTTCCTGATACTGCCTTCTTCACTCATTCCTCATTGCTGAGGACACTGAGTCAGCCCCTTTGAGGTTTGGGTTACACTTTCTACTGTTGTTTACACTTTACAGATTTACCTTCACTGTTTAGGCTTGATTTCAATGACTGACTGTCATCTACCACCTCAAGAATTCCTACCCAGTATTTCATGTTCCTGCCCCCTACTGCTCATCTCTAACACAACCACCTGACAAACATTTCTATACCACTTTCCATTATGTTGAAAGTGTTTCGAATTTTTACCCCAAACTAGTCCTAAAAGTTCCTAGGTAGCAGGTATGATTTTATTGTTTGTGGTATCATCTGCCATGAGGCTTAGTGGCTGCAGGAACTGTATCCCCATGAATAACACAATTTCCTTTCTCTTCTGCTTATAATTCAACAGTCACTGAATACCTACAACTTTCCAGGATGTGGACAGATCTCTTCAAATGGGCAAAAGACATGAAGAAAGTTATGTAAATATTCAGCAAAAATGACTTCAGAAGAAGAGTTTAATAACCAGATAGATACTAATTTTTTGTAGACAGTCACTCTGTCATCCCTGCCATTTATCAATGGGACAATCAAAATGTGGTTATGGTGATGGAAATGGAGGTTATATATTTGTTCAACAACATGGACTTCCACTTAATAAAGCTGAATTAGCTACAACTGCTGCTGTGTGTCAATCAAATATGAACCCCTTAGGTGGCATCATTTTCAGTCAGTGACCTGAAAGCAGTTTGACTAAATTTGTCCACATCCATTTTAGAAAAGACAGTATTTGTCATTGCTGGAATAGAAATTTACACTTTTTATGTACTTGCTTTTTCTATACATAATGCTTCTGCTAAAATTACTATCCACGGACTTACAGAATAATTTATGTACCACCATGGCTTTCCACAGATCATTGCTTCTGACTAGGGAGCTCATTTCACAGGTAAGGAAATATGGCAGTGGCTCATGCTCATAGAATTCATTGATCATGTTGTATTCCTCATAGTCTAGAAGCAGCTTGCTGGATAGAAATGTAGAGTAGAAAGGCATAGTTAAAATAACAATTACGTAGCAATTACATGGAGCGCTGTAGCAGGGTTCTCCTGAAGTATACTTTGAATCATCAGTAGTCAGGGTTCACAGGTCCAAGCTTTAAGTGATTCATATGTGAACTACTACTCTTTCTAGTGCCCCAACGAACCCTGAGGAAAATGTTTTCTTCCTTTTCCTATGATCTTGGACTGTGCTCGCCTAGAAGTTTTGATTACAGAGGACAGAGTATGGCAGACAACAGATACAACAGACATTCCATTAAATTGGAAGCTAAGAATTTCTGTTGGCCTTGGATTCTGATGCTCTTTAGTCAACATGTTAAGAAAGAGAAAACAATGTTTAGAAGGAGTTATGTATTCAGAATACCAGAGAGAAATTGGATTGCATCTCCAGAGTGGAAAAAAGGGAGAGTCTATCAAGAATTTAGGAGATCCTTCAGGGCAACACCTGGTATAACTATAGACTATGATTACAGACATGGAGAAATTTACCACAACCTAACCCAGGCAGAAGATAAAAGACATAGACCCTTCCATAATGAAGACATGGATGAACTCACCCTGCCAGGTAATGAACCAAGACCTGCTAAGGTTTACAGTGACAGTAGAGGAAATACAGAATGGGTAGTAGAGGAAAATAGTTATCATATACAAACTACAGCCATGTCATATGTTACAGGAGTTGGGTTTCTAACAGGAATAAATATTTTTGTTCTATTTGTTAGGAACATACTTGTGTACACATTACATGACATTGTATTTTGATTTTTCTATTTCCTTATTTGTAACACTGATTGAGGTTGTGTGTTGTAAATCCATATTATTATATTAAAGTTAAGGAACACTAAAGGGCTAATCACTCCTCAGGTAATTTGAGCTGTGCTGTTTGAAGTCCAGACTTTTACGTCCCAAGCTCCATATGATGGTCACTGGAACTGAAAATTTTGGTTTGTTCTCTGCTGTGTTTGATTTTGTTTTGCACTAATTAATCATTTCCTATTGCCTTGTTAGTCTCTTTTGAAATAACAATGCTAACTCTGTTCCATAATACATTGGGAATATGTAATCTGGTTTTGATATTTATAGGCTCTTACAGTTAAGAGATTTAAGACTTTAAAAGATTTGGAATTTTTAAAAATATGGGGGACATTTTAAAGTTGGGTGTATTTTATTTTACAACATAAAGACAAGATTTGGGAGACAAAGATTGGAAGAATAGAGTACTTTTTTATTTTTTATGTATGGACGTTTGCTTGCATGTGTATCTGTGTACCACATGTGTGCCTGATACCCACATAGATTATAAGATTATGATGAATCCCCTAGAACTGGATTACAGATAGTTGTGAGCCAGTTAATTTGTTCTGGAATCTGAACCTAGGTCTTTAAAAGAGCAGCAACTGTATAGTAACAGCTGAGCCAACTTTCTTGTCCCAGTCTGGGACATTATAACTTTTTAAGTGATGTGTTCCTGTGTCAGGTTGTCACGGGGTGAATTGTGGTGGTTGGTTCTAAATGTGAAACTGCTACAGTTTGGAATCCTCTGAGCAAAGATCTCAAATGAGGAATTATTTTGATTACCTTAATTAATATGTGATAACCTATACTAGGCACTTTCTCCTAATATCCCAGATAAATAAGGATACAGAACAAAGAAGGTCATTCAGCTTTTGCTCACATGGCCTTCTAAGAATTTTTGGGTTTCCACTGTGGACTGAAGCCAGTGGCATTTTAGTAACTTTTCATAGCAGACTGAGACATCTGAGGACATAGCCTCAGGAACTGAGCAATTCCTTGCTTCTCAGCCTCTTGGGTACAAACAACTATTGTTATTATTTCAACTGTATTGTATAAAGTAGTCTACTAAATTCTTATATGTGTGTATATGTATGTGTGTAAAGTGACATATATGTACATATATGTGTTTGTATGTATGCGTATGTATTCATTGCTTCTGTTCCTCTAGAAAGTCCTGACTTATTCTTTAACACATAGTAGGTCCTAGGTTAATGTGCAAATAATCATAAATAAATGCTTGAGAGATCTCAATATTTAAGATATATTTAAGAGATACAATCATACCTACTAAATAAAGCATATTAGATAGTTATAGGACTAAATGAAATACAAATGAAAACATTAAGCTATTAGAATACCTAGATATGTTATAGACCTTTGACTATGAATTTACTAACTTTGTGATAAGAGATTTAGTTTCTAACCATCACTATCCACACAGTTCTCATAGACATAATATCATAAGAAAATAAGCATTTATCAAATATCCTAGTGAATACAGTAAAAAAAAGTCTTATGTGAATAATTTAGGTATAGAAGTTCTCTTAGTTTCTCTATTCCCAGTATCTACAAAATGTCAGTCTTTATTTTTCTCATACCAACCAGGAACCAATGTTCTGAGTGACTCTGAATGCCATCCACTGGCCTCATATAGGCCATTCATCAGGCAATTTTCAAAGCTGTGGCTACTCACCAGTCTCATGTTTATGACTTAGATCTATTTATTGGCACTCCTGAAGATATATCTCTTTATAGAGCATTCCAGCATCATTTTGGCAGGAAAAAGTTCTAAGCAAAACTTCTAAATTAAGGCATCAAAAATGGCTGCTAGGGAGTACTAAAATTTAAGAACTTAAATTATTCAGGTAACAACATGCACCTGTGGAGTTATTCTTTACTTAAAAGTCAGTCAAGTCTTTCCAATAATGATTAATTTATCTCTCCTTTGCCACTGTTACAGCCTATCATGAAACACAGAAATGTATGATAGTTCAGATATTTTACTATGTATCAATTATCTATGAAAAATAATTCTTCTCTACCATCTAAATTTACATTATTCCTAAAGAAAACTCAGTATTGGTAGCCTTGGAGTATTCAGAGAATTACGTATAAAAGGCAAGTTATAGTATCTCTTAATTATATGTGTTTATGCATTTAATGTACAATTAATGATAACTAATGTAGGCAAGGTATCATGATATTTCTGCCACCAGAAATCTTATACAGGCACCGTATAGCGGTTGGATTTGCAATGCTAAAGAGTATGATGGAGTGCAAGTAGCTGGAGGTAGAACACAATTTGAAAATTTGTTTCTCTGCCTATTGTAAGTTTTTCAAAATCACTTTATGAATAAAAAAACACAAAAGCATAGTCTTAGTAGTGGTGAAAATTCTCATTCCAATGAACATCAAAAAATAAATTAAATTAAAATAATGAAATATATAAGTAACTATACTGAAAAACTTTGTTTAGAAAATCTAACTGAAAAAATATCAAATGTTTGTTAAGGTCTGGGTAAAATATTAAGGCCTAGATAGAATGTTAAGGTCTATGTAAAATGTTAAGGCCTAGGTAGCTGTTACCTGGCTAGCCTGCCATTATACGAAAGTTTCTCATATGTTCCTGCTGTTACTAGGAAACTGTCTCATGCCAAGTTCATTACATATTCTGTTATGTTTTGTACCCTTGGAAATCAACCATGATAGAAGTCAGTAGAACTGTTTTGAATAGTTGTGGACAATAAGCTTGGACATGAACCAACCACCCAACAGCACTTCCTGCACCTGTGTATAAGCTGCCCTTGAGAATGGACCCCAACATAAGAGATGCCTGTATCAATATAAGAACCTATTTGAAATAAGACTTCTACTTAGAGTAGGAGTCAAGTAAAGTTTACGCTCCCAAGACCTCCCTGGAAACTGACATCCTACCTGCCAGAAAGAGACACGGAAAGGAGTAACTAACATCCCAGCTGGCAACTTAAGACATGAATGTTAGAAAAGTCCCATCTTGGTTGACAAGTTAAGATATGAATGTTAGACAAGGCAAGTCCCCTGCCACAGTTGTATACCTCAACCAATGGGAACAGGGTAAGTGTACAACAAAGACATGTTCCCCCTCCCCCTAAATCCTGATTGGTGAAATAACTTGGGACAGATGTTTGTAGATCTCAGGTTTAAAAGCCCTGTAGGACCTTAACTCAAGGTCATGGATCAGCTTCCAAGCCTGAAACATGGCCCTGATCCATCAGTCTTGGGATGTGGCAGTCAATAAACCATCCCTATTCGACTGAGACTGGTGTTTAAGTGGATTGCATAGCAATTTCCAGCCCCCACAATGCTCTTCTCAGTCCGCACTTTTCCTAAACGAAGATTGAATTCTAAAAGTCCAAAATCTAAGAAAAATTCTTAACTGACCAAGCAGTCTGATTTAATAATGATTTATTAATTTTCTTTTTTATTAATGAAGGATTATAGTATTGCTTTATTAGGCATATGAAGATAAAATTATTTTTTCATTAATTAATTAATTTATTCACTTTTTTTGGTGGTATACACCTTTTTTTAAACATTTATTTATTCACTTTATATATGGATCACTGCACCTCCCATGGTTTCCCCCGAATCCCATCTCCCCATTTACTCACTTTCATTCAGTTATTTTTTTCCAGCTCCATAAGCTGGATAAAATTTTAGTCAAACAGAACAAATTAAAAAACATTGCCCTTTCCAAAGAATGACTAATTTAACAACTCTATAAAGTATTTTCGCTCCCAAACCATTTGAAAAATAGAGTAAGACAGCATAGGGGAAACACCACAGTAGCTAAAGCAGATGGCTTACAAATGTGAAGACTGGAGTTTGGATCACCAGTACCCACGTAATAGTCGATCAAGCATGACAGCTCTGAGTTTCTAGCTCAGAAAAAGAGATTTCTTTAATAAACAAAGGGAGGGTGATGAGGAAAAACCTTAGTGTCAACTTTGACATATACACACATTCATAGAAAAATACACTCACACTCACATAATACAGTCATGTACATATACATGCATGCACACAAATGATAACACACACACACACACACACACACACATACACACACACACAAATTCAACCTATTGAGCCCAGTTAGTGCTGGTCATACACGTGTGTTTAGGGATGACCACTTGGATAACATATTTGGTGACATTTTCATGAAGAAGTCTGATTCTGATTCTTCTCGGGAGCCTTAATTACCTGTTGCTCTTCATCTAGGAATAGAAACTTGTTAAATTTCTCATATGTCATCCTGACTAGTGTTGACATTATGCAGCCCTTCTTCAATCAATCACATTGTTTCAGTTCAGGGGGGCAACACTTTTATTATGCCAAGAAAATATTATACACAAATCAAGCATCATGACCCTTTCAGTTTAAATTTTTCTGTCACCTCTTCCATGATTTTTTCCAGAGCCTTAATCATCACAGTTGCATTAGAGAGGTACCATGGGGTTAGGCACCACATGATCACTATTGTGTGCAATTTGATCATTTATGGATCTCTGTAGTAGCCTTGGTCTGCTGTAAAAGAAAGCTTCTATGATAAAGGGTGAGAGATACACTTATCTGTAGTATAAAGATAAATATTAACAATATGGTAGAAGTTACATCATTTAGGAATGTGAGACTAGTAGTTTACCCTCTAAGGTTTATGGTCTCTCTAGACACAGTATTTGTCTAAGTGTACAGTACATATGAATTTCTCCTATTGAGAAACCTTAAGTTCAATTAGACAGCTGTTAGTTATTCACATGATATGTGCCAGTTCTGCACCCTTAGGCATATCTTTTTTTTTTTTTTTTGATACTTTATTTACATTTCCAATGTTTCCCCTTTTCTGGGTCTCCTCTCTGGAAGCCCCCTATCCCCTACCCATCCCTGCCTCCACGAGGGAATTCCACCTCCCACCCACCCGCCCAACCATCCCCCTATTCCCACCCTGACATTCCCCTTCACTGGGGCCTCTAACACCCTCAGGCCCAAGGGCCTCTCCTCTCTCCCTGATGGCCATCGAGGTCGTCCCCCGCCCCATACGCGGTCCGAACCATGGGTCCATAGATGTGTATTCCTTGGTTGGTGGTCCAAACTTCAGGACGACCAGGGGGAGGGAGTCAGGCCCATTGACTCTGCTGCTCCCTCCATGGGGCTGCGAACTCCCTCAACTCCTTCGGACCTTCCTCCAACTCCTCCATCTGGGACCTCACTCTCAGTCCAGCGGTTGCTGTTATTTTAAACTTGGGCATTCTGACCTTTTGGGCTAATATCCGCTTATCAGTGAGTACATACCATATTCCTTCTTTTGTGACTGAGTTACCTCACTCAGGATATTTTCGAGTTCCATCCATTTGCCTGCAAATTTCATTAAGTCATGGTTTTTAATAGCTGAGTAGTATTCCATTGTGTAAATGTACCACATTTTCTGTATCCATTCCTCTGATGAGGGACATCTGGGTTGTTTCCAGCTTCTGGCTATTATAAATATGGCTGCTATGAACATGGTGGAGCATGTGTCTTTATTACATGTTGGAGCATCTTCTGGGTATATGCTCAGGAGAGGTATAGCTGGGTCCTCAGATAGTATTATGTCCATTTTTCTGAGGGTCCACCAAACTGATTTCCAGAGTGGTTGTACCAGCTTGCAGTCCCACCAACAGTGGAGGAGTATTCCTCTTTCTCCACATCCTG
>CM052701.1:112571833-112620451 GCA_028551405.1 Uromys caudimaculatus
CTGCTAGAGGCTTTTCCTCGTTCCTGGAAGAGAGAATTTTCTCCCGGGGCTGCTTGTCTATGGAATGTTAGTGTCCCAGGCAGAAGATTCCTGCCACAGGCGCCCGCTTTTGGGATCCAGGGGGGTTTCTAGGCCCGCCTACCTCGGTCCCTGTGTCTCGCGGGTTCGGGGCAGTACCTGGTGAGCTGTGGGGCGTGTCCCCGGCCCTCTGCTGGGTCCTGCGATCTCCGGCGAGGGATCTCCGTCCCGGCGCTGATTAGCTGTGGGGCCCTGTGGCCCAAGCCGAGGCCTCCGGCCGTCGCCGGAAGCCGCTGGCTTTCAGTCTCTGTGGCCCGCAGAAAGCGGGCCGAGCTTCCCTGTGTTCCCGGTGAGCTGTGGGGCACATCCCCGGCCCTCTGCTGGGTCTTGTGATCTCCGGCGAGGGATCTCTGTCCCAGCGCTGATCAGGTGCGGGGCCCTGTGGCCCAAGCCGAGGTCTCCCTGTTCCATCTTTTCATTTTAACTAAAATAAATTTAAAGTCATGTTCTTTTCAAGTGACTAATACTCATGTTTGATAGATTATTTTGTGTCTTTGAGAGAAAATTAATTATTCTAAATTATATTTCATTTTCTACAAAATCCTAGTTCTGAACCTCATCTAGATATGTCACAAGTCCTTCTTAGAAGGGAGAGCAAAATACGGGAGGAAATACGAAGACAAAGTGTGGACCAGAGACTAAAGGAAAGGCCATCCAGAGACTGCCCCACCTGGGGATCCATTCCATATACAGACACCAAACCCAGACACTATAGCAGATGACAAGAAGTACTTGCTGACAGGAGCTTGATATAGCTGTCTCCTGAGAGGCTCTGCCAGAGCCTGACAAATACAGAGGTGAATGCTTGCAGCCAACCATTGAACTGAGCATGGGGTCCCCAATAAAGGAGCTAGAGAAAGGACTGAAGGAGATGAAGGGGTTTGCAACCCCATAGGAAGAACAACAATATGGAACAACCGTACCCCCCAGAGCTCCCAGGAACTAAACCACCAACCAAAGAGTACACATGGAGGAACCCATGGCTCCAACCTCATATGTAGCAGAGGATGGTCTTGTCAGGCATCAATGGGAGGAAAGGCCCTTTGTCCTGAGAAGGTTTAATGCCCAGTGTAGGAGAATGCCAGGGCGGGGAGTGGGTGAGTGGGTGGGGGAGCACCCTCATAGAAGCAGAGGAAAGGGGGATGGCATAAGGGGTTTCCGGAGGGGAAACTGGGAAAGGGGATGACATTTGAAATGTAAATAAATAAAATATCCAATAAAAAATAAAAACAACTGTGACAATTTTGATGTCCCACATACTGATCTTTATTTCAAAGAAACAACAATTTAACTTACTTTGGGGTCATTTCAATGTGGACATGTGAAATGTTTCAAATTCAAAACATTCAGTTACTTGAGTTCCTTTCTCATAAAATTATGACGTACATCTTGCCTGGGACACTTAAATTATGTTCGTAGTTACTTTTGCCCTATTTATTACTGTACTTCCCTCAAAATTATATTATCTTGGTTCTTATATTTGCTTCTTTCCTGCATTGATTAAATAAATTGAAGATAGACTCAGAGGCACCAAAATGTTCTGGTTTTGCATTAAGGAAGGAAAACAAAGCATTTCCTTTTGGACTGATTTACTCAAGAGTGAACCTAAATTTGAATTTTCCACTTCTTTTCCTGTGTAACTTATAGTCAACTTTTCTATCTGCAACTTTTCTGTCTGGCTTGTCTATCCATTGTCTGTTGTGTGACTATCTACACCTGCCTGTCTCTATTGTCTGTGTCTGCTTATTGTTCCTAACAAAGGGCATTTGTTAAAGTATTTGTTCTGTATTCATTAGAACACATACAAGCATTAAATGGGAGAAAGAATGAGTGATACAGAAACCTTTAAGAGAAGAATTTTACAAGGGATTATTTATTCCAACTGATAGTCTTATTTATCAAGAGTAGCTGTGCTATATTCAACATTGTTAGTAGACATTTGTTGCCTAAGCTCACTTCTGAAAACAGCAAATGATTAACATAACATAAATACATATGTTCACATATTGCTGAGTCAGGATCATAGAAGAATACATAAATTAAAATTATAGTTATTCACTGGCTTAGATTGTTGAGCTGGACAATTTTATGTCAAGTTGACTCAAGACAGAAATATTTGGGGAGAGACAAGTTCAGTTGAGCAAAGGTCACACCAGACTGGCATGTAGGCAAATCTGGGAGGCATTTTCTTAATTAGTGATGAATGTCAGGGGAACCCAGCCCTTTGTTGATGGTACCACCAATGGGTGGCTCTCAGTTGTATAAGGAAGCAGGCTGAGCAAGCCATGAGGAGCACACTCGTAAGCCGCATTTGTCCATCAACATTTCTTCAGTTCTTCATTCCAGGTTCCTACCTTGACTTCCTGTCCTGACTTCCCTTCATTTTGGCACATAACTGAAAGATGAAATAAATCCTTCTTCTTTAATTATCTATTGGTCATGGTGTTTTATCACAGTGATGGGAACGCTAATTGAGACAGTTGTGATTACAATGGAAAATCCAAGGCAAGAAAGCTTCATCATTATATTGATCTTTTAAAGCTAGGTTCAACAAACAGGACTACTCAACAGAGCATCAACTTTAAGTCTCAAATAATCCCACAGTCTATTATTAACTTCATTGTGATTCTAGCAAAAGTTCCAGTCTCATAGGATATAAAAGATTTTCATAAAATTATATTGCTAAACTTCCTTTCTACATCATGATTTTGTTTTCCAGTTTCAATGAATGATTAATTTGATATAGTACTACAAATTTGAACCCCCTTTTAGTGGTCCCAACATACCCGTACCCTTTCCTTTCTCACTCAGGTAACAACATTAAACAGTTGTTGCTGTCTTCACATATGATGAAGAATAATTACTAATAAGGCATTCTGTTGACCTACTTATTTGGGCCCACACAATGAAGGAAGATTGGAGAAAAACATACAAGGCTGCTCTCTAGAGACATTAATTTCATGACATCAAGTGGAGTCTTAGTGCTGATCAGTAAAACATCTCACTGTGCCAATAGATCTATTCTTCTTCTCTAAGAAAAATGGCACCTTTTTTTCTATTTTCTTCAAATCACTATGGTCTTAGTGCCATCTCTTTTCCAAAAGAGAAAGCAAAAACTTCAGAGGAGAGCTTCCTCTCATTCCTTCACCTACATATCTTCTCTTGCTGTACTCATGTAAATTTTGTGTAAGTTAAGTCAAAGTCAAGACATATATTTTCACCTTGCTGTGGTCATAATGGAGTCATGGTCTCATCTACTGTACTCGCTGTAGGTGGTTAAACATGGTTATCTTCTGCTTGGATCTGGAATCAATGAGAGGCATACCTCTGACTGGGTCTCTTCTAGTATTTCCGATAAGGATTAACTTAGTGGGGAAGACACTCTCCTCACTAGGCATCTTCTTCTGGTGGTGGCCAGATTTTAAGAGGTCTGAGGAGGAAGAGGAACTGTTACTTTGAATTGTTGTTGTCCAGGCTGATGTCATTCTCCACTGACATCAGAACTCAGCCTCTTCTAACAGAGGCTGAAGCCACCAGCTCTCTAAGCTTCATGTGTGCCTTCAGCACTAGACTGGGACTTTTGAAGAATTCAGGCTCAGGGACTGAGATGCTGCTATGTTCTCAGCTTCTCCAATGTCCAGACAGCCAATCTTGGACTACCAAGCCTATATCATGTAAGTCAGTGTAGTATATCCCCTTTAAGATATATATATTTTTTCTATTAGTTCTGTTTCTCTAGAGGTACATAACTAACCTCTCCTTCCTCTTCTTCATCAATAGTTTATTTCCGTCAGAAATTAAAAATGTAGTCTTAATTCCCTTGTAACTCATTCTTCCTGAGAAGGCCTTTCCATGGTTTCTGAGATTTGCTTCTGTGTCTTCAAGAAATCAAGAAGTCTTCCGTGGCTGGTCATATTAGTAACACCCTTCTTCATGTCTTATCGTCCCCATCCTCCTGTAACTTTCTTGTATTTTAGTGTCACAAAACTCATCATTGCATGCTGTGCTTCTTGTTTTAACCCTTTTTAAGACTGTAGCTTTGTGTCAGGCAGTGGTGGCACACGCCTTTAATCCCAGCACTTGGGAGGCAGAGGCAGGTGGATTTCTGAGTTTGAGGCCAGCCTGGTTTACAGAGTGAGTTCCAGGACAGCCAGGGCTACACAGAGAAACCCTGTCTCAGAAAAAAACAAAACAAAACAAAACAAAACAAAACAAAACAAAACAAAACAAAACAAAACTGCAGCTTTGTAATGGAAAAAGTTCCCACTTCTCTATGCTGGGTGTAAGGCAGGCACTGTGAAATGTTTGTAGTGAATGTATTAATGAAGGCATGTATAAATGAAGGAATATGCATAGTGTTTCCTCATGTTCAGTTATTGGTGAATGATTATATCAATGGTTTTTCTCTTTGCCATGTTACTTAGTACATTATTGTACATATTTGTTTTAAACACTGTTGTAAATGTTTTCTTCAGTAGTGCTCAATTTAAGTGTTTATAAAATAATGTGTAAATGTTGAAAATATTATTAACAGTAGAGTCCTAAAAGTTTCAAAAGTACAAGAGATTTCTTTTGGTATTTATTTATTTATTTTGCTTTTAAAAAGCATGGTCAGAAATAGAAGGATTGGGAAATATTGAACTCTCTCTTTTGCCTTTACATGCAAAGACACACTATCTGTAAGGAAACACAGAAGAGTAGCTGAAGTGAAAAGAGAAAACAGAAAGAGGCTGGAATGAGACCTCCCATTGCACAGAAGGAGCGTTGGAGTTTCGCCTAAGGTACCATGGGTAATTAAAGATTGTGTGGTACACTTCAATATCCTGAGTTTCCTTCCAGTTAGAATATTCAATTCAATTGCAATGAGGCAAGGTGGACTTCAAAGGGAATTAATACCTCATACAGATATCTTCATAAATGAGATTAGCACATTTTAGGGATTAAGCAAATTGTTACATGATCAGAGCTACAGTATTACAAGATTGAAAAAGGCATTTTGTAATATAATCAGGTAAAAAGGATAATAAAACTTTTAAAGGTTTCACTGTGATGAGAAGTTTCATCTGCTCTTCTTGTCTATTTGTGAATTCATTGTACTTACTACCAGCAGAATCCAGTTGTCCATTACAATTTACCATATCCACACAGACATATTTACTACCTTTCCAAAGTAATGTTTTGCTCAATTGCATAAAGTTATCTTTTAGTGTTCTTTTCTCTAGGCAAACTAGGCAAACTGCATTATCTTCCCTGCACAGACTGTGCATTCCAACCATAACAGAGCCCTTGGATTTTCCATTTCTTAAGTTCATAGAAATTTGGAATAATAATTAGACACATTTTCTCAAAAGGTTTAAATGATACATGGTAGAGACCAAGAGTTGTACCTTTCAGAAGGCAATAGAAGCCTGGATTCCAATATTGTTTCAAATATTGGTTTGTGATTCCTTGCACTAAAAACCTACTACAAAAGCCTTATTTTCTCAAAACCAAAATCAGAATCATTTATTTTTATCTAACAGACTTTTATTGAAGTTAGGAAATACTTCAGGGAATAGAAAATATTTTGTAGTCACTTAGCGTACATTCCAATAATAATAGCACAAATGAAAATCTGATTTTTCAATTAATTAACTCCTACAATGTGAAGAATTGAATCTAAGACTCGTGCATATGTGCTAAGACACTGCCATGGAACTATATTCCCATCTCAGATTCGAGAAGAAAACTATGGAGAAGTACATTTAGGCATTATACTGAGACTCTCAATTCTCTTTTTAGACTGTTGTAAACTGTGAAATAAAATATGCTCTGAACTATTTATTGGGGCATATTTAATTATTTAAACTTGTACTGCACTGTTCTTCTCTACATTAGAGACAGTAATTGGAAACAGAAGGGAATTTAAATAAATACTAGTTGTTAGCTGCTAGTCTCTATTTAAGCTCCTTTCCACTTGCAATGTGGCTGCATTTTGAATGTGGAATTATACATAAGTGGGTGTGCATTCAAAAGGATTCCAGAGAACTGGGGGAGAAGGATTTTACATAATTGGTGTTTAGTGCCTGATCTCCTTTCCAGAATGCTAAAAATGCAATCAACAAATGAGATACAGAAAGGCTTAGGAGTTTGGAATTTCTCTTTCAGAGTTCCCCCACCCCCACCAGCACACATATGCTTCATGTTTACCTATTTATTTTCTGTTGAATCCATTATTGAAAAGAAGTCCTTATTTTTCAGGCTGCATCAAGCCTGAAATAAAATCTAAAAGCTTATTTCTTAAAATATGGTAGTATAAAAAAATTAAGCCACATTAATCTGAGGAACTTTTTGAAGTTTAGTGACTTTCAGTATGGAAACTGCTGGAGCAGGTAGCAGTCACCAGTCTTCTACCTGTATCTGGAGCAATCCTGAACCCAGGGCCTTTGACTTTTCCTCCCATCATGAGACAGGGAAGTACCTCTTCAACTCTGCAAAAACTCCTCCTGAGGCTAAACACCTGACATACATTTTTAAATATCCACATTTCCAACTGTTTGCCCTAGTTTACTTTTTGTACCATGAAATTGCTTGCCGTCATCCAAATAATAGTTTCTTGAATTACTCAAAAATCTAAAAGGATAAATTGAAAGCATTTTTTCTTGCCCTGATATTCAAATAAAAATTGAAGAAAAAAATCATGTTAAATGTTCTTTGACTGCAAATACCAGGAAATCTCTTCAAACTACCTGAAACAAAAGAGAACACACTGTGGAAACCTAACATTCTCTTATGCCTGCCACTTTAGGGGTGATAGGAAATCTTATGGGAAAAAAGATGTTTCCTTTTGGTACCACCACTACCTAGGTCTCTTATAAAGAACTCGAAAAAAAAGAAGGATGGGACATCTGCTATCATCCCCAGTTCTCTTCCAATACAGTCTGTTTTCTTGTCTTTTAAGGTCCAGTTTGATCCAGCAGCTGTGAGACTGATCCTTTATTTTAACACTTCGGATTTTCCATTCCCATTTTTGGAAGTCCAGGTGTCTGCCTTCCAGAGGTCCCCTAGAGCACATGTGCAAAAACTCCATCACTGGCTTAGCCTGTAAATTACGTTCCATCAAGACCTTACTTTATCCAACCATTACATAGAACTCAGGTTAGTGACATGCTGTCTCATTCCTCACAATTATTTCTGTATGAAACAAGATCCCCTAAGTGGGAAATTCATAAATTGACCTCTCCAAGCATATTATCATGAAGAACAATTACGAAAAACAACCTCCAACAATGAGAGGCCAGTTACTACATTCTATTACATTAGAATGTCTCACTGTTTCAGACAAAACCTTCCAGAATTACCACCATAGGAAGCATACAAGGTAAGAATTCTAGTTGGTTAATGATTTATATTTAGTTATTTATGCTCACCATGTATTTCTTCTGTAAAGTCATAAAATTCAAATGATGCTTGACTCATTTATTGAAGCTCTTTCCCGGGGGTTCTGGGCTATCACGGCCCCATACAACTTCTGTTTATTTTCCTGACAATTTGTCAATATGCCACCAGAAGTTATGAAAATCCTTTTGCATTGTACCTGACATCTTTGAATGAGATGGATGGAAATGATGATCCTTAAGTCAACAGCATTCAAAAGGTAGCTAATTAGATTTTAAAGTCTTTAGGGTATGGAGGATTTAAAAGTCAGACATCAAGAATTATTAAAAGAAAAGAGATTGACAGCTCTGCCCACAGTCTTTATTGATTATAATAAGATATTTATAAATCATAAGACATAAGAAAACAGTATTACAGGTTACAGGATGCTCTGTTATGAAAACTGTTTTGTTTTGGTTTTGGTTTTGGTTTGGTTTTTGGTTTTTTTGGCAAAGGAAATTTAAAATAATGACTTAGATCTTCAGCGTCACAGATCCAAGGAAAAAGGTCGTCTAAAAGTAGCGTGAACATTATACTTACAAGCTGATTACCCACTAGAACCATTAGTTAGGCACTCCTTAAAAATATGGCACAGAGGACTGACTTGTTAAAAAACTACAGCAAATAATTTAGCATCAAGAGATGGATGTTTCCTAGTGGGGAAATAACTACAGTCGGCAAAAAAAGAAACTGTTTCTTGGAAGAGGCTATGGTTTTATAGTGTCTAAAAATAAGAGAAGATTTCCAAATATGTTTCTAGTCTTTATATGGAATTCTCTTAAACCTCAAAAAGAGGGGGGGAAAAGCCTGGTATTTATGTTTTATTATCTTGAGTGACAAAATGGAAGGAGTGGGTGGGGGTAAAGAGGAGGCGGGTGTTAGGAAAAACCTCTAGCTTGAGAGAAATATTTTTCCTAAAATTATATTATGCTCTTCATTATGTAATTTACAAATATGGATTGAACTGCACAAAGATTCAATCTAAAGGCAAAAGGGAGGCATGGATTGCATTTTCCATTTAATATGTGTTGGAATTTAAAGATATATTTGTCAATGTCCTTGAAATTTGTTGGAATGACTTCATGGGAACCAAAAAGCATGGCCACTCTGAAACCTGCGCAATTCTGTATTTTATTTTTGCTGTTAGCGTGCAATTGGAATGTGTGCAGGATGCTCTGGATGATAGGACCAAAGCTTCAAAAGATGACAGCAAAAAAGAAAAACCTTGAATAAAATGATCTCATCTTACCACGGAAACAATAAAGATGGGATTCCTATGACTGAGCATTTTGATGATGTACTGGTGGAAAACATGCTTCCTTCACTCATTTCTAGTAGCTCCATGTCTTCAAATTTTGTGTTGCACACAAGATACATACCTTTTTCTGACAATGATTTACTTTTCTGTGCTCAAAGTTCAATAGTAAAACATCGCCAGTTCCAACTGCTGCATCTGACAAAGAGGATGCAAAACAAAGAATTTTAAAACCACAACAATAAGAAAACAAAAAAGATAGTAACATTTCCAAGCATATTGTTTGTTAAAATGATAAATATAACCCTAGCAAGATGGCATAGCAGATGAAGTACTTGCTATGCCAACATGAGTTTGATAACTAGCATTCATTGAAGAAGCCAAGAACACTCATACCTTAGTCAATGTTTCATTGATGTGAAGAGTCACCATGACAGAGGCAACTCTCATAAAGGAAAAACATTTGATTGGGGCTACCTTACAGTTCAAATATCTTTAGCCCATTGTCACCATGATGAGAAGCATGGACACACATAGGCCAACATGGTGCTAGAGAAGGTAGCTTGAGAGCTCCCCATCCAGATCTGCAGGAAGAGAGTGTCACTGGGCCTGGATTGAGCAGTGGAAAACTCAGAGCCCACCCCAGCAACACACTTACTCCAAAAAAGGCCACACTTAGCCCAACAAGGCCACAATTCTTAATGCCACCTCCTAACCATTCAAATACATTAGCCTATGAGGGCCATTCTTTTTCAAGCCACCACAAGCAGTGTATATCTCTAATCCAGTACTGCTGGATCATGGGTCTTGCTGTCTTAATATTGTATGCTGTCAAAGAACGTAAACTAAATAATGAAATATTGCTATATACTTACTAGGATAAACAAACAAATTTCTAAGCACTGGCAATCTTATTTTCCCATTTAAAATTTATTTTTAATTGAAATAGAATTTCATTACATTCTTCCCTCCTTTTTCTCTCTTTAGCTTCTCCCAAGTACATTGCCTCTACCTGTCCTATGTTTTGACCCAAACTCAAGTTGTTATTCTGTTTTTGTTATTATTATTATTATTATTATTATTATTATTATTATTATTATTGACTATTATTATTATGTGTGCACACAATATTGTGTATACACACAAATATATAAATATGACATGCTGAGCCTACTTTTGTTGTTTGTGTATTTCAGGACTGATCATTCTGCATTATAGAACCAATAACGGAACTCATGCATTGGAGAGACTAATTCTTCTCTCTGCAGTTACTAGCTGCCTGTAGTTTATCTTCTAAGCTTTGAACCCCAAGAAAATGTCCTCCTTCCATGTTAATATTTCCATCTGTTCAATCTTACTTATGCAGTCAGTTCTAGGAAGTACTGTTTTACAAGAGACTTTCTAATATTCTGATTTTTAGAAAGTATCATTCCCCACTCCCAGCTTGTCCTATTCCCTGAGCCAAAAATTCTGGAACTGTGATATAGAAGTATCTATGTACTGGGATCCACAATGATCTATTAATTTCTGCATTTTGTCCAGTTTGGTTTTCTGTGATGATCTCCATTTACTATAAGGAGAGGATTCTTTGATAAGGGCTCCATTATCAGTGGCCATAAGAATAGGGTAGAATGTAGTAAGAAATTATGCTGGTCTAGAAAAGTGGTGGCAGTAGATTCATTTCTAATATCCATGACCTCACTATCCCTGTCAAAGTGACTAGCTTTTCAGGACCAGGCATGATGTCCTCATGGTGAGTAGGCTACAAGTCCAATTAGACAGCTGTTGATTGCTACTGATAAGTGAGTATCACTTCTTACACCTTACAGGTACCACATTGGTAATTGTAATTGTTCAGAATTTTTGCAACTAGGTAGGGCTGTTTATTTTCTTCCCTTTTGTTGAAAACTTGCATAGTATTTTCAGTACCATGGAAGCTAGACTACCGGCAAGTGGTTTTCATGTTAGATCTAATTTAAATCATCAGAGTCTTCAGCAATAGAGACCCCACCCTCAACCTCTTGGGAGTCACTTGGACTACCCTAAGCAATCATTTGAAAGGCGGCTTATTGTGCCCAGTAGTGAAATTTTTGTTATCGATGATTGTTGTGGGAATCATTGACTGACAATTTTAAATACTGGAGAAGATGTAGAGAGACACGATATCCTATTCATTGTTCCCTGACATATAAGATACTAAGAACTACTCTCTATCTTGAAAGATTCTTTGCCAGGTCTTTGCAGAGCTGTACATAGTTTTGACATGGTACTCTGTGGTGATTCTATTTGGTAACCATCCATGCAAATACATTAGAAATCAATTTCTACTCAAAATACACTACTTATAAATGATGTTACTCAAAATTGGCAAGCGTTAGAACTACCCCAGATGTTCTTCAAAGGTTAAAGGGATAAGCACATTTTGGGACATCCACACAATGAAATATTATTCTGAATAAATTGCAAATTGACTTTCAAGTCAATAAAATACATAGATAAATCTTAAATGCATATTTTAAGTGCAGGAAGCCAGTCTGAAAAGGCCACATACTCCGTGGGTTGTAGAGTATATGAGGTTCTTGTGCACACATATAAATACTAGAAAAACCAGGAAAATTAAACATACATGCTTATCTCTTCAGAGAAAGGACATGATTACATGTTTTCCACTTGGAATGCTGGGATGGTTGCAGTTTACAACCTGATGATCTTTTGCTGTCTGTAGGCTTAAGAGTCATCTGAATCCTCCAGAATATTACGATTGTTTATCCTAGACTTTTCCTCATAGTTCCTAAGCATTATCTCATAGTCCATAAAACCCATCCTTATGTGAAATGTCACTTGTATTTAACAACAGCCTTAGTAACTTCTGTGTTGTCTTAGGGTCAAGCCAATCTTGACTCCCACTGGCTATTATGATAACCTTTTTCATTCTCTCTAGACCCTTATATTGAGCATTGTTTCTCAATACTGTTTCAACAGTACCCATCTTTATGGAAGAAGCCATGTGTACTTTTTAAAGAGTTTCAGTGTAAGCATGTCTTAAGCCAGAACTGAGTTAATCGTCATCAGGAAACTGAAAGATTTGCTGTGCTTAAATATGGCAAAAAATAAAAACAAAAAGAAAATGAAAAAGAAAGAAAAAGAAAAAGAAAAAAGAAAAAAGACAGAAAAAAAAAAAAAACCTGACTGGTATCAGACTGTAGATGTTTGAACCAGCTCACCTAAGCTGGGCTGACTCAGATCTCCTTCTTGTCTCTGCTGGTTCATTTTTCTGCTGGCCACAGTATTTGCAGGGATTCTCAGAACAATCAACTGTGCCTTATTCCACTGTGCAAAATAAGAATAAAATGATAGAAACAAATAAGATACAGGGGCAATGGTTTCCATAACTGGACTTGTGGATGTGAACAGGCAGAGCACAGGTCGTTTCCCAGTCAGTGAAAATATTGAATATGATATAATAATGATGGAGATGTGATATTTTCCACCTGGCTAAGTATATAGAGAAGCTGAACACATAGTAGTTCTTAACATAATACTATATGGAAATTTGTTTTTAAGTGTAAAGAATATAACACATAAAATCAAGATGCAATGCTGGGGAAACTTACCAACTCCCCTGCTCTTTCCCTGTCCTACTTTCTCTAAGCCCTCTCAATCCTTTAACCTCCAGTAGTCCCCTTCTTTCATGTTACATATGTTCTGCCTTCCTTCTAATTACATTTTAGTTGATGTGTAAAATAGTAGGCTTCCATATGCATTTCTGTATACTCTTCTTTTAGGTTATTCTCCCCATTTCTCCACAGTGCACTGTCTCCTCTGTCTAAGCTTTTTTTATCCACGGTTTCCCAAATCTCTACTTCAGTTACATTTATGGTTTATCTGTCTTCCCTTAACATTCCCCTTCAGTCTCTTCCCTAGTTTCTGGACTTTCAGCTGTCCTTCAAGTTAAACACAAAATATTAAAGACTTGAAGCTAAAATCTGAATTAGAGAGAACATATAGTGTTTGCCTTTCTGGAGCAAGGCCAAATTATATTTGTAGTTTCTGAAGGGCTTTGTCTCTATACCCAAATATGTGTACAACATATCCTTGTCTGAGTGTCATTTCTGTTCTAAGATCAATTATGCTGAATTTGGAAGATCACGGTTTACATGTTACTGGGACTAGTTTCTACTTGTTTACTATAATAATTTGGCACAAATTAAATAAATCATGTCAATCCTTACAGTTTTTCATATATATATATATATATATATATATATATATATGCATATATGTACATATATATACATACACACACATATATATATATACATATATTTGAGAGTACTATAGACTTTATGTAATTATGTCATAAACTTAGGAGGTACACAAGTACACTTATCTGCTTCTTGCCATTATCAAATTGATTTTAAAATGTATTTCTAATTGAACTAGAATTACACCAGTTTTCCCTCTCCTTTCTGGCCTCAAGCTCCTTCCGGATTCTCTCGCTCGGACTCCTCCCATGTCCTCCCACCCTCAAGTTCATAGCCTCCTTTTATTTGATTATCATTGTTTCGTGCATAGATGCTTATCTACATGTATGTACAAATGTACAAATGCCACATGCTAAATATATTTTTGTGGTTCATGTGTATAAGTTTTGAGGGCTTAGTGTTCTGCACTGGGCTACCAATAAATGGTTCATCTCTGAAAGAAGTTAATTTCCCTTCTTCCTTTACCTGTAGTTCTTTTTCTCATCTTAGAACCCCATGATACATGTATACCTGTCCTCTTTTTTTCTAAGCAACTTTTAAAATCTAGCCATGTATTTCAAACTATATAAGAATGCTTATTATACTTTGTTTCTAAATTCTAATTATACTCATTAAACATTTTTTAAAATGTGATTCAATGTGTTTAAAAACTAGGAGAAAATAGTTTTATAATATCACTTACAACAAAATGGATAATTATAATACTTTTAGGTCTGGCAACTCTGAGATTTAATGACAGCGTTTAAGACCCAGGAATGGAAAACTAGTTTTATTTATTATTTCCTTCTACAAACCTCTGAATTGTCTTTATTTAACAGGCTACTCCTCATTGTCTCAAGATGGCTGCAAATAGCTTTAGGAGTTATGGCCCCCACATAACAATATTCAAAGACTGTGAAAAAGGAAAGGATTGTATCTACCCACTTGTAAGACTTAAAAGAGTTTTCCCAGATGATCATGGCAGATACTGGGTGTGGCTCCTCTATTTATATTGGTTCCCAATCTAAAGCATTACTATGTATGCTACTGCACATGCTCCACATGCCTGGGACCAAGCCCAGGAACTACCCTATCAATTTAGATCATGGACCATGAAGCATTTGATATAATTTTCCAGAGAGTAAATAGTTTAGTGTTGGTGGGCATCATAAGTTTCTAGAATATTATTTCTTTTATTATGTTTTAACCATGCCTAGCTTAAGGGTTTTAAAAAATAATTTGACAGCAGGTTCATATTGGGTTATATGTGGTAGCCTCACAATTCCAGATCTAGCCAGTACATTTTCCCCAACACTCTATCAATTATATGATGCTTTATTATAGATCTGATTTAATTCAACAAATATTTATATAGCATTTTTATGCATCAGGTACAGTCACAACTGTGAATACATGAACTTGGAAACAGATAAGGTTTGCTCTGTTTTACACAAAGAGCGCTAAACTGAGAAAGATTGTATAGAGTCACCAAATACACCCTTTACACTAGAGATCTCCATTATTATAGATACTACTCCAACCAAAAATGCTGTCCTTCTAAAATTCCATATTCAGAAAAATGTATTTCATAGTAAGTTCTCATTTTGATTGACTAGGTTCCTTATCTTCATGTAAAAGATTGTGTGCAAACTGTGTTCTCTTTTTATCATCTTTGCAGAGTTTTTCTTTATTATATCAAGGTGCTCCTCTTTTGTGTTTGGATTTCCTCCATTAAGCAAACTGAAAACATTTTCTATCTGTACCCGTAAAAACATTTAAAAATTTTTTAAAATTATATTTTAGCTTGCACAAAGCTCAAGTCCTAGTGGCTCAAGGATCTCAACATAAAATCAGATACACTGAATCGAATAGAAGAGAAAGTGTGAAAGAGCCTCGAACGCATTGTCAGAGGGGAAATTTTCCTGAACAGAACACCAATGCCTCAGACTCTAAGATCAACAATTGATAAATGGGACCTCACAAAACTGAAAAGCTCTGTAAGGCAAAAGACACAGTCAATAGGACAAATCAGCAACTTACAGATTGGGAAAATATCTTCACTATCCCCACATCTGATAGAGGGCTAATATCCAAAATATATAAAGAACTCAAAAAGCTAGCCCCCCCCCCAAACCAAAATAACCCAATTAAAAAATGGTGTATGTCAGCTCCTTGCCAGCAGGTCCAGGTGAGAGGAGACAACCCAGTCCAGTCAGGTCTGTCCTGGGCTAAGAGGGATGGCTAGTGTCAAAAGCCCAAAAAAAAACATACCAGGCCAGGAGTCTTGTCAAAGCAGGAATGCAACTTTATTGTATCAGCCCTTTGCCTATATAGAGAAGGCAAAGGGGGTGGGCACTTAGGTATGGGAAGAGATGATGTAGGAAGCGGGGAAGGATAAGGGGTAACTGACAGGGCCAATAGCAAAGCTCTACATCAGCAATGGCAGGGAGAGGAAGGGCCAAACAGGTCTTGCTGAGTCTCCCCTATACAGAAGTGACTGAGACAGGTTTCAGAACTCAAGCCAAGCTCAGGTTTGTCCTCAAGGTCCAAACCAAGGCCAAAATGGTGCTCAACACTACCGCTGCCGGAGACCCCAACTTCCAGCAGGAGGGGGAGAACATCCCAAAAGCCATGCTGTCAGGGTCCAGTTCAGGCTGCCTGGTTCAGGCTGCTCCCCAGGGCCAAGCTCAGCCCAGAGTCGCCACAGCCTCAGCTTGGTTCAGCAACACAGTGCCCAATGCAGGAGGGTGGATGGGCTGTCGCAGTCACCACTGTGAACCTGGGGCCCCTGAACACCCGGGCTGTTCTATAACCTCACTATCCTGCCCCTATAGCCAGGGTTGCCCCAGGCCACTCGCAGCACTTCCTCTCTGTGTGCCAGGGAGGCACACCCTGTTACCTTCAGCGTCCCCTGCAGAGCAGGGTCTGCTGGCCTCTGTGGCCAAGGCTGCAGGTGGAAGGGGTCTCCCCTGGGCATAGGAGGAGTCAGCAGCATCTCTTCCAGCCACAGGGTGCTCCCAGTCCTGCAGAGCTGGTGCCCCCTCCTACTCACCTGCCGCATTGCTGGGAGCCAGGGTACAGGCTGCCTGTCAATCACTGAAGGGGGAGGAGGCGAGGGACAGGCCCAACGGGTGTACAGAGATAAACAGAGAATTCACAACAGAAGAATCTCAAGTGGCCGAGAAGCACTTAGAAAAATGGTCAACGTCCTTAGTCATCAGAGAAATGCAAATCAAAATGACCCTGAGATTCCACCTTACACCAATCAGAATGACTAAGTTCAAAAACTCAAGTGACAGCACATGCTGGTGAGGATGTGGACAAAGAGAAACACTCCTGTATTGCTGGTGGGATTGCAAACTGCTACATCCTCTCTGGAAATTAATCTAACATTTCCTCAGAAAATTGGATATAGATCTATCTGTAGACCCAGGTATACCACTTTTGGGCATATAGCCAAAAGATGCTCCATGATACCACAAGGATACACACTGCACTATATTCATAGCAGCTTTATTTGTAATAGATAGACGCTGGAAAAAACACCAATGCTCTTCAACTGAAGAATGGATACAGAAAAATATGGTTCATTTTCACAATAGAATATTATTCAGCTATTAATATATGAAGCCGGTAAATGGATGGAACTAGAAAATATCCTGAGTAGGGTGAATCATATCCAAAAGGATATGCATAGTATGCCCTCACTGATAAGTGATTATTAGCCAAAAATAACAGACCTAGGATACAACCCCCAGACCATAAGAAGTGTAACAAGCAGAAAGGCTCAAGTGAGGATGCTTTAATCCCACTTAGAAAGGGGAAGGAAATAATCACAGGAGGCAGAGGGAGGGACCTGGGTGGGAGAGGGGAAGTGGAGGGAAAAGGAGGAACAGTAATGCACAGGGGGAAGAAGGAATAGAAGAGAAGCCCAGAGTGCCAGGAGAACGAATAGGAATAAGAAGGTAAGCAGGGGATGGGGGTAAGGTGGGAGGACACTCTAGAAAGTAGCAGAGACCTGGGAATTGAGAGACTCTCAAGACTCAATGGGGGTGGTTAGCCAAAATGCCCAACACTGGGGAGAGGGAACTCCAAGAGTCCATGTCCAGTAGATAGACAGGTCCTCAAGTGGAGGGACTGGGTTACTAACCCACAGTCAAAATTTCTGACCCAGACTTGCTCCTGTCTAAAAGAACTACAGGGACAAAAATGGAGAAGAGACTGAAGGAAAGGTGCTGCAGTGACTGGCCCAACTTCGGAAACATGTCCTTGGGGGGCACCAAGGCCTGACACTATAACTGATGCTATGATATGCTTACAGACAGGAGCCTGACATGACTTTCCTCTGAGAGGCCCTACCAGCAGCTAACTAAGACAGAAGCAGATACTCATATCCAACTATTGGACTAAAATCAACCCTTATGGTTGAATTAGGGGAATGATTGAAGAAGCTGAAGGGGAGGGTGACCCCATAGGAGGACCAGCAGTCTCAACTAACCTAGACCCCAGGGAGCTCCCAGAGACCAAGCCACCAACCAGGAGTATATTCAGCTGGTCGGAGGCCCCCCTCGCACATATATAGCAGAGGTCTGCCTGGTCTGGCTACAGTGGGAGAAGACAAGCCTAACCTCTGAGAGATGTGAGGCCCCAGGGAGTGGAGAGATCTGGCAGGGCCAGGCATCCTCTGGGAGATAGGGAGCAGGAGGAATGGGGATGAGGAACTGTGAGATGGCAGACAGGAGGGAGGGCCAAGACTGAAAGGTAAATAAATAAAATAATTTTTAAAATTATATTTTTAGCATTTGTGTGGCCCCGTGCATGTCTTTGCATGCCTGTGATCACAGTAGGACTTTGCGCACTTGCTTTTCTCCTTTAGGACTTTAACTGCTCTCCTGGGAGGAATCTAGGATCAGAAGGCTTGCATGACAAGTACATTGTCTTGCTGTCCTTGCAATAAAATTTGAATGTGGGCTCTAGAAGTTGTGATTGATTTGGAACAAGTAGGGTTACTCAGGAATGTGCGCCTCTTCAAATTTTAGCAAGGAGAGGAAAGAAAAGGAATGTCACAGAGTGTGAGGACTAAGTCCGTGGAGAAACATAATGGAGAGAAAAGAGCACAGACCCAGTGAGAAGTACTTCCTGCTCTGCTCTAAGCTGGGCCCACAGGTTTAATATTTGAGAAGCAATGTTGTAGTGATATTTTTCTGGTCTTCAAAGTCTTCTCTTTCTATTCAAATGAACTTGGAAGCCCAAGAATTCCCTAATGTCTTCAATGATCCTGCTTCTTTCTCACCCATTTTCTGTTTTTACCAATTTTCATTTTCTTTTCTTCTTCTCATCTTCCCTTGTGACAACAGTTCTAGGGCCTCCCTAGACTAATGCTCTACCACTGACCTACAGCGCTGGCCCTGTGTTCTATTTCATGGCAACACACTTCTGTGTAGTCGCTTAGCAGCACCATTGTTCTTAAGTATAACTTGCCCCATCTCCTGCATTAGTTTCAGATACCTGGGGACTATTTAATTTTTGCAGAATTTCGCTATTCTCTTTCCCCTAAAGCCACTTTTCTACCTTAAGGATAGTCTTAACACACTCAGAAATATTTACCCAAAGCATGCCATAGCCCTGCTTGACAGTGACCCTAGGACTGTAGTTCAAGAACTTCTTTGTTTTATGTTTTGATCATTGCAACAGGGAACACCCTACATCCCAATTACACAAGCTCCAGAATTGCCAGCAGCTTTATTTCCTTCCATCCCTAATTTACAATTCTCTAGTTCTCTTCAGATCTCAGTTCTCTTGTACAGTTTGTTCAGATGCCGCCAACAACAATCAGCTCATGCCAGTAACGCACGGTTTTGAAGCCCCTTTCCCTAAAGCTACAATGCTTTATAGTACAGAAAGTGCCTTCTAAATCATCTGCTACAAAAATGATACTAAATATTTTGCCACTGGATAACATTTTTCCAGCTTGCCTTCATTTAGTGCCCAACAAAACCTTTATCTCGAGCATATGTTAGGCAGTTTGCTGCAGTAGACCATGAGGTCTCACATATACTTTCTGAAGAGGACATTTTTGTTACTATAACAAATACCACTTTTAGTCTAGTGGATTGTTCCTCATAAACTGTCCTCTAGCTAAAGCTGTCATGACACTTTGGACTCTGATTCTCTGCTATAAGTGTCCCCATTGTTGAATTCACAAGGGCCATGTCTCTGGCTCAGGGCTGGTTTAATGACGGGGAACAAAGCAGGGAAACTAGATGAATCATGTGTTATCTTCCAAAGTGTCCACTTATATGTGACTTTTGGAGGTTAGATTTGTTCGTATTCCATTACCCAAAGATGAGGGAACTCTCTTGACCAGAAAGAGACAATGTGATCCCAGGATGGTATATAGAGGATAAATCCTTTTACAGGTGGAGGAGTAGCTGCATGTCTGTGGTCCAAATAGAGTATGATGTAATACTTTAAACGAAGGCTCTTTAACTCTTCATTTATAAACCAATGATTTGATTTTTCATATTTTTATGGAAGAAACAAAACTAAAAACTAATGTGACAATGCCTACAGTGATTTCACTGATCTTTATACCTTCCTATATGTCTACTCCCCACAGAAACTAAAATAATTTTTATTTTCCTGAGTTCCTTTAGTCAAAACATTTTAAATAAATCAAAAGGTATTACTACATAGGTCATATAAACTTATATAAAGTTCCACAGCATTTTTATAATAATCATATTTATTCTCATCTTCCATGTTTACAGGCATTATTCTATTCTATTTTATTTTCAATGCTTAAAATATGTCTGCCATCATTCATACAGATCCTGCTTAGGCTCAGCTGTGTGTGGAATAAAGACAGTTTCCTCTTTTATGGCACAGTGAATATTCTCCCTCTAACCTTGCAGAGAACATTTATAGAGACAGGCATTTATAAAGATTTCAAAAACAAGATTTGATGCCAAGAGCCACAGTAAAGAAAACACTACCCAAACCTGAACTTCATACTTAAGAGGCAAGTAGACTTTTAATAAAATACATTTCCTGTTGAGATAAGTAGAGCTAAGTGCTCTCATTCCACACATGAAGTAAGCTGAGCTGAGGAAGAGTATAAAGTAATTTCCCAATGTCAAAGGAGTCAGGAGCATGTCTTGGAAAAGGGCCTTAATAGGTTACACTGAAAAGGAGAATTACAGAAATTACCAACCACTCATTCACATTGCAGCTTTTCTACTGCAGGGATAAATAGGCTCTGTCACAGGAGTCTATTTCAATAGGAAACACAAACATAAATAGCAGAGGATTGGAATAAAGAATGGTCACAATACCCATATCACTTCCAGGCACACAAAAAGCATAGGAGCTAGAGAATTTATATCACCATGGATGCTACAGTAGGCTTGCTTCTTTCAACAGAAATAGTGACAATAATTAATTTATCCAACAAGAAATCATTCTGAGTTCAGAATATTTATGCCTTAATTTGGCATATAAAATAATTTGTATTGTTATTCATATACCATTTAATGTAACTCAATATTTAAGATAAAGTTAGAATTAAGAATTTTGTTTAACAATGAGCTCTTCTTGGAAGCCTGTAAAGACTGAAAAGTGGCTCATTACCTATTAAATAGATAACTTTATTAATGACTTCGATTTATTTGTCTGATTATACACATAATGCAGTGTAAATATGATCACAAGCACAGTAACAAGTGACACTGTGTTTGGATTTCCCCAAGAAATTTTGCCTCATTTTCAGGGAGAATTCATGGAGTGTCCATTTTCATATCTATGACTTGTGTGTGTGACACCAATAAGCACAGTGCCCTGGCCCTCAAATTAAACACACAAACATCTTCGCTTCACCTAACCTTGAGAGGTCATATTCATTCAATTTCCAAAATGGTTCCAAAAAAGCTGCTTTCTGTGGCTACTTTAATGCATAATGATTCAAACAATTGCTTTGGCAGATCTCAGGAATATTTCAAACTATGACCTTATCCTTGCATCTCACTGACAAAAGAATATGAGTCAGATCCTGACAAGCATCAGCAAAAGTTTATGTAAATAAGACCTTTCGATCTCTGTGAAATTCAAACCATAAATTCTATATTTAATATTAATTAAACAGCCGACAGTGTATGTAGGGGAAGGAGAAACTAGAAATTAGGAATTGTAAAATCTATAAAGATAAAAACATAAAGACTGTCATATCCAAAACAGCCTAGTTTTCAGTGTTGACTCATTGGAATGCTTTCCATGATACCACTGACATCACCAATACAAAACACCACAGCAAAAACTCACCCATTTTATATCTTCTTTTAAATCATTTCTCATTTTATTCAAGACAGCGTAATCTAATTACTTGCCCTTCCTCTGAATAACAGAGAATATGTAAAAGACTTTAAAAATTAAACACCAAAGGAATAATCCAGCCTAGAGTTGGCGAATTGGGCTGAGCAGACAGTAGTCAATGCTCTATGTAATGTTGTTTTACCATACTTGGCCCTTTCTTTAACCTCTCTTCTCTCCTCCAGACCCACTTTTGAGATACACTGATTCTATGCCTGCTTCCAAGTAACTCCCTTATTAATAACGTGCCTTTTTTCTTTAATCTAAATTTCTCATTTGAGAAAAATGCAGTATTTTTCTTACAGGGCTGGGCTTATTTCATAGAAGATAATCTCCTCTTCCATCCATGTTCTTGCAAATGCTGAATTTTCATTTTTATTTTTTCTTATTGATTTGTGTATATAGGTGATTAGTCTGTATGCAAGACTGGTGCCCACAGAGGTCAAAGAACAGTGTTTGATCCCTTGAAAACTATACATGCAGACAATGATGAGATTCCATGTGGATGCTGGGAATTGAACACTAGTCCTTTGGAAGAGCATCCCATGCTTTGTGGGCAATATGGAAGTCAACCTTGTGAAGGAAAAAGTGGGATGGAGAGTGAAATGCCGCAGGCTCCTATGACTCCTCGAAGAGTCCTTATCTGCCTGATCTAAGATGGCTCCCGAAACACAGGTGAGACACCAAAAAAAGAACAGAAGCCAGGGCAGTAGCTGCTTCCCTATCTCCATGGAAGTCCTAACAGGTGATGATAACTGTCACCCCACTTCACATCTTCCCACTTTGACCAAGCTCCTTCTTAGACAATAAGCTCAGATATGCACCCTGATTCTGGTCTACAGCATCTGATTTCCCTGGATTCCATTGGCTCTCAACCCCCAAACTCCCCACCTCCATTCTTGGTGTCCTTGATGCTGTTCCTACAATGCTCTTAGTTGCTCAGCCAAGACATCTACTTAGCCTACAATTCGGGTTTTTATAGTTTAATAATAATCCACTGTTCTGGTGGCCTTTTTTTTTTTATCAGCTTGATACAAGCTATCTAGAGACATTTGGGAAGAAGGAACCTTAATTGAAAGATTGTTCCTACTAGATTGCCTGTAGGTGAGTCTGTCACGGATTTCCTTGATTAATAATTGACGTGGGAGCACACAACCCACTGGACAACCCCTAGACAGCTTGTTCTAGATTGTATAGGCAATCAGGTTGATATCCTACAAAATTCTACTCTGTCTCCCGTAGTATCCTCTGAGCCTTAGGTATAGGGGACGTGTTACAGATACATCAAGGGAGGATGAGCGCCTCATGATTCGTTCTCTGAATTTTGACCACTTGTAGTTTTCTATAGTAATCTCCATCTGTGGAAAATAAGTGTCTTAGATGAAATGTAAGAGTTATACTTATCTGTAGGTATAACAATAGGTATTTAGTGGTAGTAATAAGTTCTCCTCGGGAGTCTATGACTCACCACTCATAGGCATTTGTCCAGGTTTATAAGACCAGTCACAAGTTCCCTCTAAACAAGTGGGTCTTAAGTCCTAAAAGCAGCTGTTGGTTACCACCAAGACATGACTGGCACTATTGCTCTCTTGTGTATATCTTGACAGGCTATGCATTGTTGTGATTAATACGTTTTACAGATGGGCAGCACTATTGATTGATTGATTGCTTTTCTTCCTTGGCAGCTTGCATAGCAACTTTGGACACTTGAGAACTAGTCCTGATGGAGTGTTCTTCCGTATCACTTCCAGCTTCATTCTTCAAGTTATGTGTTGAAAGTGCGTGATGTCTTTAGCAATAGTTACTATCTTCAAGTTCTGGTAGAAAACCAAAGGCAACAGCAATAGCCTATTGATTTTCACTTCCTTAATTTTTAAGGAAAAAAAGATTATTGTTTTTTTAATCTTTCAAAAATTATTGTTGATAATTTCATTCACCAGTATAATATGTTTTTATCAAACCCATTCTCCACTCTCTTTCCTCCAACCATACACATCTCCACCATATTTTTTATTGTGGACTTCATGAACCAAATATGTTTACTTTGTGTTGCCAATATGAACATGGATTCAGGCCTGAAAAAGAAAAGTTTTCTGAATAAGACAGAACCCCTGCACATAGGAACTCACAACTCAGTGGCGTGACTACATGCACAAGATCAAGCCAGCCAAAATCTCACCATGTTTGAGGGAGGTGTTTACAAAATCTTATCCCTGGTTGAAGAACTATTACCAGGTGATCACTGCTGGTGAAGGAGAATTTCTGATTTTTTTAAGAATGACGTCCCTGCTAGACTGACCATGGATTTTCTGATGAAAACAATCGTGAACACATTTTCACATAAAATTGGTCTTTTGTCCTTTTTTGAGAACTGTTTCTTTAATACAATTATCCAGTTATTTGGCTGTTATTTGTTCCTTTGGCCTTTAATTGTAAATATGTATATATATATATATATATATATATATATATATATATATATATATATATATATATATCCATATTAGCTTATGTTTTCTAAAAATTAAAGCAATCCTAGACATTTCCCTATGTTTTAGAAACTATAGTCACTGTGTTGTAGGGTTGGTAGGAATTCCAAATAGAAACTCATGCAATCTTTGGGGAAGAGAACTATTGATAAGAATAAAATCACAGTTAAGTAAAAATATAGTTACAAATTGTTCTTGGCACCCTAATAGCCATTAAGTCCTCATGCCCAGGCATAATAAGCTAAGGCAGAAGGAGTCTGCTGTCTTCCTTTGATGCAGATAGTCAACTGCATTCTGCTAAGGATGCTAAATTACTTTCTCCACTGAACTGAAGGATTCCATAATCACTGCTTCTGCTATTCTCTTCAGGAAATGGTGGCAATTATAACAGTAATAATATGATTACAATGCTTACTTATGCCAAAAAATTTTTTAGATGGAATATTTCCTCTAATCATTACAACGATACTCCCAGCAGGATGGTGTGCATTCCATTTACATTTCATGTCTTTAAAGATGAGATATTTCATCACTGCAATGCTGTTATTGATTTGGCATTGGTCATGCCAGCGATAGTCTAAGACAGTGTTTAGAGCTCACAGTAAAGGGAGAATTGTTCCTCAAGCATCCACCTGGACACACTCAGAGTGTAGTTCCAGGAATTCCTCTAGTCGTAGAGTTGTTTTTGTTTTTGTTTTTTTGCTTTTTTTTACAATCCAGGAAATGCTCAGCCAAATACCTTTCTCATATTTTTTCTAAATCATGGGCATATTATGATTCTAAGAAGCCAAGAGTGTTTTTAGTATAATGAAACAATTTGACCATGGAGTATCTCCAAGAAATAGTTAAGCCTCATTACCCAAGGAAACATGTTCTCTTCTTTTTTCACATAAAATTCTCATGCAGTTGAGATATCTATGTGCCAGGGTATGAGCTATCTGAGCGTAAAGTATAGAATCTACGTGAAAGCCAATCATAAATTAATATACACATTTATGGAACTTTCTAAATTAGGTAACAAAGGTCTGATTGCATTTAATTAACAAACAGCAAAGATTCCATAAAAGCTGTTGATATTATTTGTCCAATCTGGTAACTCTATGTACAAAATGATTCTCATTATTTTGCACTTAAAATTTTGTAGAAAAGCTCGAAATTATTCATTGATTCTTTCATTCTTAAGTTCCTTTCTTCTATCAACTTCCAAATCCATTTTGTGATAGCAGCTCCAATTCTTCCAAGTCACATGGGTAAGAAGAAATTTATCTCCCTACACAGGAAGGATATAGGTCAAGGTAGCTGTTTGAAAGCTTAATAATAAGAGGCCTTCAGTTCTGAGGTTTTTCAATTTTATTTATTTTCTGTTCCCAGCAATAAGGTGGTTGCAGGCTCCTGAATGTTGCATTCTTATTCCAGAGTACCCAGTGTCTGTAAGAGCTCTGAATTGTGTCATGGTTTAAGACTGAAGAACCATTTCCCAGACACAGTTACACACATTCTTTATTTTGTAATATAAAATCTTGCTACAGGTTCATACATTAATTATTCACAGGCAAGAAAAATGCACTAATTATTATCTGATGGACTAATCAAGACACTTCCCATAAGACACTGAAGAATCTGACTATAAAGGGAAATTTCTGGCAAGCTTTGAAAGAAAGAGAAACATGCATTTAAGCAGAAAATTAGTAGATGTGATCCATTCTCTTTTCTCTCACTCTTGTGCAATTCCCATTCAGTAACAAAAAACCAACAACAAACAAACAACTCTGCAGCAACACACACATACACACATATCTTCTATCCAATTACAGAAATTAAAGTTACATTTATAGTTTAATTTTTATTCTATGTTTGTATTATAACTACTATAAACTTCTAAATTTCATTTTTCTTATGTAGTTTTCACACAAAAAAGAATTTTAATTTTCATACAGTCAAGTTTATTAAGATGTGTGTGTGTGTGTGTGTGTGTGTGTGTGTGTGTGTGTGTGTGTGTGTGTGAGTGTCTGTTAATGTTTATGTGGATGTAAATTTGTATGCAACTGGATGGCCAGAGGATGGCATCAACAATCTTTTTCAGTCATGATCTTATTTTGTGTGACAGAATCTCTCAGTAACCTGGAGCTCATCAACTATTTTTCTACTAAGGTGGCTGGTAGCAACTTCTTCAGTCCCCACATCTTCTTTCTCTGCTTTCCAGTATTTCTCTGCTTTCCAGTACATGCCTAACTTTCTAGATACTAGAAACATGAACTATGGTCTTCGTACTTGCAAAGCAAGTCCTTCACTCTTCACCAACTGAGCTACCTGACCAGCCCTAAGATTTCCTTTTAGAAATAATCTTCTGGGCTACTTTAAAATATTTGTAATCTCCCTCCAGCATAATATGTGGTATTTTTATTGTTATTTTGTGTGTGCATGTTCCAGAAATGTATTTAAAGATCACTGCCCTAGTCAGTTTGCTTGGATTCAAATTCCAGTTTAACATGTATTACATATGTTAATTCAGCAGTTTAATTAAATATTTGTGACTATTTATACAAGTCACTTACAGCACAAATTTGCAATTTTTCTTCTAGTACTTTTATCATACATTTCTAGAATCAAAGTTTCAAATAATTAGGACTTACTTAAAACACATAAAACATAGGAACGTATCTTTATTTTTTTATTGTTGTCTAGTTGTCCCAAAGCTGGTTAAATCAAATAATATTTTTCCTGATACTTTGAAATATAAATATTTTATGAACTATTTCTGAGCTGATTTGTGTGTTCTTAGGTTCTCTGTTCTTGGTATTTCTTAAAAATTTGCCTTCATGGTATACTACATGATTCATAGTCCCAAAACCTTTGGTTATGTTTTGTATTTTTAGTCTCTTAAAAATTTATCATCCCCTTTGAAGATTTTGCCTTTGCATCAATCTTTTCTAAATTAAAATGCTGACATTTTCTTACTACTATGCGCTTGATCATGTTTTAATTTATGGTTTACTTTTCCTATTTCTGAAACATTTTGTTTTAGCTGTGTTAATATATGCTGTCTATAGTTGGATTTTGCTTTTTAACTAAGTCTGCTATATCTCATTTAAGGGTATATCTCCTTACCCTGTCTGTAAATGCTTGGATATTTCTTTGTGTTTTGTTTATTTTTTTTTTAATTTTTTTCAAACATTATTTTTAATGATGGTTCATAAATGCTTTAACCTCCTTTTTAGCCCACCACCCACCACATGTAGTAGAAAAGAAAGGATATGGGGGAAGTGGACCTGTTTAGAAAGGAGCAATTCCCATCTGTGTTATCTGGAAGTCAGCAGTTGATTTCACAGATTAGCAGACAGTGGCAGCTCGATCCACTCACAAACACTTCAAGGATACACCAATAGTCCAGTTTGGTAGAATTGGGTTAGCAACAGCAGTGACATGACCTAGCCAAGACAGCTAGGCCTCAGCCTTAGCTCAAGTCAATAAGAGGGACCAACAGAACACCAGGAAAAATTCTGTTGTGCCTCTCTCAGGGAAGCAAAGATCAGCAAAGACACAAGACCTACAAGCGTTGCACAGCTAGCTCTATAAGCAAGCCTAGCTCTGTCTCTCACTCCATGGAGTCCTATTTATTCCCTCCAAACATCACGTGTCCTCCATGTGCCTTGCCTCAGCATGTGTCTTGCCTCAGCAGTTCATGCATCTGTCTCAGCTGACATCACTCTTGTCAATCAGGCAGAGTCTGTGGAAGTGGCAAGAAACTGCAGCCCATCATCACCAAAAGTTTTTTGGAGTGTTTCTTTCTATGAAATCCCCACAAATGCAGCTCAACTACGCAATGTACTATGGACCAATACATGTGTGTTGTTAGCAAAGAATCCCTCATCACATGTCGTTTCACATGCTTTCACATGCTTGATTTAGCAGAACATCCTCTCCTGTGTCTGCTTCAGTGAAACGTTCCTTCATAAATCTGTCTGAGTCTTTCACCTATGTCCACTTCAGCGAAACATTGTTTCACGTGTCTGCTCCAGCAGAACACCATCCAGCCACCTTTCCAAAGAACCCTTAAGTTTCCACTTCACTGAAGCCAGGGATTTTAACTACTATTCAGGTCTTGGATATCTTATAAGCTTTGTCATATTGTATTGTACCTTAAAAACAAACAAATAACCTTGAACTGTGAAATTTGGAGACAAATTTGCCAATGGAGAAACAGCATTTGCTATTGTATAGTATTTTCTTGCTATTCTTTCAACAAATCAAAAGGAACCATATGTATTTTCAAGTGATATTTAGTATTAATATTTATTAATATTACTATCAATAAATAAACTGTAGGTCAGTGTTTTGGTTTTTTTTTTACTTCTTTAAAGAAAGATTTTATTTATTTATTTATTTATTTATTTATTTATTTATTTATTTACTTCTTTTGATACTTTATTTACATTTCAAATGTTTTCCCCTTTCCAGGTCTCCCCTTTGGAAACCCCTTATCCCATTTCCCCTCCCCCTGCATCTATGAGGGTATTCCCCCACCCACCCACCCACTCTCATCTTCCCTCTCTGGCATTCACCTATACTGGGGCATATAACACTCTCAGACCCAAGGGCCTCTCCTCCCACTGATGACCAATAAGGTCCACCTCTGCCGCACATGTGGACAGCACCATGGGTCCCTCCATATGCATTCTTTGGTTGGTGATCCAGTCTCTGGGAGCACCAGGAGGCCTGACCACTTGACGCAGTTGCTCCCTCCCCATGGGGTGGCAAACTCCATCACCTCCTTCAGTCCTTCTCAAACTCCTCCACCTGGGACCCAAAGCTCAGTCCAAAAGTTGCTATGAATTAAAGCATGGGTGTTCTGAACTTTTGGGCTAATATTCGCTTATCAGTGAGTACATACCGTGTTTGTTTTTTGTGACTGAGTTATCTCACTCAGGATGATATTTTCAAGTTCCATCCATTTGCCTGCAAATTTCATGAAGTCATTGCTTTTAATAGCTGAGTAGTATTCCACTGGGTAAATGTACCACATTTTCTGTATCCATTCCTCTGCTGAGGGACATCTGGGTTGTTTCCAGCTTTTTCCTATTATAAATATGGCTGCTATGAACATAGTGGAGCATGTGTCTTTATTACATGTTGGAGCATCTTCTGGGTATATGCCCAGGAGTTGTATATCTGGGTCCTCAGGTAGTATTATGTCCATTTTTCTGAGGGTCCGCCAAACTGATTTCCAGAGTGGTTGTACCAGCTTGCAATCCCACCAACAGTGGAGGAGTGTTCCTCTTTCTCCACATCCTCACCAGCATCTGCTGTCACCTGAGTTTTTGATCTTAGCCATTCTGACTGGTGTGAGCTGGAATCTCAGAGTTGTTTTGATTTGCATTTCCCTGATGACTAAGGATGTTGAACATTTCTTTAGGTACTTCTCAGCCCAGCAAGTTCCCTCAGTTGAGAGTTCTCTGCTTAGCTCTGTTTCCCATTTTTTGATAGGATTATTTGGTTCTCTGGAGTCTAACTTCTTGAGTTCTTTGTATATATTGGATATTAGTCCTCTATTGGACATAGGATTGGTAAAGATCTTTTCCCAATCTGTTGGTTGCCGTTCTGTCCTATTGACAGTGTTCTTTGCCTTACAGAAGCTTTGAAATTTCATGAGGTCCCATTTGTTGATTCTTGATCTTAGAGCATAAGCTATTGATGTTCTGTTCAGGAACTTTTCCCCTGTGCCCATGTGTTTGAGAATTTTCCCCACTTTCTCTAATATTAAATTCAGTGTATCTGGTCTTATGTGGAGGTCCTTGATCCACTTGGACTTGAGCTTTGTACAGGGAGATAGGAATGGATCAATTTGCATTCTTCTACATGTTTACCTCCAGTTGAGCCAGCACCAATTGTTGAAAATGCTGTCTTTTTTCCATTGGATGGTTTTACCTCCTTTTTCAAAGATCAAGTGACCGTAGGTGTCTGGGTTCATTTCTGGGTCTTCAATTCTATTCCATTGATCTACCTGCCTGTACCAATACCATGCAGATTTTATCACTACTGTTCTGTAGTACAGCTTGAGGTCAGGGATGCTGATTCTCCCAGAAATTCTTTTATTGTTGAGAATAGTTTTTGCTGTCCTGGGTTATTTCTTATTCCAAACAAATTTGATAATTGATCTTTCTAAGTCTATGAAGAATTGAGTTGGAATTTTGATGGGGATTGCACTGAATCTGTAGATTGCTTTTGGCAGGATGGCCATTTTTACTATATTAATCCTGCCAATCCATGAGCATGGGAGAGCTTTCCATCTTCTGAGGTCTTCTTCGATTTCTTTCTTCAGAGACTTGAAGTTCTTGTCATACAGATCTTTCACTTGTTTGGTTAGAGTCACACCAAGATATAGTCACACTTTATACTGTTTGTGACAATTGTGAGGGGTGTCATTTCCCTAATTTCTTTTTCAGCCTGTTTATCCTTCGAGTATAGGAAGGCTACTGATTTGTTTGAGTTAATTTTATATCTGGCCACTTTGCTGAAGTTGTTTATCAGCTGTAGCAGATCTCTGGGGGAATTTTTTGGGTCACTTAAGTTTATGATCGTATCATCTGCAAGTAGTGATATTTTGATTTCTTCATTTCCAATTTATGTCCCTTTGACCTCCTTTTGTTGTCTAATTGCTCCAACTAGGAGTTCAAGTACTATATTGAACAGATAGGGAGAGAGTGGACAGCCTGGTCTAGTCCCTGATTTTACTGGGAATGCTTCAAGTTTCTTTCCATTTATTTGATGTTGGCTACTGGTTTGCTGTATATTGCTTTCACTATGTTTAGATATGGGCCTTGAATTCCTGATCTTTCCAAGACTTTTATCATGAAGGGATGTTGAATTTTGTCAAATGCTTTTTCAGCATCTAATGAAATGACCATGTGGTTTTTTCTTTGAGTTTGTTTGTGTAGTGGATTACATTGATGGATTTCTGAGTACTGAACCATCCATGCATCCCTAGGCTGAAGCCTACTTGATCATGATGAATGATCATTTTGATGTGTTCTTAGATTCAGTTTGTGAGAATTTTATTGAGTATTTTTGCATTGATATTTATAAGGGAAATTGGTCTGAAGTTTTCTTTCTTTGTTGGGTCTTTGTGAGGTTTGGGTATCAGTGTAACTGTGGCTTCATAGAGTGAATTCAGTAGTGTTCCTTCTGTTTCTATATTGTGGAATAATTTGGAGAGTATTGGTAATAGGTCTTCTTTGAAGGTTTGATAGAATTCTACACTAAACCTGGGCTTTTTTTTTTTTTTTTTTTTTTTTTTTTTTTTTTTTTTTTGGTTGGAAGACTTTTAATAACTGCTTCTATTTCTATAGGGGATAGGGAATGTTTAAATGGTTTATCTGATCCTGACTTAACTTTGGTATTTGGTATCTATCTAGAAAATTGTCCATTTCATCCAGATTTTCCAGGCTTCTGTACAGAGTATAGGCTTCTGTAGTAGGATATAATGATTTTTTTAATTTCCTCAGATTCAGTTGTTATATCTCCCATTTCATTTCTTATTTTGTTAATTTGGATACTGTCTCTGTGCCCTCTGGTTAGTCTGGCTAAGAGTTTATCTATCTTGTTGATTTTCTCAAAGAACCAGCTCCTGGTTTTGTTGATTCTTTGTATAGTTCTTTTTGTTTCTACTTGGTTGATTTCAGCCCTGAGTTTGATTATTTCTTGCCTTCTACTCCTGTTGGTTGTATTAGCTTCTTTTTGTTCTAGAGCTTTCAGGTGTGCTGTTAAGCTGCTAGTATATGCTCTCTCCTGTTTCTTTTTGGAGGCATTCAAAGCTATGAGTTTTCCTCTTAACATTGCTTTCATTGTGTCCCATAAGTTTGGGTATGTTGTACTTTCATTTTCATTAAATTCTAGGAAGTCTTTAATTTCTTTCTTTATTTCTTCCTTGATCAAGTTATCAATGAGTATAGCGTTTTTTCTGCTTCTATGTGTATGTGGGCATTCTGTTGTTTTTGTTGCCTTTGACGACCAGCCTTAATCTGTAGTGATCTGATAGGAGACATGGGGTTATTTCAATCTTCTTATATCTGTTGAGATTTGTTTTGTGACCAATTGCATGTTCAATTTTGGAGAAAGTACCATGAGGTGCTGAGAAGAAGGTATATTCTTTTGAATTAGGATGAAATGTTCTGTGGATATCTGTTAAATCCATTTGGTCCATAACTTCTGTTAGTTTCACTGTGTCTCTGTTTAGTTTGTGTTTCCAAGATCTGTCCATTGATGAGATTGGGGTGTTGAAGTCTCCCACTATTATTGTGTGAGGTACAATGTGTGCTTTGAGCTTTAGTAAAATTTCTTTTATGAATGTGGATGACCTTGCATTTGGAGCATAGATGTTCAGAATTGAGAGCACTTCTTGGTAGACTTTTCCTTTGATGAATATGAAGTGTCCTTCCTTATCTTTTTTGAGAACTTGTGGTTGAAAGTTGATATTATTTGATATTAGAATGGCTACTCCTGCCTGTTTCTTGGGACCATTTGCCTGGAAAATTGTTTTCCAGCCCTGTACTTTGAGGTAGTGTTTGCTTGAACACTGCGGTGTGTTTCCTGTATGCAGCAAAATGCTGGGTCCTGTTTATATATCCAGTCTGTTAGCCTATATCTTTTTATTGGGGAATTGAGTCCATTGATGTTAAGAGATATTAATTAATAGTGATTGTTGCTTCCTGTTATTTTGATATTATTTTTATGTTTGTGTGGCTATCTTCTTTTGGGTTTGTTGAGAGTTTACTCTCCTGCTTTTTCTAGGGTGTAGTTCCCTCTTTGTGTTGACGTTTTCCATCTATTATCCTTTGTAGGGCTGGGTTTGTGGAAACATCTGTTGTAAATTTAATTTTGTCATGGAATATTTTGGTTTCACCATCTATGGTAATTGAGAGTTTTGCTGGGTATAGGAGTCTGGACTGGCACTTGTGTTCTCTTATGGTCTGTATGAGATCTGTCCAGGATCTAGCTTTCATAGTCTCTGATGAGAAGTCTAGTATAATTCTCATAGGTTTGCCTTTATATGTTACTTGACCTTTTTCCCTTACTGCTTTTAATATTCTTTCCTTGTTTTGTGCATTTAGTGTTTGACTATTATGTGATGGAAGGAATTTCTTTTCTGGTCCAATCTATTTGGAGTTCTGTAGGCATCTTGAATGTTTATGTTCATCTCTTTCTTTAGGTTAGGGAAGTTTTCTTCTATAATTTTGTTGAAGATATTTACTGGCCCTTTAAGTTGGGAATCTTCACTCACTTCTATACCTACTATCCTTAGGTTCTGTCTTCTCATTGTGTCCTGGATTTCCTGGATGTTTTGGGTTAGGAGTTTTTTGTATTTTGCATTTTCTTTGACTATTTTGTGAGTGTTTTCTATAGTATCTTCTGCACCTGAGAATCTCTCTTCTATCTCTTGTATTCTGTTGGTGATGCTTGCATCTATGACTCCTTATCTCTTTCCTAGGGTTTCTATCTCCAGGGTTGTCTCCTTTTGTAGTTTCTTTATTGTTTCTATGTCCATCTTTAGATCTTGGATGGTTTTGTTCATTTCCTTTGCCTGTTTGATTGTGTTTTCCTGTATTTCCTCTTTAAGGGCTTCTAGCTGTTTACCTATGTTCTCTTGTATTTCTTTAAGGAAGTTATTTATTTCCTTCTTAACGTCTTCTATCATCATCATGAGAAGTGATTTTAAATCTGAGTCTTGCTTTTCTGGTGTGTTGGGGTATCCAGGACTTGCTGTGGTGGGAAAGCTGGGTTCTGATGATGCCAAGTTGCCTTGGTTTCTGTTCCTTATGTTCTTTCCCTTGACTTTTGCCATCTGGTTATCTCTGGTGTTAGCTGGTCTTACTCTCCTTGACTGTGGCTTGTCCTTCCTGCAAGCCTTTATGTCAGTACTCCTTGGAGACCAGCTCTCTCTGAAAGGAATTTGAGTTTGGAGAGCTGAGGTACAGGGTCAGCTCTGAGGTACAGACAGAAATCAGAAGGATCCTGTCCCCAGCTATTCCTTGGTTCCTGTGTCCTGATTGGTCTGTGAGGATCCCTCTTGATCTAGGAATTTGAACAGAAGTGGTGGTCTTCCTGTGCTTGAAGATGTGTCAGCACTCCTGGGAACCAGCTCTCTCCTGGCACTGAGTATGACACCCTGTGTCACAAGATCAGCTCCCTGGCAGCAGAAGAAAACCAGAAGTCCACTCCTCAGTCCCTGTGTCCTGAGGGTTCTAGGCAGGTCCCTCTGAGCAGAGGTTCTGGCCTTACCCCCGCTTGTCACAGGCTTGTCCACACTCCTGGGAGGGTAGCTCTTTTCCTGCACTATTTGGGTATGGAGCCATGTGGCACAGACCACAGGTGTAAACCAGAAGACTCCTGTCTCAGGCTTTTCCTTGGTCCCTGTGTCCTGAGGATTCCAAGTGGGTCCTCTGAGCAGTGGTTCTTGTCTTACCTCACAGGCTTGTCCTCACTCCTGGGATGCTAGCTTTCTCCCTGCGCTATTTGGATATGGAGCTCTGTGTCACAGACTGAGGTCCCCGACTGCAGAAGGAAGCCGCCACTTTTACGTTTTTAATAAGCTATTTCTGTTTTGTGTCCCGCATGCTTGTTTGTACCTGTTCAGTAGTGTGTGGATAGCAATCTCATTGCCATTGGCTATACTACTTACTTTATATTCAATATGCTCAATTTCTTATTGTTATATTCCCTGACTTTGATAAAATGACTGATATAATTCACTGTGAGTGATATGACTTGAGAGTACTGTGTGAGATTTTCTTCCAGTTCTTGGGGTCCACAGAAGTCCTCCAATATAAGTTTGAGTATACGTCCAGGCTCTGGAAAAAAACAGTTTTAGAAGGTCAAGAAACATCTATCATGACAAAAGCAATTACCTCCTTCCTTCTAAAGATACCATCATCTGTAAGAGAATAAACAGAAACTGGTCTAGACTTCAAAACATTTAGCGTAGTATAGTGGCACACCATATCTTGGACCTTGGGAAGCTTGAGAAGAAGAATCCCATACTTGAGCTCCCCTTAGGCCATATAGCAGAACCCTGTGACAAAGAAGAGGAAGAGAAGTGAAGACAAGGACTTAGTGCAGTTATAGTCATCTGTCTGAGAGATTCTCAGAGTTACTGGAAAAATGAATTCCTACACAAAGGCAGGCACAATGTTCACAAGCTTCTAGAGATTGGAGTGCAATAGGTACAACTGTACATCAGAAGAAAGCAGGGCTGTGGTTGCTTTAATCTTCTCCTCCAGAACTAGGAAGGTGAAAGCTTGCCAGAGATCCTGATTCCTTCATCCCTGGTGGGCAGCTTTCATCCCTGAGAGGGTGATTAGTGATCTGCCTCTCCCTCTTTCCCCCCTTTTCGTCCTGTAGCAAATGAATCAAGTCATCACTTTTTACCCAGCAATTTCATTCTTTCCTTATGCTAAAGGCATATTGAAAATTTTCATTAGGATGGAATTGAATATATTCATTTAATTTCCCACCTTGATATCTTGTACAAATATATATATGTGACTGCAACAACAAAGCCCTTCAGAAACCATGCTTCTGATTTTTAAAGCTGCATGGTGTAACAGATTGCTTTTTCACAAATAAGAGAAAGTGTTTCTGTCTGCGGTCCATTAGGAAGAATCCCCTGTCTCCCATATTTACTGTCCTGCTAGATACATGGGCAAAACAGCCTATAAGCAAAACACTTAGGAAACTCTGAGCATTTGTTTGAACAAATCCCTAAAGCTTGTCAGCAGATCATCAGCTGAACTTCAAGCATCATCTGGGACTCTACAGATAAAGGTGTAAACAAAAAGATTTCAAAGTTCTTTTTGGTAATTTCCCAAGTCAGGATGCAGTATACTGACCTGCGATTTAACTCATGTCTAAGGATGAAGCTTTGTTGCTAAATAGTATGGTGGAGAGACAAAGGAGCTGTCTTCAGATCTACTTCCTCATTTCCTTTTCAGATATGGCGCATACTCACCTTGGGACTGCATGAAGGATGCAAAGGGCACAGGGATGAAAGCAATTGCATTTGAGTGCATCAAGGTTTCCCTTGTTTTTAATGTATTGTTTTGTATGCTTGTCAAGAGAATGAATTAGTTACACAAGTGGTTATTTAAGTTTTTTCTCTACCTGGAAAACATCACAGCTACCTTTTTGAAGAAAGGGTTTGGAGCTCCAAGAAGAGGCTTTATTGGGTGAGAAGAAGCCTAATAGGACAATGTCTACTATCAGAGGGGTCAACAGAGGTGGCCAGGGCTCTCAAATAATTACAGTAGATAGCTATTACTAGCCACTGTCAGATGGCATTATGTACTAACAGAAATTACAGCCTCTTGACACTGAATACACTTAGATGCAAAGCATTCTTAGCAAGAATAGTTTGATTTAGGAGATTATACATCAAAAACAAACTGGAAAGTAAAATATTGTATTGTGCATTTTTTGTTCCTTCATTTTTTCTCTGTGGGTCTCATATAAATGATAAAGAGATAGCAAAGGTGGGCCCTAAAACATAAATCGTTTCCAATTCCCCTTGATCTTATCAAGCAAAACCCAGTGTTAAAGCATAAAGTCCTACTATTTTGTTGGACATTCTGCTAGCATTTTAGAGCTTTGTTAGCAAGTGACCCACACAGAATTGTGAATCTGAAAGAAAATCGGCAGATTTTCCTTTTTATCGTCTATCTGCATTGAAATTGTCATAGAATCTTATCACTTTCTCAATACACTCTACCTCTATGCGTGGGATATAGGAGAGGATGGATGTTGTAAGATTAAAGAAGTAACACTTTTCTTCATGCCTATTATTAAGCCCTCAGAAAAACGAAACACCTTTTAATATGTTATTGGCTCTGACACAAGTTTAAATACAGCTTGTTAGAAGATATTTAAAGTGCGATTCATTTGTTATTAATCTTTTAACCTCCTTTACATCAAGTTGTGACCAACAGGGAATAGTCTGACACCTCTGAGGTGACTGTGTCAGATTAAAGTCTCTGATGCTCATTCAGAAATACCCTTGATCTTCTCAGTGGCCGGATGATCCCTGAAAAATCAGAAGAGACATATTTGTAGCCATCTACCAAGGCAAAACATTTTAAAATGGGAGGTATATGGGCAAATCAAGGGAAATCAAGCTTTGGAGAGCCTGGGGAAATGCTGCTCGACTGGAACAGCTCTGCTTTAACCAATACCTGGCCTTTTACTCTGGAAAAGAACTAAGAACCAGCATTGACACCAGGACACATGGGGGAAAAGGTGGAAAATTCTTGGTGAAGATGAAATAATGACTTTCAATTTCTCTCATCTCCTTTTGCTCATAAGTGCCTATAACAGTGAACACTTATTTAGAACTTGGTCTGTTTTTCATGATGTACATTAAGAAAATGAGATATGATTATGGTGATGGTTGCCTTTAATTGTCAACTTGACACAGCTGAGAATCAGCTGGGATGAGGGTCCCAACAAGGGACTGTCAGATTGGCTTGTAGGCATGTCTGTGGGTGATTGGTTTAATTGCTGTGAGAAGACTAAGCCTAAATGTGGGGACAGCTTCTGGTGGCAGTCAAGATAAAAGGTCCTGAAAAAAAAAAAAAGCTGCCCTCACATTCAGGAAGGATTAGGTAGTGTGGCCTTGTGGAGTGTGCTTTTTGATTTCAAATGCTGACACTATTCCCAATTAGCTCTCTGCCTCATAATTGTGTCTCAAGATTTAAACTTTTAGTAACTGCTCCAGTATCATGCCTACCTGCTTCCTGCCATGTTTCCTGCCATGATGGTCATGGACTCACCCTGAGAAACAATAAGAGCCCACCAGCCTTTTCTTTTATGAGTTACCTTGGTTATAGTGTCTTATCATAGAAATAGAAAAGTAACTAAGACAAAACTCAATCTGGCCTCTAAGACTGCAAAGGCAGCAGATTCCTACTTTAGAATATGGCAGAACTTAAATCCAGGTACATATAATACCACTTAAGAGGTACAGGTGAAATACTCTCACAAATATAAGCTTTGGCTTGACACGTTAAAGCTATACCTTCCAGTCTCTGAAACATCATCATGAATGAAGGTATATTAGTTGTTATAGTAGAAATATCTATGTTTCTAGGAGTTAGAAATAACCTATGAAAACTCTCTCTCCATATATGTGTGTGTATATATACACACATGTATATACATACACACACACATACACACACATATACATATATACACACAGTGTGTGCATGCATGCATGCCTGTGAATGTGTGTGTGTGTGTGTGTGTGCATGTGTGTGATTTACAGATTGATCACCTGTAATTTGAAAACTACAAATGCTCTAAAATTCAATATTTTGAAACAATATTATTGTTAAAGAATATCTTACATGCATATATTGTGTTTTGATTAAATTCACCCCTTATCTCCTCCAATCATCACCTCATCTTTTCCACTATTCCCTCAGTATTTTATATCTTAAAAAAAAATAACCATAGTGTTTCTATTTGCTGCTGCATGTATTTGCATGATATAGAACCATCCACTGGAATATGTCTAGCTTATCATAGTCTTTATCCCCAAATCCAAACCATTCTGATATAATATCACAAGTGGAAATTTCTACACTTGCCTGCATGTGATAACCCATAGTGAATATATAGACACACAAAAAAGTACTGTGTAAGTATATGTCAACGCTATATGGACAAAGTTTGTGTGAAACGTCAATGAGTTTAATTTCTCCATGATACTCATTGTGCATATATATGTAAATATTCTAAAGTTCAAAGTGCTTCTTGTCCTAAACAGTTTAGGAAAGTGCTCTTGCTGAGTAGCAATCCTGTTCTTCCCTGCATGCAGGCTGATCTGTCCATGACTTTTCCACTGTCTCTGATGCCCTTTGCCAACAGGGAAGCAGAATACTGCCTGTATCAGAATTTAACTTCTAGACTCCTTCTTGTCCTCTCCTCATGAGGACCATAGCCACATCTCAGACTAACTGTGGAAACTGATGATGTCTAAAGTGCCACTTCATGAAACCACAGTAATAATGTAGACATCTCCTTTTTCTCCCCTGAGCTCTTTCCAAAGTAGCTTAATTCAGAATATTTTCAAAATCCTTCAAATACATGAATGATATTTTGTTTGCTTGAATAATATCCTCCAGTCTCTGACAAGCCTTGCTTGAAAACAGGTCTTCTTAAACGGATGGAGAGAAGCCAATTTATTTTTATACAGCAGTTGAAGCAAGGCCAAGAAGTGATAAGCAATTCTTTAAACCTCTAGGTAAAAGTAAATTCTGACATGACTTCACCCACACTGCTGAAAATGAAGACAAGAAATGACAAGTGGCTCCTGAAGAATTGATTGCAGACTGTTTATATCTGGACCAAAGAGGGAGAACCCCCCCCCACACACACACAAAGACAAGACAAAACAACAACAAAACAGCTTTCTTTAAGTATTCCATGAAGTCTCAAAGAACAGTCTTATATTTTAGACATTTAAAAATTCGATATTTAGAGAACTGTCAGCTTAGTGCAGGTTTTTGAAGCCATTTGTATTAACAGAGGAAACAAGACAATACAGGAGCAAGTGTGTTGGTCTCAAATAATTGGAAAGCCCCTGTCTCTAACAGCGATGAGCTTGCTTACTAGGAGATTTTGATTCTAGTCTGGAGTCAATCAAGGAGTAATCACTAGCTTCAAAAAAACACCTATCAATTACCAGTTACCTGATAGCAAAAAGAATGGAATTTAGACTTAGCAGAATACAAGGCTGCCACAAGCCAATTTGGCATTTCAAGAAAGGAGAATAATGGACCAAACACCTAAGCCCCTTTTTTTCCTTCTTGCTTTAAGACACTTGGGACAGACAGAAAGTTCAAGTGTTATAGAAGTAGAACTCACACTCAGGAGACAGACAGGAGATGGACTTTGGCCTCTGACTTGGAGTCTAAATCCTTAGAGATTTATTTAAACTTAGTGGTGTGTCCTTATTTTTCTCAACAATAAAGTTAATAAATGAACTAGATAATTTCTAAACACTAGTATCTGAACTTCAGGAAGTTATGGCCTGTGTACTTCTTTTAAGCCTCAGTAACTAGCAAACTGTTTGTGTGAACAGAGCAATTGGTGACAGTTTTTAATAAAACACCACTATAGTTATTATACTTGCACATTTAAAGAGTAAAACAATTTATTAAAAAATGCCAATAAATACAGTGAATAACTGGAGCATAAAAGTATATAATTGAAGGAGCCACATTGCAAATGCTGCGTTAACGAAAATAGTACTTGGACATGAATTCCTGCTGATGATATGGCTGATATCTATTCTTCAGTGTTTATATAGCTAGCAATTTCAGTGGGCATCCTGGTAGGTAAATTGTAACTTAGTCTTTAATCATAACAATGGTCAAAAGCCAAGTAACTGAGGAATGAGACAAGATTATTGGCTAGAGTAATTAAATTCTATTTTTCTCAGTAAGTCCTTAGTATTTACCTGGATATAAAAGGGATATGGGTAGACAAGTAGAGATAAGAGATAGGGACAAAGATCAGAAAAGTATTCTTTTACAAATTCTCACACAGCTCTGCTAACCATGCTCTTTGTTTTCCTAACGTATGCCATGCCCCTTTCAGACTGGTAGGGACAGTGAGTATATGCTACATAAAACAGTGGATATGAGGCAATGACGATGGCCAAAGGATGACATATAGATCCAGTCAACATATAATTTAATAAAAGAATGCCATGCTGTGAGGAAAAGGGAAACCCTTAGAGATGCTGTGGCTTTATAAGTTCTCTCTTAGTGACCATCTTGATGCTAGTTGTCTTAGTTAGGGTTTTATTGCTGTGAGGAGTCTGTCTTAGTTTACTGATGTAAAGAGACACCATAACCAAGGCAACTCTTATACAGGACATTTAACTTGGGCTGGCTTAGAGTTTAGTCCATTATCAGCATGTCTGGAAGCATGGCATCCTGCAGGCAGACATAGTGCTGGAGGAGTCCAAAGTTCTACATCCTGATACAAAGGCAAGAGGAGACTCTTCTGCACTAAGCAGAGTTTTAGCACTAAGGCCTTCAAAGCCCACCTACACAGTGACACACTGCCTCCAACAAGGCCACACCTAATTCAACAGAGCCAAACCTCCTAAGAGTGCCACGTTCCGTAAGCCAAGCATATTTCAACCACCACAGGCGCCAGCCATTTTTGTGCCGAAAACAGTTACTTTACTGATGATGGTATTGTCATTTGTCAATGAAAGAAAATACTAACAGCATACATAAAAGATATTCATGAGAAATGAAGAGCTTTTCCAACAAAGATTGCACATATACGGTAGCCCCCACTTCCTTCAGTTTTCTATATACATAGTTTTAAACATAAGCCTAGAATTTAAAAGGAGATACTATAAGCTGTATGCTGAGTTCCTTGAAATATAAGCTAATTTTTTTTAATTGTTCTGTTTGTTTGCCTGCTTAGTTTTTTGTGCTGGGAACGCAAGCTGAGGGGTAGGGGACTACACCTGAGCTATACCCAGATAGCATGCCCCTTTCTCATGCTAGCTCCTTTGGTTCTACATTAAAAAGCACATAGTCCTCAAAAGGTACACCATACATGCATTCTATTAATCATAAAGGAAACCAGGCCTGAATATTAAATTTAGCACAACTGCAAAACCAGCCATTCAAACCTTATATTCTTCCAACAGGGCTCAATATCTTCACTGTACTCAAAAGGGCACTGTGTGTTAAATCCAGTCAGAGTATGATAAGTCATCAGTACTTGCTGCTATGTATAGAATCATTCTTCCATTGTCCTTCAAGACTCCATGTCATCCTTCATGTTTGTTTGTCCTTCATTCTTCTCCTTTGTTATACTTTTTTCTTCTGACCAAAAACACAAACATGGAAGTGACTATAGCTCCGTTTCTTTTCATCCATGCTTAATTTTACCTGCGGTCACTGTTTTCATGACATAAAATGTCTTGACTATAAGGACAAATGGCTGCTAATCCCCGTGTTTGACATCTGCAGTCTTTATTGCTCCTATAAAATATAGATATCTGAAGCTCATTTCCAATTGAAGATTTCTGCTGTCTTTACTTATCGTATTCTGTAGTCTTTTCCATTATTTGTGTTGTTACTGTATCTTTCTTTGTCTCAAACCAAGATCCTCTGAGATAATTTTTTTTTGCTTCATTTGTTATTACTATGTCCAACCCAATAGCACACTTCTAGAAGTTAGACATCCCCTCTTTTTTAATTTCTTGACATTATTCTCTCCCAAATTACTATCAACTCTATCATGTTTGTTTTTGCAAAGTTTGGAGACTTGCTTATCTTTAAATTCCTATGAATTATTTCCTGGTTCTCTGCTTTCACATGGCAGCCAGAAGAATCCTATTAAAATACCATAGCATATCATTCATAGGACAGAAATTTTCTAATACTTCCTTAATTTGTCACATATATCATTACTTTTTTTTTTACTGTTATTTTTATGTGTGGCTGTGCATGTATGCCTCTTTGTGTAAAGGTCCAAAGTGCCACTCCTCAGGCATTTTGTATTTGAGACAAGTCTCAAGTAAGACCTGAGCTCTCCTGGTAGGCTAGGCTAGAAACTGAAGCCCAGAGGTCTACCAGTCTTGGCTTCCCATATCTAGGACTACGAGCATGAACCACTGAGTCAAGCAATCTGTGTGAACTCAGGAACTGAACTCAGGTTCTCATGCTTGTGAGGCATATACTTGGCTTATGGAAGCATCTCTCTAGTCCTAGAGAGTTGTTTTCTATAACAACCTTATATTGTTTAGCTTTGTCATGGTCACTGTGACAAACATGTAATTGAAACTACTTAAAGGTGAGAGGTATATTCTACATGAGAAGCTATTGCTTTCAGAAGGTTCACTCCATGCTTGTTTGACCATATATGTGTGGTCAAAACAAAGTGGTAATAGGTGTAAGTGGTAAGTAGTAAAAGAGAGTTGCTTGCTTTATACCTTTCTAGGAAGCAGAAAGAACAATCTAGGAACCTGGGGATAGATATAGCCTCCAAAAGTTCACCACAATGTCATACTTCTCTATCTAGACCTTAAAAGCTGAACGCTATAACCTTCAAAATTAGTCCTACAAGCTGAAAAACAAGCACCCAAAGACACAGCCAATGATAAACATCAAAAGTCTCTGTAAAATGATCTCCATTGGCATCTCTTTGTCCCAGTCTCTCCTGTTGATCACTCTATGACGGTCCTCAAGCACTTCACATTTGATGCCCCCTATTCTAAAACTTCCTCACCCTATATAGCAACATCACTTTTATGTCTTTCTCAAATATCACCTATCTAATGAAATTTTTTTGATCCTCTATTTAAAACTACTGCTCCACCCACATCCACCCACCAGTGAGTTCTCCTTTCTTACCCTGTGTCCTAACTCCTGTTCTCCATCCACTGTCAATGTAATGTTTATTCCTGTATTTCTCATTCACCATGATAACCAGGTACAGATGACTGCTACTTAACACAGATTTAGTGCCTAGAACATTTCTTAGAGCATATTTGTTTTAAAATAGAAACAGATTATGTCTTAGCTTGTGAAAGAGGAAACAGGAGCTGTGTCCACTCTTTGTGTATACTGTTCAGTTCTTATGCCAGCTGCATCACTAATGGAGTCTTGCTGATCTTTAAATCCCTGCTGTCTGCATTTTGTCTTTCACTGATTTTGTTTTATTTATATAATGCAATAGATCTTTTGGATAATGATCCACACTGGAGTAAATATTTACTCTACTGAGAATTTGCCAATTTAAGCATTTTAATTGACCTATCACACATGGCTCAGTGAACCAAATAACTCCCCATAGATAAATCCCATTTGTCTACATGGGACTAATGCCACATTGTACATATCTTTCCTGCCAAGAATTACTTTAGTGCATATTATCTTCAAATTGGTATTTTGATTTTTATTGGGGACATCCTCTTCTTTTTCCTACTTTTTGGTTTGTACTCTCTTTAGTGTAAGACGCAGGTGCTAACTCATGTCCAGGTGAAACTAAAATGTCATATATACACAACACTTGTCTGTGTATGCTGAGAGCGTGGTCTGTCATTTTAGTACATGTGGGTTCTGGCTGCACAATATGCTTTCATTTCATTTATAGCTAAACTGAAGAGGAGTGACAATGTGGAAATGAATAGAGTTTACCCCTGTTCAGCTTGAGAAATTGCATCTGACAGAAAATGAAAGGAAATATATGAGAGAGTTAAAAAAGAAGAAAAAGAAAAATTTACCAAAGGGATAAATGGGATTCTTGGCTCCTTTCTTGCAAGAAAGAAATACTATGTTCTTTACCAATTACAAATATTGGCATCATTTAAGAATTCTCATTACAGTTTACTTAGTGTAATTTATGCTCATTATGTTATAGGGTTTCAAATCATTAAAGACAACATTTTGTCATAATTACTAACATAAACTCTACTTTGGAATACATACTATCAAGTCATGGAAAACATTTATCAGTAGTCAAGACACATAAAATTAAGCTTTTGATTTACCAATGAATTTCTGGTCCATCCTCTCCCCTAAACTAAGAGTAGTGAAACATATGAGATAAATGAACTTAAGGTCTATGTGTCTCCATATAGTGTCCTTGGCATTAGTCATTCTGCTGGTCCACCATCTCCTTCTTGTCTTTGCTTTTCCAGGCCTTGGTTTTCCTTCTGGAACCACCATTCTTGTGCTGACAATCATCTCTGCAAGCTGAGTTTGTCCAATCCTGACTTCTATGTACATGAAGGAGTTAGATCTGAACACTCTTGTACATTTCATCTTTCTGGTCATCATTACTCACCCCTGGGGAATCATTTCATAACCTTATAAGCATTAAGAGTTAGAACCAGATATTTGTAGAACTCCTCTAGTCTTTTCTCAATCAGAGCTGCTCATCTAAATTAGAAAGATTTTGGTGAGTGGGTTCTCAACCAGTTCAATTCAAGAACCAAGATAATGTTAATTCATCGTTTTTTGTTTTAACTTAAATATTTTGTCTGGGATTAATATAGCCATGATAGCTCTCTTCTGGTTAAAATTTACCCAAAATATTTACTTTTTCCACCTGAATTTTAAAAATTAATCTTGTTTTTTGATAATTCCATACATGTATACATGTATATAATATATTCTGATTACTGTCTGTACTTGTATCTCCCTCTTAAACATAACAACATCTTCAACAAATCTCTTTCTCATATTTATCACACTCCATAATAAATCACACTCTGCATCTCTCTCTCTCTCTCTCTCTCTCTCTCTCTCTCTCTCTCTCTCTCTCTCTGTGTGTGTGTGTGTGTGTGTGTGTGTGTGTGTGTGTGTGTGTGTGTTTAGGGTCTAAATATGAATGTATTAGTCAGAGTTCTCTAGAATAACAAGACTTATAGAATGTTGGAGAGGGGGGTTATACAGACTGTAGTCCAGCCAATAAATGGGAGATCCAAGAATCCAATAGTTGTTCAGCCCACAAGGCTAAATGTCTCAGTTGGTCTTTAGTATGTGCCAGAATTCCAAAGAAGTAGTATTTAATGCCAGTGAAAGAATGGACTTCCTAGCAAGAGCAAGCAGGAAAAGATCAAAAGGTTCCTTCTTCCATGTCTTTATATAGGCTTCCAGCAGAAGGCATGGTTCAGATTATAGGTGGGTCTTCCTCAAAAGACCTGGATTAAAGGTATGTCTTTCCACTTCAAAGATTTGGATTATAAAGGGATTTCCACACTTTAAATTAACCAAAAAACAGTCACAGGTGTGCTCCTCCATTTTTGTGTTTTAGTTAATTCCAGACGTAATCAAGTAGACAACCAGGAATAGCCATCACAATGAATGTGAGTGTACATGTCAGTTCTTATGTATGCACAGGCCAGAGGAAACACTTCTGTCTTCCTCTATCATCCATTGCCTTGTTGGCTTGAGGCAGTGCCACTCACTAACCTGGAAGCTTACAGATTTGGCCCCTCCAGGTGACATGATCCTTCTGTCTACGATTGCCAATTCTACGGTTAGAGACACTCATAGTAGTACCTAGCTTTTTGCTCTGACGCTAGGAATTCAAAGTCATATAATCATTCTTGAACAGTAATCTCTCTTACCCATGGAGCTATCATCCTAGGTCTGAGACATAAATATCTACATGGGCTTTGTCTGATTAATTCTCACAAATATTCTCAATTAATTAAAAAATAGAAAAGGAAAAATTGTATTCGTAATATGAGATTAGGAAGTTGAGCGATGTCATGCTTGGGCAATTGGATTCTGTTAGGAGTTCTAAGTGGTGGATGTTGCATGACTCTGATCTCAGCACTTGCGGGGCAGAGGCAGGTGGAAATCTACGAGTTCGAGGCCAGCCTGGTCTACAGAGTGAGACAAGACCACCAGGTTACACAGAGAAATGCTGTCTTGAAAAATCAAAGAAAGGGAGATAAAGGAAGGACATACTTATAATAAAGTATAAAACCAGGAATAGAATAGGACCTGATGCATAAGAATGTAGCTCACGTCATAGTTCTGCGTGTTACACCTTCAGTGCTGAATTAATCCAAATTCTTAGCTTATAGTGACACAACACAGAGGTTCTGTAAAGATATTTAGATATTTAAAAAAATGTAAAGTAAACTGCTTTGTAGCAAACTTTAGATGTAAAAGTTAAAGCTAAATACTAGAAGACAATGATTTGTATTTTTTTTAAATTAGTAATTTCATATTTTAAAAATTGCATTCTATAAACATGTTTAACTCAACAATTTACCAGAGACAAAAAAAAAAAGGGACATGGCAAAAACAGGCTGCATGAATGTGCCTTGAGCTAGGCCAACACTGAAACTCCTCCATGCCTGTGTTTTATGCTTTTTATTCTCTTAGTGTTAGCTGAAGGGTGACCATATTTTTAAACAAATGGGGACAAAGTTTCTCTAAATGTCTCTTTTGGGGTTGGAATGGTGGTCACCTAGAGGTGATTGCTGATGTAAAGTCAGTTCTCTCTCCTCATTTAGCCTGCTGGACGTGTCCCATGGTTGTCTTTATAGTGCTGGTGTTCTTGATAGCTTTGGTGATTTAGTGGCAGCTCTGAACAAGGGAGAATAGTATCCACCAAGCACCTATTCACAGGTGACTTGTGGAAAGACAATAAGGAAGCACGTATGTGCTATATGTTCTTGGCTATCACAGTCCAGAAACCAAAAAGTGCAGTCCTGATGTGTGTCTGACCAATTATTGCTACATGTCCATTCACTCCTGGCAGCATCCCAGTATTTCTAGAAGGAAACAATTATGCTGCATATCTTGATCTTTACTTCCTCATCGCTAAATGTAGAAACTCAAATGGTACAGCCATAAAACCTGAAATAACAGCAGTTATAATGGCTGTCCATGTGTGCTTGAGGTCCAGCTTTGATTTAAATTCCACTTCTATTATTTTCTAAGCTATAGTTGATCGGTATAATGCATTTAATAAATATCTTCATAAGAACTAATTAATGAGTCTTTATGTTTTTTCTTTTTTATTCTTTTTGGATATTTACTTTATTTACATTTCAAATGTTTTCCCCTTTAGAAACCCCCTATCCCATTCTCTCCCCCTGCCTCTATGAGGGTCTCCCCCACCCACCTACCCACTCCCATCTTCCCTCCCTAGCATTCCCACACTGGGGCATCTAACACCCTCAAGCTCCCACTGACGGCCAACAAGGCCATCTTCTGCCACATATGTGACCAGTGCCATGGGTTGCTCAATGTGTATTCTTTGGTTGGTGGTCCATTCCCTGGGAGCTCCAGGGGGTCTGGCCTGTTGACACTGTTGCTCCCTCCATGGGGCTGCAAACACCCTCAGCTCCTTCAGTCCCTTCTCCAACTCCTCCATCCAGGAGCCCATGTTCAGTTCAATGGTTGGCTGTGAGCATCCTCCCCTGTATTTGTCAGGCTCTGCCTCAGCCTCTATGGAGACAGCTTATCATGCTTCCATTAGCAAGCACTTCCCAGCATCTAGAAGAATGCCTGGGTTTGGTGGCTATATATGGGATGTATCCCCAGGTGGGGCAGTCTCTGGATGACCTTTCCTTGAGTCTCTGCTCTACACTTTGAGACTTTACATTTTAAAAACATTACACATTGATTGTCATTTCAAAACAGTAGTTAACTATGAGTTAAAATTATTATTATAGTTTTATGACAACTCATGATGTCTTCCATGTAATATTTTGATCTCTGAGGTCACAGAAGCTAGTACTTTCTGTGTTTACTGAAAGCACTATAAAGAAAGAAACCATTTATAAAAAGAAAGGGAGTGTTCCTCTTTCTCCACATCCTCACCAGCATCTGCTGTCACCTGAGTTTTTGATCTTAGCCATTCTGACTGGTGTGAGGTGGAATCTCAGACTAGTTTTGATTTGCACTTCCCTGATGACTAGGGCTGTTGAGCATTTCTTTAGGTGCTTCTCAGCCCGCACTCCTCCACTGTTGGTGGGACTGCAAGCTGGTACAACCACTCTGGAAATCAGTGTGGCAAACCCTCAGAAAAATGGACATAATTCTACCTGAGGACCCAACTCTACCTCTCCTGGGCATATACCCAGAAGATGCTCCAACATGTAATAGAGACACATGCTCCACTATGTTCATAGCAGCCATATTTATAATAGCCAGAAGCTGGAAACAACCCAGATGTCCCTCAGCAGAGGAATGGATACAGAAAATGTGGTACATTTACACAA